>JAKLNT010000028.1:0-381248 GCA_022814375.1 Aspergillus quadricinctus
TATACTAAGAACTACTCTATAATAGCTAAAGACTTAAATTATATAATTAATTAGCTTAATATTATATTTTAAGATAGAAACTATATAAAGAAAGCTATAAAAAAACTTTATTATTTATAATAAGGTAATCACCCCTTTAATAATATATTTATAGACTTTAACTAGCTACTAATAGAAGTGGGAGGCTATAGCTAGATAGATAATATAAAATAGATTTTTATTAATAAAATCTTAAGCACTAAGATAAAGATATAATTAGTTAATATAATTAAAGAATTAAGCTTTAAGAAGTACTGCTAGTAGTTATAGATAATTATAGATTAAGTTAAAGCTCTTTATATATAAGGGATAGTCTAAGCTAAGTAATAAAAAAAAATATAATCTTTATAAATTATAGCTATACTAGCTATATATTATCTTTAGCACCCTTAGTAATATTAGCCTCTAATATAATTAACTCTATAGATTAGGAACTAATAGCTATAACCTTAGCCTACTAATACTACTATACTAAGTAGGTTAATAAAATTAAGCTAATATATTATTATACTAAGAGTAGGTGCTTATATTATAGAGCTATAGATTATATAATTAAAGCATATCTATACCTTAGTACTATTTTACTACTAGACTATATTATTATAAAGTAGCTATATACCTCTTAAGTAGCTAGACCTAAACTAGATAATATTAATACTAGAGAATCTATTATAGAGAAAGATAGTAAGTTAGAAAACTAGTTACTTCTATAAAGAGACTCTTATAAGGGCTAGTTAAATAATTAATATAATTAAAAAACTGATGTTAACTATATCTTAAGGAAGATATATTTATTAATTATAGAAAGTTTTATTAGACTATTAGATTTAACACCTTAGAATTTATTATATCTAGAATTATTAATAAAAAATATAATTATAGAATTCTCTTTAATACTAGATATATATCTTATACAGTTATAGTTAAATACTTTATTTAGAAGTTATAATTAGAGTAGATTAAGATTAAGCTAATAATCTTAGAGAACTATACTAGTATAATAGATAGTATTATCTTAGTAATTATATACTTCTCTCTAGATATTAAAGGAAACTATTAATATATAGTTTATATATATCTAATATCTAAGCTAGGTAATAGGACTGACCTAATCTTAGAGACCTTATAAATAGTGTATTAGAAGATGACTATAGAAGTAGAGAGGCCTTAACTAAGATTTATTAATAGATTAACTATTAAAAGTATTAAAAATAAACTAAAGCTAGTAATAAAGTAGATTAGTGTCTAAAGGTTTATAGTTTATAATTAGTAGTAGAAGAAAGATAAGATAATATAGATCTTTATTACTAGTATTAAGGATATTAAGAAGATTTTATAGATAAAGAAGTATTCTAATCTTATTATAAAGCTATTAGTATATTATTATAAGTTTTTAGAAGTATTTAACTAAAAGAAGGCTAATAAACTACTATTATATTATCTAGATATAGATTACTATATTAAACTAGTTAAAGATAAAAAAAAAAGGGTAATAGAACTATCTTAGAGATTACTATATAGTATATTATAAGGGGAGCTTCTAGTATTATAGAAGATATTAATAGAACTATTAAAGAAGGGCTTTATCTATATTAGTAGCTTAGCTACTATAGTGCTAGTATTATTTATTTATAAGCTAGATAGTAGGTTATAATTCTATATTAATTACTATACTCTAAATATAATTATAAAGAAAGATTACTATCTACTAATTCTACTTTCTTTAATTAATAAAACCCTAGAGTATATCTTAAAGATAAAGTAGTTTATTAAGTTAGATATAATTATTACCTTCTATAAGATCTAGATTACCTCTAGAGATAAATAGCTAACAGCCTTCTATATATAGTTTAGCCTATTTAAATAGCTAGTTATATCCTTTAGGCTAGTAAATATACTAAATACCTTCTAATAATATATTAATTAGATACTCTGGGATTTCTTAGATAAATTTATTTTTATATATATTAATAATATACTAATCTTTACTAATAGATTACTAGTAAAGTATTAATAATATATTTATTAAGTACTAGAGTGCCTAAAGAACATAGGCTTATAATTAGATATTAATAAGTATAAATTTAAGATTAAGAGTATAAAGTATCTCAGATTTATAATAGAAGCTAATAAAGATATATAAATAGATCCTAATAAGATAAAAGCTATACTAGAATAATAAACTCTAATCTTTATTTATAGTATATAGTTATTCTTAGACTTTATAAACTTCTACTAGTAATTTATATAAAACTTTTTAGATATAGTATAGCTACTAATAGTATTAATATATAAAAAAGCCCTCTTTATATAGAGAAAGAAATAAGCTATAGTCTTTAAGTTATTAAAGAAGATATTTATTATAGCCCTAATTCTTATATAATTTAACCCTAATAGGAAGATAATAGTTAAGATAGATACTTTAAACTAAGTAATAAGAGCTACTATATTATAATATAATAATAATAATATATTAAGACTAATCACTTATATCTTAAGAAAGAATATACTAGTAGAATATAACTATAAGATTTATAATAAGGAACTACTAGCTATTATTAATACTCTTAAGGAATAAGAATTAGAGCTAATTAGTCTACTATAATTTAAATTTATTATAGATTACTATAATCTTAAATACTTTAAGATAGTCTATAGACTTAATAAATAGTAAATATATTAATTATATATATTAAGTAGATTTAATTATAAGATATACTATTAGTCTAAGAAACTAGATATATACCTTAATATCCTATTATATAGGGAATAAGATATACTAAAAGATATAAAAGATAACTAGCTTAAGGCCTATAATCACTACTTAGTGCCCTTAAAGATTATTATTAGCTATATATATATATAAGTATTCTATATTTATAAGTTAGTATCTAAGATAGGCAAGGGCCTGCTAAATAAATATAGTAATTAATATTATAATTAACCTAGCTATATAATTTTATATATAATATCTATAATAATAATACCCTTGCTGTTAGAAGACTAGTAAAGAATAATTAAATATAATAATATTATCTTAGAAGAAATATAGTAAGTACTTAGAGAGGGAGCTACTAAGTTCTCTATTAAGCTATATATATAAGTGTTAATTACTAAATACTTACTATTAATAGATAGCTATCTATTATACTAAGGATATAAATAAGTCCCTAATTCTAAACTATTATAAATAAGAATCTTATAGGAAATCTATAACTCTATATTAATTAGTTATCTTAGAAAGAATATACTATATATAATAATTATTTAAAACTTCTATTAGCTAGAGCTGTCTATAGATATCTAATAATTTATATAGAACTATAATAAATATAGTACTAACTATATATAGTATAAATATTATTAAAGACTCTTAAAACTATTACTAATTCTAGACTATAAATAGTATAAGATTACTATTAATTTTATTATAAAACTTTCTATTTTTAATAGCTATAAGGATATAATAGTTATTAGTAATAAGCTTAGAAAAGAGGTGATCTTAGTATTATATAAATAAATAGACTCTAAGATAGTAGTATAGCTTATAATAGATTAGTTTATTAAATATTATAATATTTCTAGTATAATTATATTAGACTATAGCCTATAATTTATTAATAAGTTCTAGAAGTATTTTTATAAGTAGTTATATATCTAGTAATAATTATTAACTATTTTTTATCTATAGATTAATAAATAAATTAAATATATAAATACTATATTAGAAGCCTATCTATAGAACTTCTATAATTATATATAGTCTAATTAGAAGTTACTATTACTAATAATATAGCTTATAATTAATAGCTAAAATACTATAAGTACTAGAGTTAGTCTATTCTTTCTAGATTATAGATATAATATTAAACTACTTAAGCTTAAAATATTAAATTAAGAGACTACTACTACTACTATAGCCTACTTAGTAAAGGATAAAGTTAATATAATTATTATAAAGATAAAGAAGGCTATTAAAATAATCTAGTCTAAGCTTATTATAGCTTAGTAATAGTAGAAGGAGTATTTAAATTAAATCTACTTAGTAAGTCTATAATATACTATTAATTTAAAGATATAGCTTAACTTATAAAATATCTAAATAAATTATCTAAGCTAAAAGCTTAATATATAGTATATAAAGTTTATAATTCTTAAAGTTATTAAATTATATATCTACTAACTAAATATATTATTAGATATATATAATATATTCTATATTAGTTTATTATACCCTACTTCTAATAATCTATTCCTAAGCTAGTTAAATAATAATTACTAACTACTACTAGTATTAGTTAATAGTAAAGCTAAGTATATTATTAAAGAGATTATAGATAAGTATAAAAAATATATTAAATAAAATTATTATATAAAGTACTTAATTAAATAGATAGGCTATAAATACTCTATATAGAAGCCAGCTACTAATCTTACTAATATAGTAGTACTAGAGATATAGAAGAATAGACTTACTATTTTTAGCCCTAGCTAGGCTGACTAGAGAGTGGTAATTTTAGCTCTAGCTAAGTCTACTAGAGGAGTAATAATTTCAGTACTAGCTAGAGATATCTAATTTAGAAAGAGAGGGATAGTATAGTAGGCAGGGCCTACTAAATACTTAAGCTTACTAAATATTTATAATCTTTCTTTAGCCCTAGCTGAAATTATAAAGCCTTAGCTAGGGTAGTAGTTATTATATAATCTTAGTTACTATTTATATACTCCTTATTATATTTAACTACTGCGATCTAGTTAGACTCCTTAGTAATTTCTTACTATCCAAATCTAGGTTATAGATTTCAAGGCTTCTAGCCTGTGACAGATCCTGAAGCAAGCTATCTGAGCTCTGGCCTCTACTTCTACGGTTCTACCACAGCAGATATTTCAATAACCCCGCCAAAGCACCATCGGACATCTTCCCGACCTAGTAATTACTACCTAGACTACGTTCCTCTGCTGACTTCAACGGTCAGGTCGATTCAGGTGGACTGTCTTATACTCGAGACAATGTCACTCTCTGTAAACCGGTAACTGATGATGCACTATCAATAAGGTACCCCAGTACCCCACATTTGGATCACTTGAAGCCCTGATGCTATGGGGAAGTAAGGATGAGCTATCCTCTTAAGGTATTGAAGGCATGTAATGTCCTACAGTAACAGACAGCTGATCTCTAATGGTAATAGTATCTGCCAGACAGGATACTAAGAACGAGCCATGTTCTGACTTTAGTCAAGCTATACTTCAATGAAGTCTCTACTTCTGATGGTACTGCTATTGAGGCTGATCTTCTTAAAGGATCTCTTAGAGAATCTTGATTGCATGTTACCTTGATCCTACGCCTCCAGAATGCACTAGCACCAGTAAATAAATATATTCTAGCTTCTGTTCCGGAGCAGAACTGAATTCCAGCAAGCCCAGAGCTCTCACAGACTTGGAAATGTTAAAAGGCGCATAGTCATTCATTCATTCATAACGCGTCAAACTGAGACCCATACAACGCCCAACGGGATATCTCTGAAGGGCAACTTAACAACTGAAGAAAGCAAAGAAAACATCTGGACTGTACTCTGCTCATGGGGAATACCAGAGACAAACAAGAAAGGCAACCCTATCGAGGGAGAGGGGGAAAATAAAACTAATGATAAGGCAGAAAACACAGCATCAAAACCACAACTTCTAGACACCACCGCGTCCCATGCGTTCTATGGAACCTAGAATACCGCCTGCACCACGGCCTGGAGTAAAGACGGCAATGCCGGACTTGCCTCCACTATTGCCTCTAATATGCCCGCGCGCTGGTGCGCCAATCTTAGAGATCCTCTTCTCCCCGTTCCCAGACCCTGTGCTAGCAGGCCGGATACCACTGGAGCCACTGCCGCTGATACTTCTTCTGAAATCTTCTGTTGACTCTGCCGCGGCAGGCTCCGGCTCTGGTGTTTCATACTCTGCACTCGCAATGCGAGACGCGGGGGCGCCGGACGGCTGTGGCACGTTCTGTTGAATTGCCAGCCATTCATCCACAGCGGCGACGAGCTCTCCCTTTTCTGCTCTCTCTACCTTCAACTCGGCATGCAACCGTTCGTTGTCCTGCTTGAGGGTTGCCATCTCTTGCTGCAGACCCTTGATTTGGGCCTCCAAAACGTGTTTCTCTGCCTCGTGCTCATCATTCTGATGGGCCAGGATGCTCGCATCAGGGCGGGAAGCCTCCGACAAAGCAGCATCGCGCTCCCTTTTCAGCCGCTCATTCTCTTCGCTGACGACTTTGCATTTGTTCTCGGCTTCCCGCACGCGCTTCTCCCAGCGGGCTTCGTAGCTCTTCTTCAAAGCAGCAACCTTGGTCTCATGTTTGCTCTTGTACAAGGTGTGAAGCTCACGGGCAACCTTTTCGACAGCATCTTGTACTTCCCTTGCCGTCTCCTCGGCAGTGGTCGTGCACTGCGCACTCCCGTGATCGCCAGTCTCGCTAGGAGCTGACTTGCGCGCAGCCGATAGCTGGCTCTCCAACTCGACCATGCGCCTTTCCAGATGTTCTCGGCCTTTCTCCGCCTCTTCGACCTTCTTCATAAGCCGCTCCTTTTCCCGCTCACCCTCAACAATATCTGCTCTGACAGTCCGCAGGACGTTTTCCATGTCTTGCCCGCGTCGCTGCCATTCGGCTTGCTCGATTTCAAGAGCCTCTTTCCGTGCGGCTTCGTTCCGGACTTCCTCTAGAGCTTCTCCGACCCGCCGTTCAGCATCCGCAACAGCATGCTTCAGGCTAGAGACTTCCGCCTCTTTCCCGCTCAGCGTCGCCTTGAGTGAGGATATCTCAGAGAGGAACCCAGATTTCAATGATTCCAACTCCCGGGGTGTGATGGTCGGTATAGATCTAGGCGTCGGAATCGCAGGGATGTCAAAGTCAAGCAGCGAGACCTTTGAAGGGGACCGAATGGATTCTCGAAGAGTCCTCAACGGCGAACGTCGCGAGGGCGAATAACGCTCCTTCTGTATACTATAGCGTTGACGTGGAAAGAAGTTTGTCTGATCTGTCAGGTCAAGCAAGTTTGGCGTTTCGCTTGCGTTTCCCGCATCCCTATGCTCTCGCCTCTTAGGAGTGGGGGAAGCGATGGGTGTGCCGAAGTCGATGAGTGCGGATTGCCTTTGCGATCTCCTGGAGGTCTCAGGGGTGGCTCGTACAGGACTTCGGGATTGATATTCATCCGTTCTTCCCGGGCTGCTGGGTAATGGTCGAGCTGCCTTGAATGGTGAGTCCCCTCGCAGTTTCGCGAACGATGTCATGTCTGCGTTGGGAACGGCGGAGAAAGTACTGAAACATGTGTCATCCATCGGATCATGAGAGTCGTCATTCATAACATCATCTGCAGGCTCCATTTCCAAGTTCTCCTTTTCAGAGAAAGTATCATCGTAGTCATTATGTTCGTCAAGGACAGTGCTCATTCCCTCATTGCGTTTTTCCTCTACCATGCTGTTGGCGATTTCGTGTAAAGTGCCTCCTGCAGTCTGTCTTTCATGCACTTGGGATTCCTCATCGGCGTAGACTTGAATGTCCGGTATGTCCCGTCCGCTCATTCCCTTTTTGCTTCTCTCACTCGATCTTTCCATCGCATCCCGGTCTTCTGGACAATGACTGTAGGAGCGCTTTCGGGGAGTCATGGAGCGCTCGCTCAGTCCACCTGAGACCTGTCGGTTACCGAGCATCCGAAGGTCAACTGTATCGTTTCGACCGTCGTACTGAAACGGCGAGCTGGGCTGTTCTTTGACAGACTCATAATCTTCGGCATCCAGGACAGGATCTTGAGTGCGATACATAGCTGAATAGCGGCCACTTTCGGGGGTATCGGTGTTCGCGCCGCCGTCGATTGTTTTCTTCGGACTTGTAAAGACATTCTCCGATTCGCTCTCGTTCATGAAGAATCCATCTGCCGCAGACGTCTCGACTTCCAATCCGTCAAAGCCGGGAGAAATGGCTCTCGAATTCTGGCGCGAGGTCGTCAACGGAGACAGAGGGTTGGACATGACAATTGCGAATAGGTTCTCGTTTAGTGAAGGGCAAGGGGATTGACATATGAGTATGTGTTCGAACAAGACTTGTAGGGTCTAGAAACATCAATTGAAGGTGAGTGATGATGATATGCAGAGGGATAACGTCAGACTCGAGCAGTGCAAGGACAGTTAGTGATGTGGTTTATTATTTTCGGCTGGTTGCCAGGATGATGCTGTAAACAAAGCTATCCCTGATCGGATTTAGTGGCCAGGGTCGCTGAGCGGTGGACTGTGCTCTTACCGCCTTGTGAGTACAAAATAAACGGCTATCAGTACGGGCGGATAAGCCTGCCAAGGAGTGTGGAGATATTTCGTACTCCGTCCTTGATGCGAACTGGAACAGTGGTAAAATGTGCAATATTTTGCTCTAAGATTTGACGCTACGAAAGAAAACAGATGTCTTAATCTAGTCATCCACGACCACTAACACCGCACACCAAAACGCCATGCGGTCGCTCATCATAAACGCCTGAAAAAAAGCCAGCCCTTTAGCCCTGGTATCACTCATAGTAGTGTCTTCAATCTATGTCCAGAATGAGTTACGGCGGGATTGGGACATATCCGCACCGTCCGCATTAGCATCGGTGTCGGTCACTATGATATGGATGGTCTCCTTTTGAGGTCGAGACTCATCTGGAACGTAATGATAATGGCAAGGCATAGCCGGCCGAATCGTGGCGGAGGTATGCTTCTTGCGCTCCATGAAACACAGCTGCACAGCACCCACGACAGCAACCAAAGCGCTTCCCCACCATGCGATAGCAGTGAAATTCATATCGGCACCAGTGCTGTACAGGAATCCAGCAATAGGGGGAGCAATAGTCCTAGCGACGGCACCGGCAGAAGCCGCTAGACCATTGATCTTTCCCATGACCGATTCAGAAGGGCTTGCTTGCTTAATGAGAATCAGCAGCACAGGGTAGTCGATTATCGAAAGTATGTTGCGAGTGATGAGGCATACATAAATGCCGAAGATGACGGAGTTTTGGGGTAGAAACATGAGGAATGGGACGATGAAGTAGGCGACAGGATGCAACACGGTCACCACCACAAATAGTCTCCAAACTCCCAATAACTGAGCCAGAACGGGAAAAATGCAACTCTGAATGATGAGCGCGATGATGCCATCGGAAGACATAATCAGGCCGACTGTCCGTGTAGAAAGGCCGAGTCCGCCAGGGAAGCTAAGCGGCGCCTTACTGAGGTTTAAAAGGTTCGTGCCATTCTTGTCCTGCAAGAAAATAGGCAAGAGATGATCGTAAGTCATTGAGTGATAAGTGAATATCGATAAGGCAATGATGAGCGAGACCACTCGCCATGTGAAAACGGGCTGTTTCTGCGTCTTGTATTTTGAACCGTCGGCATTCACAAACCAATCTTCATCTGCCTGCAAGCGAACTTGGTTGAAGGTACCATATGATTCAGCGCGTAGATCTACACCAGCATTGGCTGTTGCTCCTGCGGTGGCCAGGAGACGACTGTCGGCGGACGTATGATCGAGGTGTCCGGGAGCATTCTGAGGTTGCAGATGAGGATGTGTCTCGTGCAAGAATAACCAACTGCCGACTATGCTGAGAAGGAGTAAGAAGGAGCAGACCAGATTCGGCAACAGGTAGGGAAATTTGCCGAAAAGACCGTTGGCAGAGAATAGAGACGGATAGCTGTTGACGGGCTTGGCAAGCAAACCTCCAATGGCAGGACCGATAATAGTTCCAATTGACCAGACAAATGGCATCACGGCGTAGGCTCGAGCTATAACAGTCACGATGAGCTATTGCTCCTGCTCAAATTGTAGGGCATCTTGAAAAACTTCACTTACGTTCATGTTCCGGTCGCTTGACCAGTTCCCCAACCATCGTCTGGATGACTCCGATATTCCCGTTCAGTAGACCACCAAGAGCGCGACCTAAGAGCGCCACCCAGAAGTTTGGGGCGAATCCCACGAGGAGAAGGGATAGGATGGTGCCGAAGCAACCGGACAGAAGAATCGGTTTGCGACCGACACGGTCCGAAAGACCTCCCCAAAACATACCGGTCAGGGCTTCGGCAAGAGAAAAGGCGGACACGAGGATCCCGGCATAGAAGGAAGCATCTGCGTCATGTGCCACTCGAAAATCCTTGACCATAACCCATGAGTATGGGAATATGGAGGTCAGAGCGATGGGCTCCGCGACACGGCATATTGCTGTTGCCACAAGAAGGTAAGTATGTAGTGTGATAGATGGCAGGTGAGGCACATACCGAGCAGGAATAGCTGAGTCGTAGGAAATGCATCGTCCGAGGTAGCGTGTCTTCTCTGGCGTGTCAATACCATTATCTCCAGAAAATTCTTAAATTCTTACGGCAAGCCCCCCAACACTATGGCGAGTCTCCCAGGTGATGTTGCTCTTTTTTAAGGTCGGAATCCAAGAGATCCCAGCCGCAGGAATTATGGTATTCCCTACGGCTTCGCAGTTGTCGTTGGGTTAATTTCCCTCGTTTTCGCTCTCTATTCTTCTTCTTGTAAAGCCGAATCTAGTAAGGCGCCAATGTTGTGAGATGAGTAAACTATGTGAAATGAGAATCTTTAACTGAACTTGGGTTTAGGAGGATGGTCGGAAGAGGAAGAGGAAGAGAAAAGATTTGAAAGCGGGGGATGACAGCCACCTGCTGATATGAAGGGGGAAGGCCGATCGGCAGGGAAAAGACTGAGGGAACCACAATCAGGTTTCTTGGTGCGTGGATTTTATCCCTGTTTCCAGGCATATATTCCAAACAGATAAGATAGGTACCTAAGGTACCTAGCTCTTTAAAGTTTCAATCACCAATAATACAGCCTTACAACAGGTACAATGACAAGGGTAAGGCTCTTTTTCACCATAGACTAGAACATGTGCACAGGCTTGTGGGACATCCACATCACCCCTTGATAGGAATACGATGATAGAATCGATTTGCCTTCCTTTCTTATTAGCATTCCCTTAAAAATACTTTGCCACGGCCTTTGATCTAGTAGATATTCCGTACACATGACGACTGCTTAACTGTCTTCTGACGTACGGAATACCAGGTATGGAGGTGGCAATCGGCATTTCAGCAGATTGTCAACCATTACATGTGGAGTTTCGGCATACATAGTGGCAAAAATTGAAGATCATAATGACAGTTGAGATCTTAACTATATGATTCCACCTTGTCGGATGAAATCCTATGCAACGGTTGCAACCTACGTCTCTAGCTCGTCGGTGTAAATGCCACTTGCCAGCACTAACGTTACACTAGTACCATTATGTATTAGTCTACAGCTTACAGCAGACCGGCTTTTTGTTAGCGGCTGCTTTTCTAGATGTTTCTGCTTCAACAGCCAATCAGGCTGAACTTGCGGAATACTCACTCCGTGGTAGCCGGGGCACTCTATCGTAACCACCTACGTAGATGTATATATCTTCCATGTTGCCTTTCTCGAGAGCAAGCTAATATTGAGGAAACTCGAAGGGGCTATCTTTGATATTCAGAGGGGGCTTTCTTATGTGGAACATCAATCATGTCGCTATGGCCCAACTTTTGTCTTCTTACGCAGTTACGCTTAAGTTATGCTGCATGCAGATATCTGCCTCTCTCCCCCATGTTTCTTCAGCAATGTTCTCAAAAGCCAATTAAGAGTATACAGAGACGCGCAACTGCTTCGTGATAGATCCTGAGTTGCACTTCGACTCCGATTAGAGATCGCAACATTATAAATAGTCGCAATGTTCGCTCCCCGGCACGGGTTACATAAATCTCATTCGGTGTTCTTGCTGGAGGGAAGAGGCTCTGGAGGACAATGGCCTAATACTGCTTTAGTACATAGTGAAAGGCTGGCAGACTGGCAGGAAACGGCAGAAAGGGAGAGGCAGGGGAAACGGCAGGAGAAGAGCGCGGGGCAATCCAAAAGCAGCCCGTAATGTTAGTGATTTTACCGCAGGAGTGCAGCTTCAGAAGCGGAGGCAGCGAGGGACAAAGCAAATGCTGTAAGGAAAAACACTTAACAGGAAGCTGGTGCGTCAATAAGAGTCAATCTTATTCCCGGGATCCCTCAACATGACGAACGAAATCCAAAGACGGACAGTAGGTAATAGTACAGAATAGATTTCCAACTTTTTTTTCCATAAGAGCTTCTATTTAACTCTCATCAGCTTGCTTGTCCGAACGTGATCATCAAGCAAATTGATCTATCCCATCCTTATATCCTATCTCATTTGATTCTTACTGCAAGTACATTCACGCAAAGCTCAGCTGGAGCTGATTCACATCTTGTTCTGAGCATCGCTCTTCATCCCCTCCTGGACCCAGGCGCGGATCTGTGCGGCATGCTTCTCGATGCTCTCCTTATCCTTGGTCCGCTCCTTCACGTTATGCCGTGAGGGCACATGGCGACCCTTCTCCGTGCCTGGTCGCTGGACCATGCGGTCCTCCCACGCCTTTAGATGCGGGAACTCATCAATATCAACACCAGACCAAGCGGCGGCCGCCACCCAGCCCCAGTGCGAGAGATCAGCGATAGAGACATGATCACCAACCAGATATCCGGACTTGGACTGAGCGAGGTGCTTATCAAGGACGCCGTAGAGCCGGCGCGTCTCATTAATGTACCGGTTCACGCCGTACTCAATGCGCTCAGGCGCATACCGCAAGAAGTGGTTCGCCTGGCCTTGCATGGGGCCGACGCCGGCGTTCTGGAAGAAGAGCCAGTTGTTCATCTCATAGTACTCGCGCGTGCCCTTAGGAAAGGAGATCTTGTGCTCGGGGTCGTACTGCTCTGCCAAGTACTGGAGGATGCTGCCAGACTCGAACAGGCGGATCTTCTGCCCATCGCTGAACGTGTCAGTCAGGGCGGGGATGCGACCATTGGGGTTGATCTCTAGGAACCAGCTGGGGGGTGTTGGTCAGCCAGGCCGAGGCTCTGCAGGGTGATGGTCGGATTTGTATACACATACTCCTCTTTTTGCACTTGCTTGGAGAGATCGATATGCTCAACATTGTAGGGCAGCCTCGTTATATACATGTTAGCCACTGCTTACGATATCTGGGCTGCTGCCATACCCGAGCTCTTCCAGCGCGATGGAGATTTTGATGCCATTGGGCGTCTGGGCTGTGTACAGAGTGATGTTAGGGCGACTCATGGCTGCGAGTGGATGATGGTGACTGGGTTACAATGGTGCAATGATGCGACTCAAGATGCAATGTCGATTTGTGTTCTTTCCAGGTTTAAAAAATAAAAATGCGAAGGGAATCAAGTGGTGAAGTCATCGCAATGTTCCCCACTTGGATTTATCAGCCCCCGCATTTCCGCCGTACGAATTGGCCGAGCGCATTTTTAAGCAACAAATAATGCGAAGAACACGAGGTTCAACAGAGAGGAGAGAAGCAGAATGAAGTGATGCTGGTATCCTAGAAGTTGGCCGATTCCGGTGACCCATGATTCAATTGGTAGCCAGGATGAAAGTCAATTTTTCCAACGAGCCAGGATGAGAGGGCAGAGCTGAGAATGACGCGTTGATATTGAGAAACCATTCACTCGTTGTGGTATATGGTTCGGAAATCTTAAGTTATGTACGTAGGCGTGCTTTTCCCGCTGTCACTCCATTTGATAGCCCCACAGGATGGGGACATCTACCGTACCATCATTGTCCATCAAACACCACTCCACAAAGAATTATTGTCTCCCCACGGGCCACAACCACAGGAGGACTGGGAGTTATTTTTGGTCGTTCTTAACATTCAGTTCCTCAAGCAACCACGCCGTGCGGAAGGCCCGGGAGGACTGAAGGAAATATAAAGTGAGCATTTTGGTTCCGTGAGGACGGTTACTGAAGGACGCAAGATGAAGTTGCTCTGTAGTAATTTCCTGTATCTATATAATGCGTCAATTAACTAACTAGCTATGGGCGTATTTGTGGGGATACGAAGATCTACTACGTCCCTACTTACTACTTAGTATCGCATTCGGTTCGGCCACTTCGGCGGCGCTAATAATAACCTTAGCGCTCTTACTACTGCCCTACGGCCCCTACCTAATAATAATTAAGGTTGACTTGACTCAGTTGACTGTCTGTAATCATGTAGACTAATGATACTGTACCGTTCCGCCGAGCCCGGCGCTAAATCCAGCACTTAGAAGTGTCCACTTGCTCCCTTTCCACTAGATAGCTCTCTCAGCCTCTCTATCTAAATCTTCACTGCATTAATTAGCATTAATCTGCTAGCACAATTTCCAAATTTGCACTGGTACACTGCTAATGGACGAAATGAGCTTGGATCTGGTCACTGTTGGTGTGCTAGGCCATCTACCTAGTCACAGTTCTCGTCTCATAGCATTGTCTTGGAGACAGATCCTAGAAAGCTACTGTATGTAGCCCAGACATCTACATGCGGAAACTCAGCACACCATAGCACTGATTCAGTTGGCTTCTCCGCGTCTGGCCCCATCGCGCGGAATTTGACAACCATGGCTTATTGGCCCATGTGTAAATCCAGCTATTTCTTGGTTTTTGGTGTTAGAGTTTGTCTTTGAATCAGACTTCGGAGACTTAGCTTTTGTTGCATGGTTGCATTTGTGATAAGGTTTAAGATCCCTATCATGTACTAGTGGAGGAAATAACACACGAGGCATGCTGATTTAAGACATCAGGTGTGGACTCTTATTTAAAAAGGCACAGGCGGTCATTGTCGCAACTGCTACAATTGATCCAGATCTCCACGGCACTCATGAAAAGGTGGTCTGCTCGGCTCTCCAAAGTCTTCCCTTCCCATACTCCAAAACCGTCACAAACTAATACTCGCAAGATGGCCCCGAGGGTCTTCGTCACGGGAGCCGCGGGTTATATCGGTGGCACCACCGTTGGTGCGCTTTTAAAAGCACATCCAGACTATGAAGTCGTCGCTCTGGTCCGCGACCAGACGCAATCGGCCACCATTAAGAAGGCTTGGCCGAACGTCGAGACTGTCATTGGCACTTTAGATGACGACGAGATCCTGGCCAAAGAGGGCAGTAAGGCCGATGTTGTTCTGCGTAAGTATTCTCTGTATATATGTATATATTACTTCTTTCGCATCCCGGCTAATGGATCGCAGATCTAGCCTCGTCCGATCATCTGGCCAGTCCGAAGTCCATCATGACTGGCATGGCCACTGGCAAAAAAGGCCGCTTTATCCATATCTCTGGTACTGGCGTGCTCAACGACGCATCCACAGGCTTCGGAAACGTGGCCCCAAAAGTTTACGACGATATCAAGGACGTCCAGGAGATTATCAACTTACCGATGACGGCTCTACATCGTGACGTTGATAATGCTGTTATCACGTGCGGGAAAGAGTACGGCGTGCCAACTGCCATCTTGTGTCCGCCGATGATTCACGGTGTTGGCACCGGTCCAGGCAAGAAGCGCAGTATTCAGGTTCCTTTCCTCATCGAGGCAATTGTGCAGCGGGGCCGAGCTTTCACAGTTGGAGAGGGGAATAACCGCTGGGACCGTAAGTACCAGAAACAAAGCGCACACTCGCTTCTGTATGCCATTAACTGGTATAAATCGGCTGACTCGTCTAACACTGCAGACGTCCACGTTGAAGACCTTGCAAGGGCCTTTGTCCTTATGGTAGAGGAAGCTACCAAGCCCAATGGTGGCGCTGCTACCTGGGGTCCGGAGGGCTACTATTTCGTAGAAGCCGGCGAGTTTGCGTGGAAGGAAGTGGCGTCCCAGTTAGCAGAGATACTGCACTCTCAGGGCAAGATCACCACCAGCGACGTTGATCAGCTCCCGGTGGATGAGGCGACCAAATTCCATTCATGGGCGCCAGTCCTGTGGGGTGGCAACTGTCGTAGCCGGGCGTCGCGCCTTCGGACATTGGGATGGAAACCCACTGTCACCACAGTGTCGGCATCTCTCCCGGAGATGGTGAAGTTCGTGCTTGCCTAATCGAGAGTGTCGAGAAACATGCTTTGTCTATTACAAAAGCTATCATGAAATCAATGTGGATAATTCTGTGGCAGTTATGGTTTTTCCCCTAACTTTGGAAAAGCTGAAGTTACAGTCTGTGACTGTCTGTCAACCAGACTTGGTAAAGGATTTACAAAACTTCATACTAATCAGAGCGCGAGAAATAGGCCATTTCAGATTCAACATGTGATTCAATATCTCTCTGGATTCTAGTATATTCAAATATCATCTTTCCTTTGATCCTATCCATGAATTCATTAACTAGATTATAGTGTGCTCGTCACTGGCGTAGACGTGCAACTAGCAATTAGGATTAGGTCCGCGCAAGTTCCAGCGTCTCGCTGTGTGATAACCACAGTGAAGTTGCAACTATTCCGCCAGTGGTTCTTCCTTTGTATTTACAAGATTTTCTGTTGGTATAGCCTTCATCATATACTATGTGTCGATGCCTAAGACATGCTCCGAAACACCTAACCAGGCACGCTGCAGGGGTTAGGCTGACTGCAGCTGACAGTCGGCCGGCGCTCAATATGCTACCCTTGAAGTGGTTTCCTCTTTCAGCAAATCCCACATGGAAAAGTTGGCCGGCCATCATCGCGTTAAGGTAGGTGTTAATGTACTAGTATGTTCTCCATAAGTTGAGTGGCCTTCATGGGTGAGTTTCTAAGCCTATTAACCTGCAAACCCCTTTTGGTCTGCGCCTGGATGGGTAATGTCTAACGATCCTCAACCCGTACAAGTAATGGATTGTTCCTATTTGTCAGCAGATCCAATCAATAATAGGTAGGTCTTGTAGGTCGTATATCGTTAGTGAGCACATGAGCAACCCTAAGTCTCTGTAATTGAAGCGCAATGCGCAAGTTGCATGAGAGGACGCCGGAATACACCGTAGCAGAATGAAATTTTGAATAGAGGGTATCGCGAAACCAAGCCAATTAATAAAGAATCAGAACTGATGTATCAATCAACCGACAATCATCCTGGTATTGATGGCTAACGTTCAGCGTTCTCAGAAACTGGAATGTACGATCGTCTTTCTCTTGCTGCCTGAACATATCAAATTAGCCCACTGTTCTGAAGAAGCTCGTCCCTGACCACCCCATACCTCGAGCCACTTTTCTACCCATGGCTTGCAAGCTGCCCAGGTCAACAGACCGCTGGTGGCGATAATGAAGATGAAGACTATAGCCTCGTCCTTCCTGGAATCTCGCTCTGAATTGCCACAAAATCAGCCGATAGAGGTTCAAGATATGGGGTAGCCTGTGTCAAGATTACACGACCAGGCGGTGGACGGCTATGCCATACGGAAACAGGTTGTGAAGACATCATCTTCCTTTGCGCCCTTACACATCGGGAGATTATAATCCAGGCAGAACTTGCGATTGCAATCATTGCAGCTCAGAGCGCGATATTTGTTGGCTCTTTCCTCAAGAGACGCCCCATTGTCATCGCGAAGGTCAAAGGAATTGAGAGGCGGTGTCGATTCGGGATTCGGAGAGTCCAGGGGTATAATCGTGCTATTTGTAAAGCAGGTACATTTGCAGAATGATGCTGGTGCTAGTCATCACATAGGGATTTGTCAGTCAACAGCTACGAACGTCAGATAGCGATGTGAGGATCGGACTCACTGGAAGCTAATGTGAAGGATGTACAGGACAGAAGCGCTACAACCATGAAGAGGACATAGAGACCGCTACTCCGGAATGACATGACGTAAATATAATCTTGAAAAGGGAGATAAATGTATTTTTCAACCGAGAAGCGGTTATTTCTGTGCAGTCGTCATTTCTGGTGTAGGTACCTTTATATTGCACGATACGAGTCCGTACACAGTGACACTGAGATGATAAGGTAAGATAGCTTTCCCCGGTCTCTTGAGTCACGTGACTTGTCTTATTTGCTACTGCAGCTACTTCAATGGTTCTTATGAGATCTTCCAGAATGGGTACAGGCCTGGATTATTTTATATGCCAAGATATGATCTGACATCGTCAGCACCACGAACCATCTGATCAGGATTTTCCCTTCATTCCCTTTCTGCGGTTCTCCCGTTGTCTTTGTTCCTTGGCAGCATCGCGCCGGCGCTTCTTCCAGGCACGGTTGTTATCTCCACGATTCTCCCAGAACCATTTGGTAAATTCGGAATCCTCTTTCGCCCCTGTCCTAGTTTCAGACCTAGTGATGGGAGTCTCTATGTATTCCTCAGTCTCTTCCATGGCATCAGAATCATCATTGCTCCAATCGAATTTTCGATTGATTAAGGCTGTGTCTGGTGTTGGAGCAGCGCTTCTTAATCCCCGACTTAGTAAATCATTCTTTGTGAAGGGCGTCTGCGGCTCCTTATTCTGCTCTTCCTCTCCTTCAGACTCGACGTCCTCCTGTCCAAAGAAGCTGAATTGCGTGTTGGTTTCCGGAGCGGGTTTGGAAGATTCGAGAGCAGGCCGCTTGAAAAGGGCTTCTAAGGGGTGCACATCCTTAGAATCTGTTCCATGAGTCGTCTGCACAGAGGGCGCAGCACCACCAGGTACTAGCTTAGGCTCGTCAGTCTCCGCAGGCGAAGACACCTTTTCCTTTACCGGCAATGTATGCAATTGTTGCTGTTCATCTCGGCTGGAAGGCGCTCTTGATTCAGAAGATGTAGACGACATACTGTCTTCGTTCTCTGAGTCCGTGCTGCTGTCATCGGATGACGTCGTCCCACTAGAGGATGTCCAATCCTCTGACTCATCTGCCGAGTCTATTTTGTCACCCTTGGTTTTCTCGACATGCGTCTCCTGCGCTGTTGGAGGAGCTTTCACCGACTGTCGCTTCTCTTTAGCCCCGGCAACTTGCCCCGGCCGATACTGGTCTTTTCTCAAACGGTCACTAACCGTCTCTTTGAGGTTTCCTGCATTGTCTATCCAACCTTTGCCTTCCTCAAATGTAGATGTAGGCGCTGCTCCATCTCCATCCGACCGCAAAAAGCTCGGATGGGTGATAGTTGTGGCAAACTCATGGACAACAGATTCCTGTGAAGATTTCTTTTTCTTCTTGGCCTGCTTTTCCTGCTTCTCATCGGGAGACGCAGATCGATTCTTGGGTATCTTGGTTCGGAAGAGGCATTCTGACTTCTCAGTGTACTTGGATTTTGCTTGGGTCTTTGCCTTTTTCTCATCCTTTCCTTTCTTCATCTTTTCATCCTTACGTCTCTCTTTCTTGGAATTGGTCGACTCGGTCCACCCTCTCTTCACTTGACGGCCGGACGGGAGCTCGTATCCATCGAGAACGTTGTCATGGGCCTTGCGCTTTTTGGATCCTTTGTCGGACGCAGTCTTCGTGGTGGACGTGACAGTGTCGGCTTCAAGTTCGGTTGTCTGTCGTTTCGGTGACCGTGCAGTCTCGACTTTAAACTTTCTTCCTTTCAGAATCGAACCATTGAGTTTCTTTTTGATCTTGTCGGCTTCCATTGTCGGTAGTGTAACGTAGCCGTAATTGTTCTCGGGGAATGTTGGAATGCTATGGAAAGAGATATCTCTTGCGGACGGTTGGACTGAAGACGGTAGAACAGAGGGCAAGAGATCTGGAGTGAAAGGAGTGATGTGTAGGCGCGTGGTCTCCGATGCTGTGGTAGTCATTTGCTGTATCGAGAAAATCCTGTGTATCTTCGAATGACCGATGAGTTAGAGCAGATGCTGGGAATTTCAAAAAAAAGGTGCATCTGGATAAATCATGCAAGCGACGGTCTCTGAAATGAAGACGACAGAGACAGAATCAATAACATTGATCGAATTCTCCTAGAACATTGACCGCAAATGCAAGCGCAAAGTCGCTGAGCAGTCGAAAAATAATGTTCTTGGCATTGGGATTTTCCACCGCCAGATCCAGGTGCAGATGTGGCGCAGCAAGCCAGCTCACTAGCCACATACGTTATCTCCTGCCAAGGCTAGGCAGATGTGCATAATTAAATACTCGAAGAGGTACGGAGTAACTCTATACACACGAGCATGACATAGGACCCGAAGGGGACTTCATTGTAGAGCGAGAGAGAAAACCAGAGACACTAGTAGATCCTTCAGTCAGCCTCAAAAGACTGATTCTGGAGTATTAAACCTTTGTACTTCGTACCTTGCTTCCTATCCAAAAGTGCATTCTATGGGCAGTACGGAGTACTTCCGTAGAGAGAGTACGGAGTCTACCTTACGGACTACGGAGTACGGAGTAGATGTGTCCACATTACCTATTGATCGCAACCCCACTGCCACTGATCTACGTTGACAAACTTGACAAAGGTCTAGCCGGTGTAGCCACACTGCCACAGACTGTTTGATGAATAATGGAAGTGATCCATGACTGCATGTTACCTGTCATATTACCAAACTTACAGGCTGAATGCGACTTTTGCCTAGTATTCTTGGTAAGGTATGCATGTTCTATGTATGGGCCATTACCTTGCCATTATTATTGAACTCAAAAGTCACCTTGGTCTAGTCCTCCGTAGTATCGAACTTAACTGTCTTGGGAGTCCCTCTCCAACTCTTGTCTCTTTCCCACTCTCTTCCTGCTCTTTGAAGGCTCACGCTATCAGTGTCATCAAGTGTTTCTCTAATTGTTGCTTTCGATACTTCTCTCCATTCCCGAGTTTGATAAGGGATCTTCTCTCATCCTTCCTTCTTCACCTCCCTGATCCGGCGTATCCCATCTTCCCGCGGCTAACTCAAAAGCCCGCATTCTGATCTCATCGCCGCACTGAGTAGCCACCTCTGTCGCTCACATGGCCACATCGGGTTTATTATCACCACACCATTTGCATCCCCGCTCTAGGAACTGAAAACTCCCTCCTCTCGTACTTCATCTTGCTCGGACTCTTCATCGATACATTTGATAATTTTCCTATTCGCCTATAGTTGGCCTCGTCGAATTCAACTTGCCTTTCAAGTACCAGTTGGCCGCCGTTCATCCCGAACCATCCTGACAAGCTCGTTCTGTATTACAACCCACCCTCTCGATTAGGGCAAGTATGGGTAATTCGCAAACTAAAGAATCCCGTCCCACTCTCAGTTCTTCCAATCGCCGAAGTCATCAATGGGGTTCCTCTAGCAGTCACGGGAGATCGCCATACAGCGACCGGCATCATGCGGAAAGTTCCAGGTCTCGAGGTAGTAGACCAGACCTATCTATTCTCGGAATCGGTGGGAGTTCAGAGAGAGATGTGGCCACTCTTGAGCATCGGCGAGAGACAAAACAGGAGCGAGAAGCTCGTCGGCTGGAAAAGGAGCGAGCAGCTCGGGCCAAAGAACGGGAGCGTAGCATGAAGGAAGAGCATGTCGACGGCGGTTATTTAGTTACGCAAGGTGTTTACGTGGGCACTGAGGATTTCAATAAAGCAGTGACTCGGCAACTGATGGTAACTACATTTTCCCCTGCCTATTCCTGACATAAACTGATCTCGTGGCTCAGATTGAGCGGAGACTCGCGCCGTTTTGGAGAGGACTGAACGATTTCTCCGAGTCCTGGACTGAGCATCAATTGATGGCAGCAGCGCGTGGCCTGCCAATACCGCCACCAGATGAGATTCCCCCGGAGCTGGAATATAAGAACCCACCGAAATTGACCGAAGATGGGAAAGAGTCCAGCATTCAACACCTGATGGTGCCAATTACGTCAAGATCGCAATCCTACGGGTCTGAAGCCTCGCAATCATCCACCCCAGCGCATTCTCTGCCATCGCCCGTCTCTCCTATAGCTTCAGGTACTTCGACCTCACCGTTGTTTCGAAGTCGGGCGAAAACCTTGGCTTCACTCACCACATCCAAGCTTGGTTCTCAGACCGACTCGACACCTAAGGAGATCCATCTACCTAAAGACCCATTTGTTAATGGGCAGCCAATAGAAGCCTATCTTTATAAAGATGCGACTGAATGTCCGATATGCTTCCTATACTATCCCCCTTACCTTAACCGCACGAGATGTTGCGACCAGCCTATCTGTTCGGAATGCTTCGTTCAAATCAAGCGGCCCGATCCACATCCACCAGAACACGGAGAAGCGGAATCCAATGCCACCACCACGGAGGGTGACCGTCAGGACAACCAAGACTGCCAACTAGTATCTGAACCTGCTGCATGTCCATTTTGCGTACAACCCGAATTTGGAGTCACATACACTCCTCCACCGTTCCGCAGAGGGCTCGTTTACGCAACGGATCCTACACTTCGCCCCAACTTTGCTTCACCATTGTCCTCGACGTCGTCTTTAGCTTCGGCCAATACGCCTCCAGTGACCGGCCGTCGGCGCGCTACCTCGTTGTCTGTCAATGACCCTACGGTCATCACAACAGACAGAGTTCGTCCTGATTGGGCTCAAAAACTAGCGAATGCCCGGGCGCATGCTGCGCGAAGATCCGCCGCGGCGACGGCTCTGCATACCGCTGCATATTTAATGAATTCTAATACATCGGGGAATGAAAGCAGGAATTTCGGTCTTGGACGGAGAGGCGTGATGCGGAGGAATGGTCCATCGGAAACTCCGAGTGCCTCGAGCCGCTCGGGCTCCCCAGCTCTACAGGCGCTTGCATTCCTGACCGACAGACGTGCACCGGGACATGAGACAGACTCCGCAGAAGAAGGCGCAGGGAATCTAGCACCGCCGCGTAACAGCTCGAGACGGAACCGTATTGATGATCTCGAAGAGATGATGATGATGGAAGCGATCAGACTGAGCTTGGCTAGCGAAGAAGAGAGGCGTAAAAAGGCGGAGAAAGAGGCCAGGAAAGAAGCAAAGCGGCGAGAGAAGGAAAGCAAAAAGGCAGACAAGGCAGCGCGCAAGCATGGGTTCTACAGCAACAATGCTAGCAGCTCAGCTTTGGACATTCTCTCGGATGCCCGACTTGGAAGGGTCCCCAGCAGCTCCTCCTCGATAACTGGCGAGGATACATCTCCGGGCAAGGGTAAGGAAGTCGATCGCGCACCGCCATCTGCTGCCGCTGCTTCCTCGCAGTCAAGTACCGAAACCGCCTCTGATTCTATGATCATCACCCCGCACCCAAACGTGGTGGAACAGGGATCAAGCGCGCAGTCTTCGATGGCTCAGCCCTCGCCCCGCGAGCCGCCAAAACCATCGCATCTTCGTCACGTGTCCAGTGCGTCCTCATCATTCTCATCGCTTGTTGAGTCAACAGGAGAAGATCATAGTGGGGCTTATGATGGCAATGCTTCGTCCACCGAGCCGCTGTTCAACTTCCGCAGCTTAGCTGCTGTTATCGGAGATGAAGACAAAGGCGGTGAAACTGCAGAGCATGTTGAAGACGCATCATCGAAACCGAGCGTTGAGGGTCCGGCTTCCAGCCCTGCGCCTGTGGCTGATGAGATGCCTAGCCAATCCACCGCGCCTGCTGACCCGATAGCTGTAGGAACCGTCGCAGAGGACAGGGACTGCTTAATGCCCAAGGAACTCGAGACTCGATCGGTGGAGATTACCAGCGCCACACGAAATGCCGAGGCAGCAACTTGAGGAAGTGCTAGAAAGATTCATCCAAGGACGTTTCAGTCTCCCACAGACCCGTCTAGGTGCGAGCATTGTCAGAAGGCAGTTGACTATAGTGAAGACGATCGCCGACTTCGTGGCTTTTTCCTTGTTTACCCCATCCCTCTCTCCGCATTTCATTATATTCTCTCGGCGGGTTGGCCTCTTTTATATACATATACAGTGCAGTAGATCTGTCTTTTCCTTCTTATGTGATTGTGTTTCTCTACTGGCGCAGATAGGCAGCGAGTCTGCATCGAGTTCTATGGCCGCGACGGATTTTGTTTTTGACGGGTCCCCCGGGGGATGGATGAGATTCAATATGGTTTGGAACGAATCCTTTCTTCCGACAGGGCCAAATAGATATTTTGCTGTCTTTGGATAGAGCATGGAAGCACCATCGTTGAGAGTTATATCTGAGCCTGTAATTTGACCGATCTTCCATACGAAGGACGGAGGACAGCTGTCTATTAGTCCAGCCAATTGTTTGCCATAGCCGCGAGTCAGAATGAGGCTCAGTCTCTCAGATCAATAGTAAAGGTAGGTTTAGCCAACAGGCGTATTGTAAGAACTAGATACTAAAGTAGCTGCCTAAGAACTAATTTTAATTTCGGTAGATCGGGGGGGGCTTGGATCGTTTCATGGATCGATTGTTTCGGATGGCGTTTCCCTTGATGCCATTGGTGTGACGATGTGTACATGCCCTGTACAATCAAAGAGAGCCTTAAGAGGTGATTCCAGAAGCATTATTTTGGTTAGAAGACCTTGTCTTGTTCTTAAGGATAGTTCAGATCACTCGCAACATGGAAACATGGAAGGGTACCTGCATTCCTCCTGCTCGTGCTGGTGCCCTGTTATTATTATTATTATTTCCCGGGATCCACAGCCCCCCACAGCTCACCTTGAACGTAAACAACATGTATGTATATACTAGATAGGAGTCATTATTAGTCTCATTACTGAGGTATTACTATGATTTAAAGTTGGAAGTGGTATTATTTCTGTCGTTTTTAATAATCAGACACAGGCGAAATTTCGGCTGTTCGTGTTCCGTCCTTAGCTTAGCGCCTGCATAATCATAACTATCTACTGTCTATTTTAATATTAATTGGAATGATTGAAGAACTCGGAACCCATCGAGCAGGCAATTCTCATTCTCTAGGTACCTACTACCTAGTACATATCAGAACGATATGATCTATCATAATGGGTATCTGTCCCTAGACCGTAAACGAAACGACTCCCTGAAAGCAGCCAAGTGCCTTATCTTCCTTCTCTTCTTCTTACTGCCGCAAACAGCAGGCTGAGCCCGCTGAGCACGCCCAATGGACTCTCAAAGTTAGAGCACTTTTAGTCTTCAGCTCAGCCTAATCTCCGGCGTGTCACCGCTGGCTCTGATTATAGGACGACTAGACTAGACTATTATTATTCCCTAGTATCCCTACCGCTAAAAGTCCTCTACGAGTGGATACTGCCCAGTCCATGGTTTTGTGACAAGATACCCGGATTTCTCAGGACGGAATCCTGCTTGGTTGGACCATAAGAATGATTGCAAAAAACCTACGTAGTCGACTTGGATGATCACGAACGATACTTCGTGCTCATGTTTATTATTGGTGTCTTTTCTGCTTCTCTCTCGTATCTTAAGAAAAACTAACGTCAACACAGCCTCTGCACTATTAAAGTCTCTGTTCCCTCTAGATCCAGAATCGGTCTGTCCTGAGACTTCTTCAATATCGAAAATATCTTGATTTCGATATTTCTGGGTGGAAGCAAAGCGTCGTTTCGCACGACATGGCCGTTCTGCACAAGGAAAATCGGCCTCGTGGATTGCGAGTTCCGTCGCTTTCCGCCTTCAAATCTAAGAAAGCCGTCGACCACGAGCCAGCTCCAGCTCCAGCTCCAGCTCCGGTTTCTGTTTCTGTTGCTCCTTCGGCTGCTACTCCCGCGCCTCCAGCTCCCGTTGCTTCTCCTCAGTACTCCGTCCGAACCGACTCTGCCCCCATTCGACCTGCACGACCACAGAATGACAAGGAACTGCCCCCAAACCCACTGCCGTCTTTGCCTCCCGCGTCGGCATCCCTAGAACCAGAGGATATCCACCCAGCATTCAGAAACGGAATCTCAGCTGCGCGGAACTACAATTATGCGCGGCCTGCCAGAGCCCGCGATGAACTACCAGTCCCTACCCCGCCTCAACGGACGCCTTCCAGCGGGAACTCTGTACCGCCAGATGCAGGCGATCCATTAGAAGACTTCATCCCGGATCCCGAGCCCGAGCAAGAACCGGAACTGGACGGCGCCAGCGGACCCCTCGAGTCTGTGTCGAGTGACGAGAACAATGGGCCTTTCACCCCTCCTGAGATCGAACCGGTCACAGTGCCTCTGAACCGACTGCATTATGCTTGTTTCCAGGAGCATCGGACCATGATGCCGACCAACAATGTCTGGCATTCGCTGCCGTGCATGGTCTGCCAGAAATTCGACCGGGAGATGCGCTACAGGTGTGTCTTCTGTTGCTTGCGCATCTGCGCGGACTGCTATCAGAACTTGCAGAAGGTGCCTAGTCGCTCACTGGCCCGATTGATGGAGACGATGCCTGCAAATTCTTAATGCGCCAGGGTTTGGTTTGGTTGATCACTCGTAATCCATCGTCGACATCGGTATGATTGACAATTTCAAAATATATATATTTTTTTCCTTTCAATGCTTTGTTCGGTCAGTGGGCTGCCTAACGTTCAGGATGTGTTATGACGGGAGTTTGGGTTTGTTTATATCCGCTTTTCGGTCTGAGCTAGAGTGGGTGATGTCTTCTGTTCTTTGGCTATGATATGCCTCAAGGGTATGCTGTACTATTCTCTAAGTTGCTTGGTTCTCTGAGAATCTAAATTTGGCCTCTCCCGGCTTTCAATCCTGCCCGGAGAGTCACCAATATGTAAGACATGCTACGCTTCGCTCCGCAATGAACACATATCAATCATGATCTTCTTCCGTGAGACCAGGACATCCCTCCATCTCATCAGTTTCGTACCGATACTTGCACCAAAAACAATATCGATGTCGTTCACGCAGATATACGACTAACCGGGCCAGCCGTTCACCCGGATCCAGCGCGTTGAACTCATCAAGTTCTGGGTCTTCTTCCTCCAATTCTTGTTCCAGTATTGTAGACGTATCTTTCCCAGATCCGAGTGCTTCTTTGTCCTCTGGCTCCAGTGTAGGATCGTTATACCCCGGTAATCGGGGGTTGGGGAAGAAGGACGAAGGGAGTGACGTCTGAAGCGCATGGCGCATTTGTAGAGATCGCTCCTTCTCCTCACGCTCGCGCACCAAGCCTCTGTACAAGACATTGATCTGGGAAGTGGGCTTGACTCTCACCTTGGCGCGTGCGGCGCGCGACTCACCGGCCAAATCTTCCGACGAGCCCTCATCGCGGGACTGCTCTCTATCCGGGAATGTATCCTCTTTCTCCGTCGTACTCGCCGCTCCAGTTTCCACGCCCCCATGTGCAGCCTCAGCCTCAGCCTCGGTATCTAATCGCTCCGCTACCATTTGAGCCGCGTGTACTTGCGCTTCCGTCCGTCGCGTCTCGCGCTCCTGCCGAACGCGGTCTCTGTAATCTCCTTCTTCTTGCTTGACCTTCTTGAAAGCTTCTTCCGCCTCTTCCCGGAATTTGCGCTTCCTCTCACTGTCCAACCCAATGCCTCCGCGGCCCTCTTTGAACACGAGATTCAGCGGCTCGGATCGTGCACGTTCCTCTGTATCGTCATGCGAGGGCTGTCTATCTGCTTGCGAGGCCTTACTGTCCCCGGTTGACGTCTGCTGCTTCCCTAGAGTCTGACCGGGTTTGAACCCGAGTTTGGCCATCATCTGGAACCCCTTGTTGGAGGGGTCCAGCGTGCTCTTGGACAGGGCTGCATCTCGACGCGCGGCTTCTTCGGCAGCACGTTCAGCTTTCGAGGGGACTTTGGCGCGAGCTTCTGCCTAGGACGCGTGGGAGGTTAGCTTTGGCGTCTAGCGCTGCGGAGTGGTTATCGAGTGGGAAACCCGAAGGAACAGACCTCTCGCTGCTTGCGGAGCTTTTTTTGGGCAAATGTCTCTTTCTGCTGTGGCTCCTCAATCACCATGGACATGTAGTCATCCTCCTCTTCTTCTCCTCCGTGAGGGGGCATGGTGATAATTGCGCCGTGCCGACAGTCGGAGGCCAAAAGTAAAGCCGAGGAACGGCCGGAATTTAAGTGACGACCGGATGAGATCGAAGGCTAGACGGGGATTTGTATGCCAAGAGAAAAGTCAGAAGGCACAATTGATGGCGAGAGATTAATTTGCTGAGACTAAGGTTTCCTTGTTTGCGGGGAAGAAAATGACTATCAAGAATGTAGATAGCAGTAGCACTTTTGTCTCTCTCCACAATTTCCCGCTTGCTGATCTTCATCACTATCCCCTTCTGCACTCTGCACGACACCCTTGTCTCACTTCCCCCACACTTCTGATGAGTTTATGTCTTATGGGTGGATGCAGGAAGCCTCATTGTCCTTCTCAGCCCTTTTTTGGAGGGGAAACTTAATCAGATGATTGTTATGATGTCAGCACAAAAGACAACATCACAGTATCAACAATTGCATATCTCTCTCTGACAAGCATCAGCATCAGCTAAACAGCCGAGCATGTCTAACCATTTTGAAAATGGAATCGACTTTTGTTCGCCGGGGCTTCTTCTAAGCCCTCCAGGACGGAATATCCCAAGAGATGACAGGTTAACCTGCTGATCGCTACTCTTCCTAGCGGATATTTACTTCCTGCCAGGGTTGTACTTCGGCTTTAAGGCCGATAAGGCCACCAGTGGCTTACTTTACCAACATGGATTTACTCAGTGATTTCAGTGATCGCTGATCCCACTTGGAAACGCGTTGGTTCCTGTTTATCTGTTGGACTTGTGCCGGAGAAATGCCGGGACTTTGAAGGCAGAGAATCTGGGGCCAGTGACATTGAATCCTCGGTGTAGGCTATCATTTAAATAGGGTTGATCGCCCTTTCTTGGAGTATTGTTTCGAGCCCTTGTCCATTTATGCCGATCAGCTGTGCCGCCAGAAAATGCAGCTGAACAATCTTTACACCTTAGTTCTGCTACTACTTCCCGCTGCGTCTGCCCGGAAGGCTGTTGTAGATCTTGGGTACGCAAAATACCAAGGCCATGAGCTCTCCAACGGCATTGTACAGTGGCTAGGCATGCGTTATGCTGCCCCTCCTGTCGGACAGTTGCGATTTGCTGCTCCGCAGGATCCACTGCCAACACAGGGTGTTCAAGAAGCAAGCAAGGTAGATATGCAGTCAAACCTAATGTTGTGAGCTTCCCATGCTGACGATCTGTGGCTTAGCATGGCCCCATTTGCATCCCAACTGGGGAATACCCTGTGGGCGCTAGTAAATCCGAAGATTGCCTGTTTATCGATGTGTATGCCCCAAGGAACGCGTCAAATCTCCCTGTGTTCTTTTGGATACAAGGTGGTGGGTTCAATTCGAATTCAAATGCAAACTACAATGGGACCGGGTTGATCGAAGCATCTGGCGCGGAAATCATCGTGGTTACCTTCAACTACCGAGTTGGTCCTTACGGGTTCTTGGCTGGCGAGGAGGTCCTGAATGGCGGAAGTTTGAATAACGGACTCAAAGATCAGATCAAGGCTCTCCAATGGGTCCAGAAACACATCAGCAAGGTGAGGCGTCTCATGCCCTATCTGCTCCTCAGCTTTTGTGGTTAACTCTTCGTCAAGTTTGGCGGCAACCCCGATCATGTTGTCCTCGGCGGTGACAGCGCAGGGGCTGCTTCCATCACCCTGCTGCTATCAGCCTACGGGGGGAGAAACGATGGCCTATTCCACGCTGCAGCTGCAGAGTCACAAAGCTTTGCGACCATGCTTACATCGACTGAGAGCCAGTTTGCTTACAACAACCTGGTCATCCGCACGGGCTGTGCTGGTGAAAAAGACACCCTTGCGTGTCTGCGCAATCTTGATACAGCAAGCCTTCAGCACCAGAATTTCAACACGCCATTCCCTGGAGCGCAAGAGGCGCCGCTGTACATGTACGGGCCGACTATCGATGCAGACCTCGTGCCCGACTATACGTATCGTCTTTTCCATCAGGGCAAGTTCATCAAGGTGCCAGTCATCTTCGGCGACGACACGAACGAAGGTACCATTTTCGTCCCGAAAGATGTTGCCAGCGTGGCGGAAGCCGACAAGTTCCTTCAAAACCAATTTCCGAAAATCCAGCTTCATCACCTAGCCAAGATTAATGAGCTGTATCTGCAGGAAAACCAGACTCGGCCTTTCCCAAATGCTGGTGTTTGGTGGAGACCTGCAAGCAATGCTTATGGAGAGATGCGCTACATCTGTCCTGGTATCGATATGTCAATCGTCTACGAAAACGCTGGTGTCAAGAGCTGGAACTATCACTACGCCGTGGAAGATCCAGCAGCTCAAGCTTCAGGTTATGGCGTGTCCCATACAGTGGAGGTTAATGCCATTTGGGGGCCCGAGTACACGAACGGGGGTGCACCTCCCTCTTATACTACCACAAACGCTGCGATCGTCCCGGTCATGCAGGGTTACTGGACAAGCTTCATTAAGACGTTCAACCCGAATACTCATCGATATCCCGGCAGTCCCGAATGGAAGACTTGGGGTAAAGGGGGAGGATACAGCCGTATTTTCATCAAGACGAACGAAACGAGAATGGAAAGCGTCCCGATTGATCAAAGGCAGAGGTGTGCATATCTGGTCAGTATCGGGACGGCGCTGGGCCAGTAGACTTACATGAGGTACGCTAGTCCGAGACCTCTGTTTTACGGTATGCCTATGGGAACACAAAGGGAGACATTTCTTTTGTGTCGTTTGACAACTGTATATACAATAAAGCCTTGAAGCCTCGTACGCCTTCGACAAAAATGATGATGCCAGAAAAACCAGGAACCCGTAACCACAGACGGCCTGAGTATCAAAGATGTGACGAGAGAAGTAAAACGAACTACCACTTCCCCTGGCGCTTCCTCTTCTCCCGCTCGTAAGCATTCGCCTCTCGTCCCTCCTCGTTCTGGATCTCCGCCACGAGCCGCTTGTACTTCTTCTCGTACTCGGCATCGCGCTCCTTCTTCTCGCGCAACTTCTCGCGCGCAATGAAATTGGCATCCTTGCGCAGCTCGCGCATGGCACCCTTGCGCTCGCGCTTGAACTCGGCCTTGAGGCGGTTGAGCTCCGCCCGCTCGCGGTTGGGGTCGTAGTGCTTGTCCGGGTTGAAGGACTCCTCGAACTTGGGGATGGCGGTCTTGATCGCCAGCGGGCGGTGGCTGTGGAGCAGCAAGGGCCGGCGGGTTAAGCGCGCGCGGGAGAGATGTGCGTCGAGTTTGTCCAGTGTCGATTGCAGATTGTCCTGGACGGCGGACGAGAGTTTCCCCTTGGTGGATTTGCCGACGTGGCGGAGCACTTGCTGCACCGGCTCGAAGATCTCGAAGAATGCCGACTTGCCGGCCCACAGGTCGGATGCGGAGTTGAGAAGGGTGATGAATGTGTGAATGAGAGAGAGTTTAAGCTCGTCCTGGGCCAGCTGGTCGGACTGTGCGGTGGCGATATCCCAGAATCGCAGCTTTCGAGGGTTATGCTGTTTAGAGGGGATCAGTCGCAGCTGTTCTTGAGGTCCCCTTGTCGGGAAGAACCCAAGGCTGCTGTTTGGCTCTGTCGGACAGAGATTGCAGAGCGCATTGAGCGCGTAGTTGATGAACTCGGGCATGTACCGCTTCGAAATGGTCTGGTACTGGAGACACAGGCTGGCGGCGTAGGCACCTGTGGCGTAGTCTCCAAGCGAATTGATAGCACCTTGACCTAAATACCGAGCAAGACATAAATGGGCAGGCGTAACAATGGCGTGGAAGTGATCCGAAGTTGGGAAGGTGGTCGCAATGCCCGTTAAAATGACAAGATCTCCAGCTCGCAGGTTGAGGGGACGATCTGTCGCCATCTCACGGAGATACCTTCGGTACGCCATGCATACGCTTTCCGGGTGGGACTTGGCCAGAGAGTGAATGTGACGTAGAATGTTTTCGAGAATGGCGAAAGGGGGATGCTCGGGTTGCTCAGCCATATAAGCAACATGAAGGACAAGGACAGCAGCGAAGCGCCCCAACTTCGTTTTGTTGTCTGCGTGCAGACGTGGGTGGTGCAGGGCTCGAATACGCTGGATGACAATAGGCAGGTCATGCATGGGAACATCCTTGATCACCTCAAGGAATGATTCATGATCTTCGGGGCATGGGTAGGTGTAGGCCAACCCTTCGCCTGTCTTTTGTGCACCATCGGCTGCTGCTGCGGAATCCCCAGATTTGCTGGAAGGAAGTGTAAGCCCATTAATAAGCTCATCTTCTTCCTCGTCTTCCTCCTCCGATTCTTCTTCTGACGATCCCTCTTCTCCGTCGCTTTCGTCGAATGAGAGGCTCACATCTGACCTTGTCTCAACAAGATCGTCGTCGATGATAAAGTCGTCCTCATCTTCCACCCCCAGCTCGGGCCGTCCATTTGTCTGAGGAGCAGGCTGCTGCAGACCAAATGCCACCGCGTCGTCTGGAATGGATTCATGGTCAGAGTCCTCGCCTCCTGTTTCGCTTTTTCCCTCGTCATCCTCCTCTTCGTCGCTCTCCTGTTCACCACGCATTCTTCTGAGGCGCTCTTCCTCAAGGGCCTTGAGTCGTTGCGCTTCCTCTTCGGCCTTCTCTTCAGCCGTCTTGGTACGATCTGTTGGCTGAGAACGCTTGTCGAACGTCAATTGTTTCAATCGCTGGTCGTATTCTTTATTGGGATCATTCTCCAGAGCCCCTTTCAGCAGAGCTGCACGGTCTGGGTTCATCGACTCCAAGTCGTCCTTCGCAGGCTCCGGTTTGGAAGGTGGCTTCACTCCGCGCAGCATGTCGAAAAGATCAGGAAGCCCTTTATCGAGCTCTTCGCGGAGATCGTCGTCCTCCTCTTTCGCCTTTTGTCGTTCCAGCTTGTAGAACTTCGACTTTGCGATGACTTCCTTCATGACCTCATGTTTCGACTTTTTCCTTTCGGGCTGATCCTCTCCATCCTCATCATCAAAGACGAAATCTTCCAGCTCCGCATCATCATCCAGAAGCCTTTTCCTTTTCCGCGGCATTTCCGAGTCGGATTGATCCTCCTCCGATCCACCCAGATCATCTTCAAAATCGTCTTGAGGGACGCCATCGCCTAGAGTTAACGACTGGCCTTTGTGCGTGAGTTGAAAATCGTCTTCATCATCATCTTCCAGGTTGAACATCGACTCCTTGCGCAGCTTCTTCTGACTTTCTCTGGCGAACCGTTCGGCGGCTCTCTCCTCGGGTGTCATGGTCGGATCGTCTTCACCGAAACGGCGATCGACGATACCACCAATCTTGTTCTTCCTCTCCATTTCCCGTAGAAGCGTTTGGCGTCTCTGTCATAGAAGAAATCTTAGTTACCGGGCAGTTTGCATTTTCAGCCACATTCAACACACCTTTTCTTCTCCAAGTGACTTTGTCACTCCAGGCCTTGATAGGCCAGCGGCCGGCTTAGAACCCCCATCTCTCGTAGTCACATCGAACTTGCTCCGGGAAGCGACTTTGATTTCGAACGGATTAAATCGATCTCGAATTGCTTGCAGAGCGGCATTCCGCTGCACACGATTCTGAGCGCTGACGCCAGACTTTGCATTCTGGCGCTTTTGCTTCTTGGACTGCTGCGGTGCTAGAACCCCGCTATCACGAAGCGACGCCTTCAACTGTTTCAACTGCGAAGGCGGCATGGTGATGTGTTGGTGTCGAAGTAAAAGCCTCCTGTTCCACCGAATTTTTTTGGACGATGCATTTTTCAATGATTGCCCGCAAAAAAGTAGGCTCACCGCTTTCGTCGGGGAAATTCTGCCGCACCGCTTTTGAGATCATCGACTCTCCGCTTTCTCCTCACATGCAGATGCCCTTTTGGAAACCTGGATTGCCATAGCAGGATGGCTTCTCATTTGAGTGATAAGTTCCTCTGGTTATGTCTGGGTATGTCCTACTTACCAAGCTCCTCAATATTTGTTTAGAAAGCTAACTTATCAGGCGTGTCTCTCTTCTTCGCCGTCCGCGGAATTGCTGCGGATCTCCGCCGTGTGAGTGAGTTGACGGAGATCAAGCATGTGGAAAAGGAAGATAAAATAATTAGTGAGGGCACAGAGGATGGTATACTGGACGTTGCCGCAAGAGCCTTTCCTGGGACTGACTTCCATCGCAGCTCTCAAATTAGATACACTTTTAAAGCTGTCCGATAGCACAAGTTACGACCTTCGTGCTGCGTACGCTGCCCTGGCTTTCGTTCATGAAGCGTTGACATCAATCGGCTAATGATCAGTCTAGGGCACTACGCATCATCGCGGAGCGATCCACGAAAGGCTCGACGCGAGATTTGCTTCTAAAAGACGTGGCAAGCAAAAATAAAGGGCGACGAGGTAGAGCGCTAACTGCGCTATACTTCCTGCTATCTAACAGAGCGCGTACGATTTCCATCAATATACACTTTTGATCTGCTTGCATACTGACTGAGCGGCAATCTGTAGTTTCACGAACCGCTGTGTGTTCTCGCCTGAAGGACCTCTCTACCTACACTGCCCTCGTCGATTGTCTGTGCAATTTTCTTGAGGAACATGTCGAAGAAACCTCTACCACCGATTCGCCTATCCTGCCAAAAACGAGACCGTTGGGCGAGAAAAAAGCACTCAGTATTCTCAACCTGATCCTACAAGAAAATATTCCTGCTGCGCTGGAAGCTGGTGTGGTCAGTCGTTGGCTTTCTAAATACCCATTCCCGTGTGCATTGACAAAGCCATCGCGGAGACAGGACGTGGTGATACTCATGAAGACTTGGTGGTCTGACGACACGATCATGAGTGCAATATTCAACACACTATCGTCTCATCCCGATGGTAAAAAACAGTTAAGAAAGTATGGGCTAATGGGCAGCATGATGGAGGAAAATGACCATGACGACGAAGAAGACAGCGATGTATGGATGATCGATGGCGAAGATACAGCCGGGTCGAGGCGCCTTTCCGGGAGAAGGGTTCGCGGGGGAACCGCAGAAGAACAAGCCGTCAGGAGGCGCAGGAGGGAAGCCATGGTGTTGAGCGACGGAGTTCATCCCTTAAATAACGACGATATCTTTCAGATACCTATCGCAGAATAACCATGCACGGCTCGCATATCATTAATCTTCGACAGCGAAGACTATCCTTCTCAACAGGCTGCGTGATATTCCGCCTGATGGCTTTCTGCATATTTGTCTGATCGTTCATTTTCTCATGCGTTCATGATACCCTTTATTGTTGATAGCATTATATATTACAAAGTCGCATATTCGCGACAAGTCTCGCGTGCTACATTCATAGTCCCATCCAGGCCGACTTCGTCACATGGTCGATTTTCTTCCGGCTGCTCTTGACCAAGCCAAATGCTTTGAGCTCGGATAAACCCCTGTAGAACATAGTCATGATCATTCGTTCATCGCAGCTGTCGCCTTGTTCGCTTTCGAAGACCGCATAGAAAGCCTGCCAAATATCGTATATGTTAACCAGAGAGCCAGACTCGAGGTAAAGCTGATACAAGATCGCAGTGGCGGGCTGTCTAGTAGAGAGCTTTGTTTCAGTAGAATCTGACGTCGATATCAGATAATCAAATGGATTGGACAAAGCTCGTTCAATGGCGAAACGAGGCCGCGGTGTGAATGTCTCTTTCAGAGGGTTCCTCATGTCGAGGAAGAATACCTCGTGCAAGAACAAGTCCTGGGGCCTAAGCAGCGTTTCCGTAAGATATGCTTCTAATAAAGGATAAAAGCGATCAATGATCCTCGTGTAGTCGACGCTGTGTTTGGACACCTTGGTTTTCCCCTTACTAAGTTTGACCCGCTGTTGAACAACGGCCGCTGTCATGGTAGAATGTCGGCTGTCATACTCACTTCGAAGCGGTTCAGCACCTTGATATTCTTGCAACAGAGAATCCAAGTCTTTCTTGATTTGTTGGAATTCCTGATCTTTCGTCACGCCATCCGGAACACTAGCGAGAATGTCCCCCAGTCTTTTCGAATCCAGACTTTTCAAGATCTTCATCATGTCCTCTACAGAAGAGGAGTTCAGCAGCTCTCCTGATAAGGCACGGATGGAAAGTTCCGAAATATCTGTTCGCTTGGTGAGGTTCAGAGTTCTGCGACACGACTGAATCCATCTGACAGTCTGGAAGATATCACGCATCTTCTGCTGTCCGGATCTAAGATGCCGCAAAGTTTCTTGGAAGAGAAATTCATCATCTTCCAGCAATCTGTGCGCTTGCTCAAATGACCCCACCTCAAGAAGATGCTCACAGTAGCTTCATACCATTTAGTGAAAACACGCAACCGCAGAGGAACAAGACACTCACCCTCGAAAGGATGGAAGATTCCTGATTGCTTCGCACAGAGAACCGTTTCGGAGGGTTCCAGGTAAGTCGTTTGCGAGAAGTACAGACAAAGGATTCGCAAAAAAGTGGGTCATATAAGAATACTGCCAAGTTGGTGAGATTTGGAATTTTGAACGACTAGGAGGTGCCGGAAGATACCTTGATCACTCGACTGAACGCCTCCGGCGTCTGAAAGTAATCGTTCGATCTCTCAAACAGAACGGCAGTAATGTTGCGTCCCAGCCAGAAACGGCCGCTCGGATCCGCCTGCAGTCGCTCATATATGCGATCGACACAGTTGCTCGCTTCATGAATTTCAAAATATTTGCCTCTGAGTAAGGCGACAGTCGATCGTGGAAGCCTCCCTTCAAAAAGCTCAACGGAAGTTGAAATACCAAATAATAGAGTAAAAGGTATTCTGTCGAGCCATGAGCTGCAGTAATATGTCAGATTCTGGATAATCGATACCAAAGGACGCCGGGCTCACTTCAGCAGCAACAGCAGGTCTGTCAAGATGGTGGGATCGAAGGCTTCGCTGTCTCGAAATGCGAGCACCATCTTCTTGACTCCCTTTCTTCTCACATAGTCGCTCAGCAAGTCAAGATCGTATGCTAGAAGTCTTGGTCCCTGTGCCACGCTCAGCCATCGAACTCGTCACGCTCGGATTAGAGGATGGCAGTCTAACCTCTCTGTCTGTCAATAATCTCTGGTACCCATCATTTCCTTCCGTATTCGTCACGGCGGCACGTATGATGTTTTTCAGCGTCGTTTTCAGGTTGGGCGTATCCCCGGATTCCAGCACAACTACACCACCCTCTCCTGTTGCGGTCAATTGAGCATTCAAACGCGCAAGCAGCCGACCGAGGGAGGAAACGTTCGATCCAACAGTGACCAGCGCCGCCGGGATGCACCCTTTATATCTATTTCCAGTTAGATTCTGTAACCCGAAAATCGGTCCCACTGGTGGGATATCCGTACGTCTCGAACGATGTCGATCTGACAAAAGACGAAACTTTTTCATAAACATCGGAGTCGATATCTACCAAAATTTCCTGACTTGAAGTTAAAAGAGGTCAAGCTATGCCATGCGCTGTTTGTAGCACTAACTTGTATCTTGGCTTCCTGCTCGGACCATAGCTGTTGGTAGGTTTCGTATCTTAATTTGACAGCGGATTCGAGCTCGTCGCCATTCAATAAGGGCACAAAGGGATAGACAGTGTCTATTTCTGTTTTCCTCCCCGATTGTACTTTTCGCCGTTTCGAGGGTCTTTCTCCGTGACTTTTGTTCTGATTAGAAGGTTTATAGATATAGACACCCTAGTTGTGTACAGCATTAGTTCAGTGTGGCCTCGAACGCCAATTTTCCCGCGTACCTGGTTATTTGATCCATCTTTAAATGGGCCCAGTGCATCCGTCTCTATATGGTCTGTATCCATCGCGAAGCCTTCGTGGGAAACAACAGGCTCGACAGCTCTTGAGAACAATAACGGCGAACCTCGCGAGCCGCGGCGGACCTTCACGTCTGCCACTAAGCCAAATCGGGTAATAGTGGCTCTTTCGCCGCGGAGCTTCAAGATCCTCATCTATCCATTATTTCTTTCTTAACATCCCTGCTTTTAGTGTTTCGACAGTTCGTCCGATGATCTGAACTCAATACTTCATGCTCCGCCAAGCTGTTCGAGGAGCTCGGTGGTATCAATATGTGGCCCACAATAGCCCGTCGATTACGTCCTTGTCTCGACTGCGAGCCTTCTCCGTTCTAGCGCCACAGCTTCTACATTATGGCGGAAAAGATGACAAAATTCGCTTCTACGAGCAGGATACGCGAGGGAGTAAGATCAGGAGGGAAATCGATCCAGAGGCTGAAGACCATGCAGCGAAGGAAGAGGTGGAGAGTGAGCTTTCCCAGCTTGACAAGGAATTAGAGGCCCTGAAAGAAGGCCCTTATGGTCCGAATAGCGCCTTCATGAGAGAGTTGCCGGAACACGAAAGGAAGATAGCGCTTGAAGCCCTTCAAAAACATGCAGAGGAGACAGGTGAAGCTGATGTCGACTTGGGTCTCGACAAGGTCTTCGATGACGAGCTGGACAATATGCTCAGGGAAGAGTTTGAGGGCATGGCAATGGAGCAAGAAAATTGGCTGTCGGAAGCGGGAGAAGAAAGCCCAATGGAAGCCCCGGTGCCGAAGCAGCCCTACGAAGTGACCTTGGACGGCGGAGAAACTCATCCTTACATCGACAAGCTCAATGAGTGTCTCAGACGATTGGCAAATGATCATTCTGATGAACGTGCTAAGCAAGAACTGTGGAAGTGGTATCGCCGCTGTCGACAAGTCATACCCAACTTTCTCCAATCAATGCCCGAAGAGTCATTGACCATGGTGTGGGAGTCTCAGGCGAATGGGGATTCGGCGCGCGCTTCTCGCGCGACTCGGTTACAGGTCCTGGCTGAAGACGCAGTTTCCGCCGGGAGATCTCTTCCTACGCCACGTGCCCTTTTGTACATACAGTCACTTCAGGAAAGTGGCAAGGTAAACTTGGCACTTGACCAATGGGAGGCGTGTCAGACAGACCTCTCCCAGAAGAAGGAAGACCTTGAGGCATATTGGAAACTTGGTGTACAGCTCTTCGCGGCTGCAGATGATCCGCAGCGAGCTCAAGATATCGCCTTAGCGTTCTTGGCAAACGATAAATCGCGCGAGCCTCGCATCCTTCTTCCGGTCATCACAGCTTGGGGAAGACAGCCCGGGAAAGAAGCCGAAATCAAGGCATGGGCTTTATACTTGCAGCTCAAGGCATTGCTGGAGTCCAAAATGACAATGGAAGACTACGACTTCGTTAGTATTGGACTGCTCAAGGCGGGCAGACTCGACCTTGCCATTGCCGTTTTTAAGGACATGATGGTGACCGCTCAAGATCCAGCGAACGACTCGACTGCCCTTTATAAGGCCGCTCTCGGCCTAGTAGGCAATCTGCAGATGTCCAGCATTCGTGAACAGGACGTCAATAAGATATCGCTTTCGACTCTGACCGTTCTACCTCGGCGGTTCCAGAACCGGTTTTTCTATGCAAGCTGGATGAAGAAGCTCATCGGAATGGGCGAGGTTGATTCCGCTGCGATGGTGATCGAGCTGATGTACGAACGGGGTGTCAAACCAGACCCTAAGCATTTGAATGGAATACTTGCTGCATGGCTTCGCGAAGGAAATGCCATTGCGCGAGCCAAGGCTGAGCAACTGGGGTGGTCCATGATCCAGCAGCGGATTGACTTGGTATGGGCACGGACTGCATCACCTGAGAAATCTCCTCAGCTCCGTGTACGTCAGGAGACAGATGGGGCTCGCATTCCAAAGTTCATGCAGAGGCAGATGCCCTCAGCAAACATTGAGACCTTTTCGATTCTTCTACTCCATTACACCCGACGGGGCGACGATGACATGGTCAAGTACTTAGTCAAATGCCTTGGGGATGCTCAAATCCAGCCGAATTCATATTTCATGAACCACCTTCTATATGCCGAGCTCAGAAAACAAGATATTCGGTCCGTTTGGAACAAGTTCAAGGCCATGTCTGTGTCAATCAAACCAGATCTGGAGACATACGCCTGCCTATGGGACTGCGGCAAGCTTCAATACGACCGAGGCCGGACAGCCTTCGACGCAGGGTTTCCATCGGCGCGCTGTTTGTTTGCGGAGATGATGAAGTGGTATTCGCAGCTCACCCCACGCGGCAAGGCGACTGCGCAGGAAGAATTCTCCAAAGAGCTCTACGACCAGATCATTCGCTGTTTCTGTCTCTCCAAGGATCTACCCGGCACTCTGGTTGCGCTGTATTCACTCAGGGCAGCCTTTGGTTTCTCGCCCGACGAGGTGACTGCCCGTCTGATTATCCTGCAGGTCGCGCGCATGGCCGGTGTTCCAGCGGACACGCCCAAGCGTCGTCTACGGCGTTTGTCCAGCACCCCAAGGAGCAAAGAGAACATTGCCCAGGTTAACCGACTCGTCGAAATCCTGAGCGAGCGCAAAGCGGCCGGGCTGCAAGCGCGAGGCCTGAGTCCCGATCAGCTCGAGCCTCAGGAGAAGCAACAGTACCAACTGGAGATCATGGGTGATCTGCTACGCGTCGTCATGGCGCGAACGGCTGCCGCACCTGGCCAGATTGAGGACCAGATAGCGGACGTGGCTGTCGAGATGGGTGTCTCTGATGTTGATCTCGGGTCTTCATTGGATGACGATAGTTTGCTTCTCTAGACTTGCTGTGGTTCGTGAGCTACTAGCGCTGGCGCCCTCACCAGCATGTCATCGGATTTTGTACTATTATGGTGGCAACGGTCATCACAGGCATATAGAATGGCGTTTTGGGTGCAATCCGGAAAATTGACTTGGCTTTGTTGTACATTAGTTTAGCCATATATACTCATTCGACTCTCCTATGATCCCATTGACCGATTTTATTCCGGAGTAGTATTTCAGAGGGACTTTAAGGACTTAGTATTGTCATAATGTTCTAATTCCATTGGATCCCATGCATAGAGACGCGGCTACTGTTACAGTCATGAATGGCGAGAGAGCAGTTGCACCAGCTCACCTAAAGTTCGTTCCCTTGGTCAAGGTCAAGAAGGCGGTGGTTCCCAGTACGAAGCTGCTTTCAGTGGTTATGATGGGTTCACATGCCAAATGAACAAAATCCCATCTAAGAAGTCGATCTTCATTTCTTCCCCTTCTTTTTCTTCTTACCGGCACTGCCCGATCCACCCGCCGCCGTGTCGGCAGCCTCAACCAATACAGCCTCGTCATCACTTTCGGCTGCAGTGGATGGCGCAGCGGATGACTCAGGAGTCTTGGTCCCGGGTGTCGAGCTCGTAGTCGTCGCAGTAGATGTAGCTTGGTCGGATTTTGTGGCCGCGGAGCTCTCTGCATCCAGCTCCTTCATGAATCCCTCTTGAATGCTCGCCTTCTTCTTATCCCACCACTCCCGCTCCTCGGCCAACTTGCTCTGGTAACTCTGCAGCCGCTCACGGAACATGGCATTGTTGAGCATCTCGTTCGCGGACTGAAAGATCGTTTGGCCCCAGTTCGGCACGTACGCGTTGGCCTAGAGAAAGCAAGGCACCGGAATTAGCAAGCTCCTCCCCATGCATGCAGGCCACTGAATGAAACAGGAACAGAATCAAACAAACCTCAGCAACCACATCCCGAACTTCATCCTCCATCTCCTTCTCCGCCCGCTGGAACCGCTGCCACAGATCGTCCCCGACACTGCCCCGTTGCAGAAGCATAGCTAGCGCCTGCTTCTGGCTTCGGAGCGCCATAACGCGTTTGATATCCTCGGTTGCGCGCCGGAGGAGCGCGGCCTTTAGTACCGTCTCCGGCACCGCTGGCGCCTTTTTCTCTTTCGACGATGATGACGCCGGGGGGTCAAGATGGAGAAGGGAGAAGTAGATGTCTCGTTGGAGGTGTGGGGGGAACCATGGTTCTAACGAAGTTGCCTTTCCTGCGAATCGCGACAATTTGGATCAGCTATCAAGTCGCGATTTGGAGAGATAGAGTCAACTCACTGGCCTTGCGCTTGCGGTATAGTGATGAGAAAGTTGCTAGGGAGCCGAGCAGGACGCCGAGGTAGGCGAGCGGCACGGCCAGACTGAGCCAATCCACCATGTTGAGACTGATCAGATATGTTCAAGGACTTATAAGAAGAATTAAGGGTTCAGGTGGAACGAGTTGTGTGTTGTACAGATTAGACTTGGGTCATAGTATCGTCAACAATGGTTGTGTGGGGGATCACGATGTTTCCAGGATGCAGACTGAAGTTGTTGCGCTAGATGACTCTAGCGATAGAATATTCAATGGCGAAGCTGCTGTCACTCCATGAAAGAGAAAAAGAACGAATGAAAGGTAGCGTGACTGGAAAGTATGGTTGGTGAATCCTTCCGGAAGGATAAGATCATAAGGCCAGCCTGGTGTTTTAGGCGCAGATCACATGGCCTCCACTCTTCTTACCTGAATCCAACAGTGCGAGCTCTATCTACATACTATGACAGGTCATGAGCCAAATTCTGTTGGTCTTGAAAGATGACTGCTCTATATCGTCTTATCTACAATGTAGTTTCTTCGCAAAAAGATGTAAAAAATAGCTTGACGAAACGTCGACAAAAAGTACACGCATGCATTTCCACGCAGAAACCCCTCTTAGCCCTAAATAATCGCAGAAAACACCGGAAGAATATCCAGTCAGTGAGAATGTTCGTAGAATGCATGTGAAAAGGGTACTCGCAGGTGATGCTGGAGACTCGCAAACAGGCAAAGGTATAAGAATTGGAAAGAGTGAAAGGAGAGCGGATCACGGGAAATAAAACGACCTTAGTTTTCAAGGCACACAATTTCAGAGACTCGAGGGAGGCGAAGAGAGAGAAGATTCAGGCACCATGTCTAAGCATGAAACATATCAGCCCCCAGCTGCTCCTTTGTTCTTTGACTGATAGGGCCGATCTCCTGCATTGCCTGCATGTCCTCCAGGACTTCATTGAAGGTATCCCTGATACCAGCCGCAACCTTGTTGCGGTTCCACTCTCCTCGCATCCGCCAAGTGTAGTCCATCAAATTGCTATTGATCTGCTCTAGCTGCTCGACCGAGCACCCGCTGGTTCGTTGCGTCAGTTGCTTGTGCAGGTTATCGATAAATTCGTGCTCAAGTGCCACTTTGGGAGAAAGATCTTCGTTGTTCAGCAATGACTGGAGAGCCGTGGGAATGTGAGACGGTTGCTTGACCGGCGCCTCAAACAAGGGCACAGGGGGTTGATGCTTGGGCTGGGATTGGCTCTCCCCAGCAGCAGTAGTCTCCACATGCGCAAAGTCTGCGTGTCCGGGCAAGGACTCACGGGGATGGGGCGAGGGCTGGCTGCTTTCTGGTTGCTGGGTATCCGGGAGATGCTCCTCCTGCGACACACGGTCGGGATATTGAGTGAGGTCAGGGAAGTCGTGCCGCAGCCCATGCGCCGCCATAGGACTCTGGGTGAGATTGTGCGGCACGGAGGATTGTTCGGAGGACTTTTTATCCGAGGTAGTCTGCGTCGTAGATGCCTCGTTTGTATAGTCATTCGGCTGTGATCCCGGGGCCATCGGAGTCATTGGTCCTTTTTGAGATAGACTTGAGAAACCCGATTCACGCCTCACTTGCTGCGAAGGTGCCGTATGCGAGTACGGTGGCCTGGGCTGGGCGGACGGTCCGAAAGAACTGCCCTGCGTCTCCCTCTCGCCAGAATGATCTTCCGAATTTGTCATGTAAACATCTCCGTCTCCATCGCCGCGAGACTCGTGAGAGCCATTGCTGATCGTGGCATGGTTACTAAGATCATTCAGATCTGAGCCACCACCCTGATGATAACCGTTGCTGAGAAAGCTCACGGCCGAGCGTCGCGTCGGTGTCTGTGGACGAGCTTGCCCATCCGGGAAGGATTCACCAAGCACCACAGGCCCGCTTGAAGGGCCGGAGTCTGTATTGCCGTGAGGAACATTGCCAGTTGCTACAGGACGGGCATAGCCTTCCTTCTCCGCCGCTTTTTGCGCTTGTTCTGCTGCAAGCTTCTCCCTCTCCAGCTCCCGCAGATAAACATTCTCACATTCCGCGACTAGGGCCGGCTCCGCCTGCTCGATTGTGGCAATGTCGACCTCGACATTAGAAAGAAGTTCGTTGGCTCGCAACAGCCTCTCTTGGTCGCCTAGCGTCCGCGCGTCCTTTGCCAGGCGCTTGATATCAGCCAGGAAATCCTTAGGTCGCTTATAGTAACCATTGGAAAGCCTCTTTTCGATAGTCACAATTTCCATGTTGTAGAAGAACTTTCCCGAGACCGTTTCCCGGAGACCCGGGACCCCATGCTTATCGAAGGCTTTCTCAAAAGGCCTGAACGTTGTTCGTTGCTCGATGGGCAAGTCGCTAGTAACAATGCTCGGATCATCTTCTTCCCACAGGTAGCGGATCTGCGACTCGTCGATTACACCTGTCCTGAACCTCTTGTATTTCTTGATCTGGTCCATGATGGGCTGGATCCTGATCTTTAACAAATTCAGGGTCTGGTGATCTTTCTTCTTCTGGGCCTTGAGCTGCTCCTTGGTCGGAGGCGGTGCAGGCTTCGGTGGAGGTGGTGGCGCAACTTGTAGTGTCTCGAGTTCTCTTCGTTTACGATTTTCGGGATCCGGAAAGTCGGACGGCGAGGTCTTGACGTAGTTGATCACCCTACCAAAGAACTCATACCGAGCATCATAATCCGGGGCCTTTAGGTCGTAGAAGTTCTTCTTTGAGAACCCGAACATGTTGCCCAGCAGCCCATTATTCACCTCCTCTCCGGTTGACTCCAAGACACCGAACAGGAGAACAGGATCTGAAGGGGGAATGGATCGCAAAAGACCCAGGAAAGTAGATATGACCGTCGGTCCAACGGTATCAAGCCAAGACTGAAGGTTTGGAATGTATATCACGCTGGGCTTGTGCCTCTTGACCTCTTGGAAGAGCTGTATGACGGCTGCTTCGGGAGACCTGGTTGAGTCACTGAGCAGGGTCGGAAGGTCAAAAGCTTGAACGTGCAGTCCCTCGAAATGATGCAGGATGGCTCCTGCAAGATGTTGCTGGCCCATACCCAAAGGCCCACGCAGCAACATTCTGGGACGGTACACTCTGGAGGTATCAAATTCTTGCTGCATCTGCTCACGCTGAAAACCCTTTGGCCCTTCGGGTTCCTCAAATTGAGCTTCTTCGAGAGCCGTGAGTCTCTTTCTCCGTGGGAGTATTTCGGATAGAATGGTTTTGACATCGGATAATGGTCGACGCAGCAAAGGCTCAACAATCTTGGGTAGAGGAGTAGCACCGGATGAGGCAGATCTCTCAGATGAGGGGACAATCTTTTTAATAGCCAGCATGAAATCCTTCGGAGTGACATCGATCTTCTTGGGATCGATGAGAAGCTTCTTATCTGACTTGTAAATTTGAGGATATCTTCTCTGAACTGCGTTGAGAGCAGCCTCGGTACAAAGAGCACGGAGATCGGCTCCGCCATAGCCCTTCGTGATCTCGGCCAGTTCGTCCTTGATGTAATCAGGGAGAGGCGGATCCCACCCTTTGGTATGGATATCCAAGATTGCACGCCGACCTTCAGTGTTGGGCAACGGGAAGTAGAACTCGCGATCGAACCGGCCAGGACGACGCAAAGCAGGATCGATAGAGTCTGGTCGGTTTGTAGCTCCAATGACAATCACTTGGCCACGGCCATCCATACCGTCCATTAAAGCCAACAGTGTCGACACAATGGAGGCATGGATCTGTTCCTGCTTGCTTGATCTCACGGGGGCCAGACCTGCAGAGAAGATGAGCGTTAGCAACATAAAAGCCTCCACGTCGGCGCGAGCACTTACCATCTATTTCATCGAAAAAGATGATGCTGGGTTGAGTCTTTCGAGCCTCTTCAAAGAGCAGCCGCAGCTGCCTTTCGGCTTCACCGACCCATTTACTCAGCGCATCCGCCCCCTTTCTCATGTAGAATGTAACTTTACGACCCTCAGAGCTAACACTGTTGGCCAAGGCCCTTGCCAACAGCGTTTTACCTGTCCCAGGGGGTCCATGGAAGAGGACACCTCTTGGCGGCACGATGTGAAAACGTTGGAAGATCTCGGGGTAAAGAAGAGGAAGGGAGACCATCTCTTTCAACTGATCGATATGCCCCTGTAAGCCGCCGACACTGTCGAAATTGACATTAACGTCAACACCCAAGGGATCGGCATCAGCAAGCGCCTGCTTGTCCTTTATTTTTCCCAGATTTGCAGGTGTTCCGGATGGACCTTGTAGAGGATCGGCTCCATGGGTTTGCGCTGAAGCAAGAAGACCTGCACCAGGAGGTCCGGACACAGAGCCGCCAGTCACAGCGCCCTTGGGGTGTTGCATTACTTCATCGTCGCTACTATCGCTTTCAACACCCCCTGTTGCAGCAGGTGCGCCAGGAGGAGCCAGAATCGCTGGCGGGCCGCCGCCTCCAAAAGGTCCATATGTTGGGAAAAGTGTGCGCTGCCAACTGCCGCCTCCGCCTCCGCGACCTCGCCGTGAAGGAGACTCATTGACCTCATTCTCGGCTTCCTCTATTGGTAGGATGAGATCGGGTCGAATGATCCGGTAGTCGACGTCCTTCCGGCTGCGCCTTGGTTTCTCGTAAATGATATCCGCCTGGACTCTCCTGCGGGGTCGGTCACCTCTGAGATCTTCCAACTCCTCAGCAAGCTCCTCGGCAATATCTCCTCGAACTTCGGATTGTCCACGGGAACGAGAAGCTCTCTTACGCAGACCAGGGCGCCGACCGGCGGTGCTATCCTGCTCCTCCTCATCTCGAGCTTGACTGGCTTTGCGTGGTGATCCATGTGACTTTCCGGACTGAGAGAGCTCTTCATCATCGTCATTCGACTCGTCTTCCTCAGGCTCAAAGTCGCTCTCGTCGTCTTGTCGCTTTCGCTGAGAGCTTCCGCGTTTCTTGCGGCCGGAACGACGTGGGTGTGGTTCATCGTCTTCGTCCGGCTGCGCCTCGTCAGTGGGCTGGCTTCGACTGGGCCTGCTTCTCCTCCTCCGCGTTGTTGGACCCTCGTCGTCTTCATCGTCCTCCTCTTGATGCTTCACATCGTCATTCTCAGATTCGGGCACGATTTCGTCGCCTTCAGCTGCGCCTTTGCCGCTGTCCTGCCCCGATGGAACACCTTCCTCAAAATCTCCCTGGTGATCGCTTTCCATGATCTCCGGTTGCGAAGCCTTGACCTCCATCGACGTCTCCTCTATAGCCTCGAATTCCTGTTTTTCTTCATTTTCGACCTTTTCAGGCCCAAAATTGAGACGTTTCGAGGCGCGAGACCCACGCCGGCTTCTCCGCGCTTCCATCTCCGGACTCTGTGTACCTCGTTCCACGAGCTCCATATGGCGACCGGAGTTCGTAAGAGCGACGATATCCTCTGAGGGGTCACGAGTACGGCGAGTCATCCGCCTGTTGCCTTCCGGGAGGGGCTGGCGTTTGAGAGCGTTCACTTTCAATGTCACGACAGTGCTTTTGCGTTTCTTCGGCGAACGGGTCGTCTCGGAGTCATCTGCCTCTCCGAAATCATCCTCTACGCTACTGGAATCGCCCTCGTTGTACACCGGTCGATTAGTCGCGGCCCTCCGAGCGGTCAGGCCCCTTGCATTCTTCGGGGCATTGGGATCTTCTTCATCTTCCTCATCTAAGTCAAGGTCGTCCGCATCGTCTAGAATATCATCGTCGTCGGATGTGATGTCGTCGTCAGAATGGCGACGCGCTCTCTTCTTCGTTGGCTTGGGCTTCTTCCTCGACTTCGATCTAGCAGAGTGGCGAGATGAGCGCACCGGATGATCGCTGTAATTCTCATCTTCCGAGTCCGACTTGTTCGCCAATTCCTCAATGGTGCGCTTTGGTCGGGGCATGATGTGTTGCGATAGGCGTCGTAAAAAATGGCTTCTTTTCAAGGTCACCATGTCAGCAAACTCAACATGGTACATGGGCCACAGATAGGGACCACGTATAAAAGAGAAACAATTATTTGGTTTTATCTGCGCCTGAGACAAAATCGACGAAGATGTGAACGGGGACTTACCAAGAACAGTGTGCTTAACAGGCCAGTGAGAGAGTAAAAAGACAATAATGAAGCCCAAACAAGCACCCTTCACCTCAAACTAGAATCTAGGAGACAATATCATAAACAGCTGTAAGGGTCTAAATATTCATCAGACATTGAAACATCACTTTCGGAGATGCTAGGCCTGGCCAACGGGTTGCAAAGTAGTTCTCGCACGGGGTCGACGGCGAAGCGCCAATGCGCGCGGGTCAGGTCGAGTGAGGTAAATCTCCCTAAGCAACTGCAGACGCGTCACTGCGAACACTTTTTCACAGAAAGGAGCAGTAAAGCAAATGTCAATAAAGACTTGCTGACAGATGGATGGAGCACCTGGGAATACCAACAGAGATGCTCTCAACCAGCATGTCCGCTCCAATATTAGACCTGTGGAATAAGCAATACACCGAAAGGGCGGAAAGACTCGCGACGCCTTTTTGCTTGCCGGCACCAGCCACACATAACCAAGGCACAGAGCCACAGGCAGCCGCGCTCATGCGCCACAGTTAGTCCTGTTTTAGACTAGTGACATGCCGTTGACCAACCCATTTCGGCAACGCACGTGCCATTCTGGCCTTGAATGCTCCACGGCACCACACGCTCACTTTGCGGTAGGGAAACAGTCGCTTTTTTGACGCTGTTTGTGCTCTCATCCTCCTGCCCTTGCAGACCCAAGAACACTGTAGAAATTGTCCGTAAATCGCATCATAAATGCTGTAAAGGTCAAAATGGATGTCTTAGTTCATGGTCACTTGCTCTCAACCCGTTTCGGCGATGGTTGGCTGCCAGTAGGAAGTCGGTCAAATGAAGCAACATAGCGTTGTCAGGAACAATCAATGATGACCCTCCTGTCATCGAAGCTGATCGTCTCTGGATCTTCCTCCCCGCATGTTCGTCATCGCTTAACGCTTAACGCCATGCGTCATTCGCCGCAGAGCCGCTCGCGGACCACCCAGCGCTTGATATCATGTGATGGCTGAGTCAGTGATGTTTCTCGTCCTCATTGGCAAATCATAATTAATGTGTGTCAAGTGTTAAGCCTTCAGGATATACATCTATCTAATTCAGCAAAACGGAAACTGATCAAAGGAGGCATCAGAATGCTCTTTCGCTCGGTAGCCCAGCGCCTCTCAGTGTCGTCCTCTCTCCTCAGGTTCTCATCCGGTCGGAGAACATTGACTTCCACACGGCCCGGGTTCAATGCTTCCAAAGGATCCAGTGCTTACAGAGACGGGGTCAGTGTTTCCCATTACTTGATGTTCTCTAGGTGTCAGTCTTTATGTCTGTATGCTTCTACATCAGACGCCCTGGAACTGACATGATGAATGCGTTGCGCGACTGGCAAGCTAACGGAAGTACCAGCTCGCGCAGTACAAGACCTTTGCGAGTCCCTTCGCCAAGGTATTCTTAGGCGCCATTTTCACCTACCAGGTTATTTACTGGACTTGGTTGAAGCTTGAAATGGATGAATCCAAGTTTGAGAAAAACAGTAAGTTGCGCTTGCTTGCTTTGCTGTCTGCTATGGTGCACCTCTGACAACCAGTAGAAGAGGTCGCGGCTCTCGAGAAGAAGGCAAAGGAATTGACGAATGCTCAAAAGTGATGATATCTCTCTTACGGTGTCTTTCCTAAGGCTTCTTGTTTTGTCTGATTGTTTATTTACTGTACTATATACCTCACGTGTCCCACGGGTCGATGCTCGATTGGATGTTTCTTTGAGCTAAGGGTATCTTCAACCCAAGGTATTCACTCATTTCTTCTTGAATATGGCATAATTTAACGTCAACTCATGTATAACTCGTGCTTAATGTATATGATGAACATCACAGGGAGAGTCTGTCCTTGACGCTGCATTCAGATGGCTCCCACTTGGTTGTGAAACTCCTAGTCAGTTATTGAACTTGACATGACGGGCCACCTGCGAGCTCCCTGGCTGTGGTAGCCGTATACCACCGCTGATTCTCCTCTTTGATTTGAGTCCGTCGTCTCCGTTGAACCGATATGGAGCCACCATCAGCCCAAATGTGTCAAATTTTCGTTTTCGTGAGTTCCCAGGCTCGGAAGAATCCTCCAGTCCCGACGCCCTCTTTGAAAGAGAATTTGTCTCGCAAGAAACCATCTGCTGCGAGGTTTCCTGGTCGACGGCTACCACATCATCGGCAAGGGCAGTGTCCGATAAACAATCAATATAGCCGTCATTTCCATTCTCAGGATGGTCACAATCATCCTCGTTTCCGCCGGCCATGCTCCTTCCCTTTGCTTTGTCGTGTTCTTGATCCTCGGTCGAATGGCAACAGTGCAGCCAGTCTCCGATCCGCTGCCCCCTACGGAAGTGCTCGAAATCGATATGATCGAAGCGCTCGTTCCACGCTTCCCGACCCTGGCTGCGAAGAGGAATAATCTCCCTGCAGAAGCCGCACCAAAATCGGGACTGTCCGTTTTCGCCCACGCGGTTATTCGCGATCGCAATCCGCACCCCTTCATCATCGACGTGATGATGCTTTTTCAAATGCTGCACGAAGACCTCTTGACGATAGTACCACCTCACGTATCGTTTCCCCTTCGTCGGATCGCACAAGGTACAGTACCAGCTTTGGACGTGATAGTGCTGCGAGTTCTCGTGCCGTTTCCAGTCCGCCTTGCTGCCGAATGTCTTGTTGCACTCAGGGAATGTGCACCCGTAGGGTCGCTCGTGGCGTTTCTGGTGTTTCCTAGGGCACGGTGTTAAATAAGATGGTGCGGCTAGGAAGGAGGCCATTACGTACTTCATCTCGCATCGCAAACGCGTCCGTTTCGCGCAGACTCCGCATTGGATCCAGTCTTGCTTGTCCGGTTCTGGACCAGGCACTTTGGGCGTACTGTCGCGAGGTGGCTCGGACTTTTCAGATAGACAGTCCAAAGCCGCAATCAATATCCGCTGGAGAATTTCCTTCTTTGGATTGCACAACTCGGTACTAGGACCGGTCAGGTCGTCTACGTCGTTTGCCGGCTGAGAATGCCGTCGGTGGTTGGAGTTCATCATCCTCGTCAATGCATTGATCATGTTAGTCGCGGCGTCCGCTATGAATTCTTCTATGTACTCGTTCCTCTTGCTGTCTTGGTGCGCGATTGGCGGCTTTTGGTCTAGTGCTGAAGCCGAACTGGGCGTGCCGAAGTTCGGCAGTTGAACTGTATCGAAAGTAGCCATGGGTGCGGGGTCCACGAGTTCTTGATCTTGTCCCTGTTCGCTGCTGTCTTTGATTGGGCTCAAGCCGCGATCTTCGTTCTCTGGCGATCTTGCTCTGGCGAGCGTCCGGTCCGCGACATCTGGAATACGAGGAGTCTGACTCAGATCTTCGATCACACAGTGCGGTTCAGCCGGCAGTTGCGTTTCTGGAGTCTGGTCTTTCCCAGACATGTAGTCAACTGCAGCAAGCGGCAATCCACTCCCTTGCATGCTACTAGTGTACCACTCGTGCGACCTAGATTTACTTCAATATCATGTCGTCGAGTTAGATGGTCAACTGAAGAGAGCTATCTCACCTCTTCAGAAGCGAATCGGGATCTTCATCTCCGTGCATTCGCAAAAGGTGTTGACGGAAGTTATCCAGTCTAGGCCATCTCTTACGTCTCCGGGGACAATTGCGCCCAAAACACAAGTATAGAATCTTGGGCCCACGTTCCGGTTCTTGATTGTGGACGCATTTCTTGTGCCGCGCTAGGTCATTGATGGTTCCGAAACCCTGCTTGCGGCTACAGTTGGGTTGATCGCATTTGTACAGCTTCCGATGTCTCGCCTCGTGTTTCCTATGCCCGTCAGTCTCGGCATGGTCTGCACGGCGCGTGGCTGTCGAAGACAAACCTTTTGTCGGATGGACATTTTCCTTTCCAGTTGCAGTTGGGATAATCACATGTAACCCCATCATCGCAAGGCGCATTGGGTGGTTCTGTCTTCTCCGCGACCTCACCGTAGCCTGATGGCTCCAAATCGAACGTTGACGTTCTATCGTCCAGTTCATGCTCATGCGGTGCCAAATGGGGACTGCAAGCTGAGTCTACTGCGAAGGAAGATGCAGCTATCGAGCGCGTGGTACAGCTTCGACTCCCATATGCTGAATCGCCCGAGGCAAGCCCGTTGCACTGGCTATCATTTTCCGACGGGGTGCTGTATTGCCCGGTGGAGCACCGGCGATCAATGAAGTCATTGATCTGGTAGGGCTTTCCCATGGGTTGGAGATTGAAAGCGGACGGGTTGAGAGGGACTCCGGTCACCTGAAGCGGATTCCAAGCATCCTGATGATTCAACAACTGAGGCGTATAGTACTGGTGGTAGTCCAAGTAGTTCGGAGCCGGCGACAACGACGAGGGCGACGCGTGATTGCTGCCATATGGAAGCCATGGATGGAGGATGGATGAATGTTCATGAGGGAGAACAGCCGGGTCGGAGCCGAATTGAATACCAAGAAAAGAGGCCGGATCGCCTAACGCGATTTGAGAGGAAGCTGTGGAGCCGTCTATCGCGGGATCGCCAGGCGAAGGATTCGGCATTGTCCGAGTCCCCATGATGCCCTGGAGGACATCACTAGAATTGTCCCATTTGGATTTTGTAGAGTTTGAAGCCTGGGTGTTATTTGAGATACAGTCAGCTTCTCCTGTTTTATCTCATTCTCCTCGTATTGAGAGGTGAAAGTGCTCGTTCACAAAGAGGGTACGATTACATACACTCATAGCTGTGAAGGCCGGACAGAACCGCCCTTATGGGAATATGGACCGAGCGACGGGGCCCAAGAGTCCAGCCACTCAAGCTGACAGTCTTAAAGACCGTGTCACACTGGGTCTCAGTGAGAGTTCATATAGATAGCAGGACGTGCAACATAGGGTGACCGAGAGCTGAACAATACAGAAGCAGGGGGGAGCCACCAAACTGCGCTATTTTCTGGCTTCCTCGAAACGATAATCTGAGCTAATGACCGGGAGAATTGGCACGGGCTAGTGGAGTAGATGAAAAGAAATAGAAGTAAATCGTTGTCGCTGTGGGGGTTGGGATGGATATACGAGTAGTGTCTGTTAAACTCTTAAAGTCAAGCTACTTAGCAAGAACAAGAAGCAAAAAAAGAGGGAAGACTGGATAAATTTGGGATAGAGAGACAAGAGGATAGGTGCGCTTGGGCTGAATCGATCGATGCGGCACAGGAAAAAGAAACGTGATGGTCGATGCAGTCGACTGCCACTGAGCAACACGGGTTGGGAGGCAAGGATAGGGTGAAAGAGCACCCCACGCGACTACCAAGGAATTGAGACAGAGATAGAGAGAGAAGAAAAGAAGGTAACCAGAAAATGATCATCAATCAAGGAAGGCTGTCAAGACTCGGTGTCAATCTGTGTCTAAAAGGTAAATAACAGCAGCAGCAGCAGCAGCAGAAGCAGCACCCAATGCTGTATCCCTACACCGATGCTAATGCTGCAAGGTATGGATCAGAGACTCCACGACAACCTGAGATACAGCAAGTCTCAATCTGCAGACAAGACGAAGATGACTCGGGATTCAATCATTCAAGAATGATGAATTGATTAATGATCAACTTCCTCCCTGTCATTTCCCACATGGTCGAGCTATTATTTACCTTTTACCTAGGTACTACAAAGAGGCACGAATACGATGTCGTGCCAGGAATGATGGAATGTGCCATTTTTCACAGAGACAAACCCACTGAGATTCACTGCAAAAGAAAAAGAAAATACATTCCGGAATCAGGACTGCCACATTAGACTTCGTCATCTGCATTCCTTTCCTCGACTACTTCGTTATCGACTGCTGCTTACAGCTGAGAGAGAACGCGCGCGTCCTAGCTACATAAGGATCTAGAGTCTAGGGTGAACGAGAGATCAGCATGCCAACAACCCAACATGTTCAAAGGTGAGAATATATCAATGGCCAGGTGCTCCCTGCATACATACAAGTATCTACTGTATGTACCAGAGGTAATGCAGACGCCAAGAGCAAAAGAGAAGAAAAGACTGAGTTGGAAAGTCGACGACGCCAGTTGGCCTGATGGTGGCAGTGCCTGTAAGGGCGTGCATTGACTTTCTACTGTTGGCATGATCATCGTCATTAATGCAGAAGGTAATAAAGAGAATCCACAGATTTGTCTAGTAGATAGTCTAGACTAGATAGAAGAAACAAGTACTCCGTAATAATAATGATATGCTTCTGATTGATCCATACTTATGTTCCCACTTTGATACTGTTCCTCCCTTTTTCCTTGGGCTCACCTGCAATGGCACTTCTGGACACATTTCAAAACATCCCTCGCAGATGGCATCTACTCACCGTTGTCACCGATGGGGCACTGGTGTCTCAAATGCGGCCTCAAACTTTCGGGGCCTTGTTGTGACTCGTCATATGTCGACTACAGTCATCCCTGACAGGCTATCAACCGACCCACAACCTGATGTAGCGAAGAGGTATGGAGAGCTCCTGGATACTCTCAGTACAACCACAAAGTAAATAAGAGATACTGGACAGATATTAAGGAGAGAAGCTTGTGGTATATATATCGATCACGTGAGAATATCCCCTATCTCATCCTGGCTCATTTCAAACGCCAAAACATCGCCAATACAAGTTCCTTCCAGATCATTCGGCTACAGGAGATGCCAAAAAAGACCCCCACGAGAACTCGGGGTCTTCCATCGATTCTCATGAATCACATCAACGGGGAAAGAAAACGTAATATCACCAAGATAAATAAGACCCCTTTCCTGAATACGGTCGGATGCTAACATGGTACGGTCGGGGTATCATGCACCAAAAAAAGAAGAGAAGAGAAAGAAAAGAAATGAAGAGAGAAACCACAAACTAAAGGCCGAGAATTCAAGGTGGATAATGTTATATCCAGCACAGCGGATGATCATCGTTGGCTTAAAATTGGTGGGAATAACCAACGGGGCCATTGTATGAATACGATGTGGCTTGCGTGATCTGCTCATGATAGGCCTGATCGTTCTCCACCAAAGGAGGTGACATACGCAGTGTGCCCTGAGGATCATACGTCGCGTGCATCTCCGTGGGCGAGGTGCAAAGCTGATACGGATTCTGCAACACACTCAGCTCCTGAGTCGTCAGTCTGGGTCGCGGCCCGGCGTTCAGCAGAGGCGGGTATGTGACAGAGTTCTGATGAACAGGCACGAGATGCCCCGCGAGATCCGCCTGGGCCCCGTATGCAGTGTACGAGTTCAATAACCCCGGTTCGGTGGATAGAAACCCTTGATGCAGGGTTGTGGAGGTCGGTGGGTAAGTTGGATTCAACAATCCAGCCGCGGCCTCGGATCTTCCGGCTTCGAAATTCGTTGGCGCGTCTGTTTCGACTTTGATGCTATTCAGATCAGGTGAAAAGCCGGTGGCCTCGTGTGCGATCGAGCCAGGGTAACTGATTGCTTTCGGGGCATCGCCGCCAGCATCTACGTAGGAAGACAGAGGTCGCTCTTGCACTAGTGCCAGAACAGGCATTGCAATCTGCTCCATGTGCTTGGCCAGATGAACGGTAAGTTTTTTCCAGCTGCTGCAGACGTTACCGCAGAAGCGGCAGGGTTCTTCCCGCGGCCCCTTGGAGGTATCATGACGACACTGGTCCACGAGCTCCCAAAGCTTCTCAACTTCTCGCTCGCGGCTGCTTTCTTCCTGTGCTTCAGATGCGACTGCGTCTTGTCGGCTGCTGGCGCCCACGCCTTTAGTCTTCGTCTTCTTGAGCTTGGGCTCGGGCATCTTATGCTCTCGGACGAGATGCTGTACGAAATTGTCCTTGCGGTAACAAGTGTGATGGCAATCAGGAAAGGTGCAAGTCCACCATTCAAGTTTCCTGTGCCGTTCACTCTCATGCCTGACCCAGTCTGCCTTTCGCTTGAACGACTTGGGCTCGTTGCAGTGCGGGAATGTGCAAGTAAACGGCTGCACATCTTCGTGGACATGCTTCGTCCAATCGGAGGGCTTCTGGAACCTTTTCACCTTGAAACATATGGGGCACTCGAATTCAGCCGGAAGGCGCTTCACAGGCGGTAATGGGACGCCTGGGGGAAACTGCGCCGCTGTTACAGCATTCTCTCCAAGTGCAGGAGGTTCATCATCCGGTCCGCCGTGCCCGGTGATCTGAAACTGGGTATGTGCACCTTCGGAGTTATGAGGTCCAGCGCGGGCAGCCAGTATCACGGCTTCACCTCCCTGTGCAAAGCAGAATTTACTCGCTGAGCAGGTTTTCTTACTGACGGCACGAGTATGGTTCATTTTATGCTCAATCAACTTCTTGTATCTGCGAACCTGCTCGTTCGCGAGACGATCGATCAGTGCAGGCTCCAGACGAGGATTCAGCTGTGTGACCTGAGCCTTGAACCCTTCCAATGTAGGCACAGGCAGACGGGAGAGAACCGGAAAGTCCATCACCCACCCTTTCTCGGCCGTGTCATCGTCCTCCTCGTCCTCGTCTCCTGTTTCAACAGGCTGGCTTGACGCCGCCTGCTGAAGACTATGATTGTCAGTCGTCAAGGTCCGTGAGTGGCCAATGGTTGGGACGGGCGGGCCTCCGTGACTGGTTATCAAGTCTACTAGACCCGGTGCAGGAGACCGCGATAGTTCACTCCGACTGCGCGTCCGCCCAAACTTGTTCCATGGATTAGACATTGAGTGAGGCGAGACGGTGCTCAGGGAGTCTCTGCCTCCAATAGCCGCCATCTGGCCGGCAATTGCAACGACGGCGCCACCTGTACTAAGGCTGGGAGACTTTGGGCTTCGCCCAAGGCTGAGTTTCCGGTGAGGGAAACTATCCTTTCTTGAAGGCGGGCTTTTGACCTCGTTGTTCATAGTTTGGCCTTCAACGTTAGGCTGAATAAGGGACACGTCTGACAGCGGTCTCTTTAATACACTGATCGATGGTTTTCGTGGGAAGAGCTTCATCAGGCTACTCCGCCTTGCATGTTTCTTGCTCGAGTCCTGGCTGATAGACAGATTGGCAAATGAACCCCCCGCACCAATAATACTATTCACTTCAATTTCACTCATAGGCCGGGTACCCCAAGTTGCATAACGTGACATGGCATCTATTTCTCGAGCGCGTCGTTGGTATTCCATCATAGCGGCGCTGGCGGTTGGTGGCTGCATCCGAACTGATCTGGGAGAAGAGTCGTGAACCGGGTCCTGCCATGGGCGAGTTGCCAGAAATTGATGTGGCGCCGGCTCTTCGTCCGCGGAGTTGAGCTGGGCCTGCAAGGACGAACAGGCAAGGTCTTCTTCAGCCCACCTCGCTTCATTGACGCTGGCTGCGGGCGATCCCGAATCGCTTGCTTCGGCCTCAGAGTCATTGCCACTGAGCTCCTCGTCGTCGCTGCTCTCATGAATCAAAGCACCTGGTCCAGGGATGGCCGGCCCGGAGGTTCCAAATTGCAGGTTGAAGTAGTCTTGCTGTGGGGCAGGGTCTCCGGCGCTCCTCGCCCTGCGTCGTGTGCCAGCTGGTACTTTGCGGCCGCGGGTATGAGGGCTGTCGTCTCCATCTTCACTACCGGCGACGCTTACTGTAGCCGACCATGACCGGATATCCGCGTTCTTCTCCTCAAGCCGTCGCTGTGACTCTACTTCATTGGGACTGAGGATATGCGTGTCATCACGTGATGTAGGGCCGACACCGGCCTGGCCAGTGGCGCCATCGGGAAGCCAGGAACCATCGTGCGCGCGTGCGATCGCTTGTTGAGATGTCTGCCATGTGGTATTGTGATTCCCATCCTCTGATTCTCCGCCAGGCGAAAGGTGTGTGGAAGATTGGCTGGGTAGCCGGTCGATGGAAAATGTTTCTCTGACTGGGGAATCTCCACGCGAATAGCTTTCGACCGTAACAATTGGACTCCTTGCCCTGGCAGCATCTGACGAGGGATGAACGTTCAGGTTGTTGTTCAAGGGAGGCGTGACCACGGTAAGCATCTGCCCCGAATGCGATTGGGATTCATTGTTTCTTTGATTCGTTGAGTCGGACGCAGGACTCGGGTGGTTAGTCCGGTCCGGGGTTAGGAGCTGTGAGGTGACCATGGGAGGCTGAGAGAAGGCTATCGATCCCGAGTCCATGGATCGTGACTCGTCAGGTACAGCCATGTGGGATGAACTCATATTATGCGGCCATGCATTGAGATATGAGTGCAATTCCATATCAATACGTCCCGGCGGTTGGTCGCCGTTTGGCGATGCGTGAGCACTCAGGTCACTCGAAAAATCGTCAACGGGACTCAAAAAATCTGAATAGGAGGTCGTGTAACCAGCTGTTTTAGCACCCTGAGCGGAATCGCTGTTTACAATATTGTAAGGAGAGGTTGAGACCTCACGCAGATCCTGCTTACCACGCTCTGGGGTCAACCTGATACCTGAGGATTTGAAAACATCTTGCTCAGGGTCCGACGGAGCGGAAAGATAGGGATCTGAGAAGTTTGCGTTTGGAAAGTTCATGTCGGTCGGGGATTCACTGCGGACCAGCTGGGGAGATAGCGTCGACATGGTTGCGGTGCTGAACTGTACTTTGCAGAGACCTTGCGCGCTTCTAGGTTGATCATAAAGCCAACGAGATCAGAGACGACGCTCTCCAGGAAAGCATGTTTCTGGATTTATTGAAAGTCAACTTTGACTGTCATTGCAAGGACGACGGTGGAAGTAATAGAGTAAAGAGTACCTTATACAATAAGAAACTGCACGAGCAGGATCAGAGGTTGCTCTTTCTATGTAGTAGCAAGAGTATTACAAGACCAGTCACTTCAATAGATAATACGGTGATATTGTAGGTCGGATCAGTCGCAAGAATAGGTATGAAGACTGGAGATCGATTCGCTGCTCAGGTCAACCAAGGGAGGACCGAACTATCAGTAGAGGACGACAGTGCGGGAAAGAGAAGGATCAGTAAAAGTCAAGCAAAGGAGAAGAAGAGAGTGGAGTCATGGAAGGGAAAGAAGGATGAAGCTAGAGGGGCAGAGAGTTAAAGTCACTCTGTGCCAGAAGGAGGCTCTGCTCAGCTCAGCTGCCACAGCCGGGGGGGAACAGAGTGGAGGAGCGGGAGGTCGGAAGGTGAGTAGATAGGTAGAGAACTGCAAGTAAAACAAGGTAATAATTAATAAATAAGTAAGACAGAAAGAAAGAAGAGACCAGAGGCTTGATGACTGACATAATATTATAAATAACTACCTAGTAGTTATCAGTATTCTGATGGTTATTACCCTGGTGCATAGTATGATTACCGCTGTTGTAGCCACACTTTTCCCTGATCAGGAAGAAAGCCTTGCGGCTGAGAAGGGGAAATTCCTCGACAACTGAGCCACAGCTGGCTGGCACACGATGGTTTCCGGCAAAGTAGAGAGAGGTACCTAACCTCTCAAGAGATTTATAATTAGCACTCTTCATCGCATCATGCAGCAACTCGAACGATAAGACGAAGGAGTCAAACCCGTACTATTAATAATGCAGGTTTTTGTAGTTTGTACCTGTTCTCCTCGCGAGACGCCAAATGACTGGGCGTCAGACTTTCAGCGCATCGTCAACCAGTAAGAGCAAAGCGGGGTATTGCTATCTCCTAGGTAGGAGGTAGACTACGGAGTAAATCAGGGTGATGGTGAAAAGACCATAATTATGCGTGGTCTTTGGAGGGAGAATCGTGGTCTTTTCACCTAATTATTATATCCAAATTCTGCAGATAACCTCCTATGCATCAGTCACGTAATCAGAGCATGTTGCACCTTCCATTAGAACTATAAGACTTATAGACTGTAGTAAAGAGTAACCTCCGAAGTGCCAGTTGCTCAAAATCAACTTCACTCGCAAGTACCTGTTCGAACAAGATTACACCAAGCTTTCTGCAACTTATCACACCTCAATTGAGTCATTGTGACCTGTTTGCTGCAAACTATCATGCAAAAGCGAAAGCGGACTGCCTCAAATGGGAGCCGCCGACCCGAATCCGAGTCCCCGACCGTCCTCACAATGAGCACTACTACGTCAAGCAATTCATCAGTGCGAACGCCACTCGACAACACGGACTTCCTCTCTGCCGAGCTCAAAATGTCGTCTGGGGAACTCGGCTGGTCCTTTGCGGACACTGAAAGAAACCCTCAAGATCTCGTCGCTAATGGTTTTCGTCCTGTCTGGACCATTGAGGAGGGCTACCCTGGGCCGCTTCCAGATGACATCGCGAAATGGATCGATCCTGAGGGAGATAATCGAACGATCAGGCTGGTTGGGCCAATGTCAAGCATTTTCTGGCTAGGAAGACTTGACGACTTGTTCCGCGCGATTGACAGCCCGGATTTCACTGTGCAAGATGAGATTATTTGCATTCCCGATAATGCCTCTATTCGATCGATGCTGCAACTGCTCTTTGAAGACGGTAAAATCCCTGGCGCCGTCTACAGGAACTACTGTGACCCACCTCCTGACTTCTCTCTTGTCGCTTTTCCGCTCCGGAACTTCACTATCCCACCATCTGTCACTGGCTCCGTCGCTTCACATCGCCTAAGAGATCTCTTCCCCTTCTGTCGCCAGCAGCGCTTCCCGCAACAAGTTCTCTCTGCCCGAGTAACCCAGAAAAAGCACACACGCCTCTGCCAAGAGCTTGAACTTGTATTCACTAGCTCTTTGGGGGGAAATTTACTTTTCCGCGGCCTATCAAGATCAGCTCTTAATAGCGCAATGGCATGGTTCCTACCAACAGTCAATTCTAGCCATGCAGATAACGAATTCGGGCCTGGGATATATACCACGCCGTCCCTTGAGCGGGCGCTGAGGTACACAGGGGCTCAAGGGGCGCTTATGGTCTTTCAGAACCCCGACTTTCAGCGATTGAATGTTTGGGAGCCAAGCAGTGACGAGTGGGCAGTCATCATCACTTATTGGACAGGGCGCATATTATCAAATGCGCAAGCGCGAGTTCCTGCTAGTTGGGACACGGATGTGATCAGAGGGGCGATCTCTCAGTCTGGAGAGGGAAGAGGTGCAATTCGTATCCCTGGTCCGGATACCCAGGTCGTTGCGGTCAGTAATGCGGGCTTGAGTGCGTTAGCAGCGTCCCTCAAGATGATCATTTGGCTCGAGTAGAGTGTTGTTTGCTGTATTACTTTCTTTGACAATCCTCTTTGGCTAATTGCGGGAGTGTTTTCACATTAAATCGGCCACAATATCATTAGTTGCTCGAACCGCCTTTTAGTGCCTAAAAAGATATCAGGATGAGAGATAGCTTGAATACAGTGTGTTCTTCCCAGGATGGCCTGTCAACACTGAATCATGCGTCCCCTGCGTCCCGCCGCCAACGACCCATTCCCGAGCCAGTCGAATGGTGATTACCAGCCGCCGGCAACACTAGTTGATGGCGAAGCGGAGTACGCGGTCGAGGGGATCCTACAGGAGCGCGAGAAGCGGTTTGGGCGAGGCCATCGCACTGAGTATCTCGTTAAATGGGTGGGCTATGAACGCCCTACCTGGAAGCCAGCTACGACCCTTGCGGACACCGCAGCGCTGAACGCATGGGAGGGAAGATCTGGTTATTTCGGCCCCGGCCAGGTTAGCCGGGGGGCACTGATTTCGGCCCCAGCCAGGTTAGCCAGTGGGCACTGATTTCGACTCCCACCAGAGTCACGAACCACTGATTTCGGCCCCGGCCAAAGCGTGGGGGGCCACTGAGTGCTCAAGCTTACTAAGCACTTGCTGTCTGCCTTAGGCACCAACGATCTTTGGCTCTGGCCGAAATCACGAAGCTGGTACTGATGCTTACTACAGTACGACGATGTAAAGCGCAGGGAAGCGCTAAACCCAAATAGACACGCTTAACTCTTTTGCGTAATTCACCGTCACCCAAGACTACGGAGTAGGTATCTACGTACTCCATATTGAGTTGGAATAAGAGGGGGAATGTTTATTTTGTGTGTACTTGAGTGTCATTGAATGGTTGAACAGCTATTCATTATTCTGCCTTATATCATAGGCAGATACTTGCAAGTGTATATATGGGTGTGTCCTCTCTACAGTCTGGAGGGTAAGGTAATATTTTCGCGAACAGGAATGAGGCCAGGGATCTTAGCTCGAACTACTATAACCGGTTCAAATGCTTGAACTGCATCTTGCTGATCCATATTTCATCCTGTGTATTTACTACCTAGTAAAGCTCAAGCGGGAACTCCTCTATCCATGGGTCAGCAGCATCTTATTTCGTCTCCACTGCCGATGCTCCACCGAGACAGCCCAACAAGGATAACCGGGAGCAGACAAAGGGGTTATCAACCACAGAGGTGAGAATGAAACTGTCTCCTGTATTGTTCCCTAGAAGTACAGTGTACTTGATAGTGCTACGGAGTACAGATTGAACAAAACTACAGATAACCATTGGGACAGAGTACAGTACTGTCCTACCTATTTATAACCTACTTGATAGGTCAGCTTCCCCAGCCACAGTTGTCTATCTACCCACCAATCAGATACAAATCCTTAACAAGTGTCAACACAACTTAAAACCCCAAGGTATGCCTAAGGTATCAATATCATGCCAGTCAGCCCTGCCTGAGGCTGTGCAATGTGCATCCATATTTCTCCATCACCATCACCCTCTCCCCTCTAAGCCTCGTTTCACCAGACCTCAAAGGAGAAGAGTGTTGCTCACCATGCAGTAGCCACTGACCAAGCCCCGAAATTCCAAATTCGATGATATCAATACCATCCAGAAACCTGCTCCCACTCTCAGGCCCTTGATCAAGCTACGCATGGACAGCTGAAGCCGCAAACAAGCATTGAAGTCAGAACAAGCTTTTTGCGCACTGAGACAAGTCATCAGGCCCTTCTTCATTAATCAGCTCTGAGCCTCTGACATCACAATGGGGTGGCGGTGCTGAGCTCTGAAACGACGACCACCTCATACCTTAGGTCCGGGCTGTAGTATGATTCTCTTGGCTGAGACGCTCGGAGCAGGGCTAGAATTTGAGCAGAAGGAAAAGGCAATGATATGTATTCGCGGATTTAAAGCGTTTTGAAACCCTATACTCCGTGATTGACAAGGCAGATTATCTAACAACAGTATAAATAAACATTCCCTGCTAACGGCCATGTGTACATCTCCCAGACCAAAGAAAAACCCAGCTCACAGATACTATTATGAAAAAAGGTCTGCTGCTCCACAGGCAGTCAGGATCTGAACCCACAGAGTCAGTGTAGTTACAAAGTTGAGTTAAGACAAGAGGGTGGATATACCCGAAATAGTCAAAAAAGAAAGAGAACAAACAAAATACAAAAATAAAGAATAAGGAAGAAATAAGAATGCATGGGTCTCTCCATCAACCAAGAGGCAAGGAAAGTCAGAAGACTTGAAATAGAATGATAGTCAGAACAAAGGGACTCAAAACGAAGGAAGGTCAAGGAGAAATAAACTCAGTAAGCCAGGAGATGACAACACAGAAGGTAATAATCAAGCGAAAAATAAAGACAAAAATAGAAGAAAATAAAGTAGAACCCTGAAGAAAAGATCATCGGACACATAAACAAACTTCTCTATCGGGAGCATCGCCTCAAATATGTTGAGGTTTTATCACACGTGCACGACAGTATCACCTTCAACAACTCTATGATATGAGCACCTATCCCTGAGCAGTGACTTCCACTGAGCGGAGTGATCCCCTTGAGCCACGACGCGGCGAATCCTCTCCGCTGGCCAGCGTTTCGGTCGACTTCTTAGCAAGTTCCTGAAGACGCGCCATCACAACAGGCGAGTCAGAATACAAGACAGTCCCCCGTGAGTACGTGCAAGGACTGGCCTTTTCCTCATCCTCGGCGAAATCCTCGTGTGCAGCCTCCCGGGTTATCCGGGGGAAGGTCCGCAAGATGACATGTCGACTGGGGTCGTTCCTGGGACTGACGCTGCCCTCTTTCGGGGTCCCGTATTCGTCCCAGCCGTCATTAGAGACACCTTCGGCATCCGGAGCCGGAAGGCTAGCCAGAATCAGTTCTCGTTCAACACGAGCGAGTCTCCAGGTCTCCGCCGCGAGTTTGACAATTTTGCGCACACCGATGAGCAGGGAATCGAGATGTCGTGGGTCGGCGAAGTGTTTGATAAGATCGATGATTTCGTCGACGATCACCGCAGCCACGACGTTGATCGACTGCTTCGCATCCGATGTGGTATACGCTGCCTTCAGTGTCTGCTGTCTCCAGAATGCTTCCCGTCTGACGGACTTGCGGCGAATATCCATTGAAAGCATCTGGAAGAAAGTGTCCGCCTTGTCGTATCGCCTGCCCAGTGTGAACAAGAATGGCTGGAAGATCCGGTAGGTTAAAGTCTTTGAGATGACATGCTGTACATATGCTGAACGCAGTTCCCGCGATGCTGGCGTATTATCAAGGAACGACGGTAGTTCCGGAGGAATCTTAGCCAAGATGTCCTTGGGAGGATCAATCGGGAGGTACGTGAAATGCTCCTTGGACAGGGAAACGATAAGACGAGAGAGCTGGTCGAAACAGTCCAAACTAGATTTGAGATTCTTATCAGAACAGGTACATTTATAGCGTTATCGACGTCTCATCGTGATCATTCTATAGACGAAATAATAGAGACAAGGAAAGTGTCAAGAGACATGTATATGCCCTGAAAGGAAATCGACAAAGGAAAAGAAGGGACATAAAAGAGCGTAAAGTTTCAGTCTGGTCGAAAAAGAAATAGAGATCGGAATGAAGATGATAGAAGAGCTGAAAGAGAGAATATAGACAGAAAGTAAAAAATCAATAAATAAAAAGACAGTCTGGCGCTCATGAGATGATGTCTCAATGCACTAGGTCACTTACAAGAATGAGTCTCCCTTGGTGCTCTTGAGGTCAGTTGCTTCTCCAAGACTGTGGAGAGTCTTCCTCAGCCTTTCACAATCCTTGCCCAAATTGTCGATTGTGGTGCGCATCCCCTCAACTGCATCCTGAAGCTGTTGCTCCTTCAGCAAATTATCTTCCTCAAGTTTCTTGTTCTCGCGCTCGCAGCTGGCCAGCTCTTCACACTTCTCAGAAAGCCGAGTCTCCAACTCAGTGCGTTCTTCAGTCCATCGCTGTTCCTTTTGATCCAGCTCCTTCTGCTTCTCATCGAATGCGTTCTTTGTGGAGTTTAACTCAGTCTGAGTCGACTCCAACTCCGCAACCTTGGCATCAAGCTCTGTCTTGGTTGACTCCAATGCCGTGACTTTGGAGCCAAGCTCCTCCTTCGTGGAGGCCAGTTCGGCTTCCTTCAATCCCAATTCACTCACTTTAGAGTCGAATTCGGACTGCAGGGCATCGTGCAATTCCCGTATTTGTTGTTTCTCCCTCTCGTATTCTGCCTTCATCGCTTCTTGCTGGTCGAGTAATTCCTTCTCTCGCGCTTCCAAAGCTTCCGCTGCTGCTTTCTCGTCTTCGGCCTTGATTTCCTCAAATAGCTCCGTCAGCTCTTGCTTCTGATTTTCAAGAGCTTCCGCCCTCTCCTCCTTCTGACGTTCCAATTCTTGTTCGTGCGCCTCCTGTGCTTCTCGGATGTTCGTGTTCAGAGCGGCGATCTGCCCTTCCAGTTCAGACTTCGTTTGCAAGAGCTCCTGGTTGGACTTTTCCGACTCCGCTAGGCTCTCTTCAATGTCCTTTCTCTTCTCCTCGAGGTTGCCTAGTTCCATTCTCAGTTCGTTTATGGTGTTCTTCAATTTCTTTGCTTCCTCCGCACTCTCGTTCGCTGCCTTTCTCATCTGATTCTGTAGCGCTTCGATGTAGAAATCCTTGTGCATCAAGGCCTGTTCGTGCTGACTTTTCATTTGCTTAAATTCAGACTCCCGGGCTACAAGCTTGCTTTTTGTGTTCTTGTACCCATGGAGCAAGCGGTTGATGTCCGGGATAGCATCTTGGATTCTTTGTAGAAGTTCACCAGGCTCGTCTTGCTCTTGAGGGGGTGAAATGGTCCCCCTGTCATTCACACCGTGCCCATTTGGCAACCCCATATCCCGGAGGGCTTGGAAAGTCGCCGCATAATGAGGATCTATTGAGCCGCGAGGAGAGGGATGCATATTTGCGGGTGGCTGGTGATAGTAAGGAGCATAATGAGGCAGATAACTGGCAGAACTCATCGCAGGTGATTGATAAGCAGTGGCATAGCTGGGAGCGATTGAGTGAGGCACGCTGGGAGCTGGCGGGGGAGGTCCGAACGGCGAAGCGTGTGGCGAAATCGATGGAGACATGTAGCCACGAGTAAGCGGACTGCTGACCTTTGCAACGGGAGAGGCCGGTTTCGAGGCATATTTTTGAGCGGGAGACGCTGGCTTCGCCATGGGGGAGGCAATTCTTTGAGTCGGAGAAGCAGTAGAGTTGACGGGCGAGGTGGCTCTATAGTGAGACGATGCAGACTGTGGAATCGGCGAAGACGGCTTTGATGCAGGTGAAGCTGTATGAAACGCAGGAGACGCAGGTTGATTTACAGGAGATGCACTGTGTAACGCAGCGGATGCTGGTTCTGAGGCAGGCGAGGCGGTCCGGAAAACAGACGAAAATGCTTCGGGTTCGGTAGACGCTGCTACAGGTGCAGGAGATACGGCCCGTGAGGACGGAGCAGGGTCCAGTGCTGGCGAAATGGCTTGGTCTGCAGGTGGAGTGGGCTGTTGTTGAGGATTAGGGAAATCGACGTCAGCTTCGGCTTCGGCTTCTGAAGGATTCGGCGCCGGTGAAGCGGCATTCGAGCGAGGAGACGCCGCTATGTACTCAGTTTCTGTTAGAGACGGTGACGGCAACGGAAATGAACAAGCTGCTGCTGCTTCTGGAAACATGGGGGTCTGAGGTGCTGTGACTGGGGTCGGCTCTGGGTGCTCGGCAGGGTCACTCTGCCCACTTAGACTGTCGTTTGGCTCAGGATTCGTTTCAACAGCCTCTGCAAAAGTGTCCGGTGCAGCTAATTCCTCCCGAATAGACCCGTGAGTCGCTTCGAAGATGTTCTGCACATTGTTCAATGTTTGCGGCTGACTCGAGAAACCATCTTGCTCCAAGTTCGTCGACGGCTGAGGCACTTCCCAATTTTCAGTCAGAGCCGAGGCTGTCTCTGCAACAGGTTGAGGATGCTCCAGCTCTGGTACTTGTTCCGGACCCGGTCCGTGTTCTGGCCCAGGTTCCGGGAGAGACTGCAGAAGAGGGTTCGATTCCAGTTCGTGGCTTTCGGCGAGCTGAGGTTCGGGTTCGACCTCTGCTTGTGGCTGCTGAGCTTCTTGCTCAGAAGGAGGCTCAACGTCGACCTCTGGTTGCGGCTGTTGATCTTGCTGCTCGACGGAAGGGAGTTCAGCTGGGTTCTCAGACGCTTCTTGGTTCTTCCCCTTCTTATTCTTCTGCTTCCCCCCGGGTTTGCCTTTGCTCTTCTTGCCTGACCCTGCCATTGTAGTAGAGTGAGGCGTGGCCGACTGAGAACTGTGGAAGAAGACGTGTTGCCAGTAGGTTGGTTTCTGATGGAGTAGTGATAAGTGTGCCGCCGATACTCGATTGGGTCGCTGCTGCTTCAGAACTTGTACCTTTGCAAGCGCGTTCGGCGGGGTCTCAAGATATAAACTGACTTGATATGGATACAGAAAGCTATAGGTTGAAGTCGATCAATCAGAAGAACGAAGGAGAGTGATCAACAATCAGGCGACTATGGAAGTGGTGTAAAAATAAGCATGCATTCGGGGGGAAAGGAGACAAATTCCTAGGCGCAGTAAAGGCACGCGGTGGCACTAATAGTTGGGCCACACGAAGACAGTATCACGCGGTGTCAGGAGTTGGTTGCGCAAGCAAGCAGACTATTTTGGAAACCAAATATGACGCCTACTGCGCTGTGTTTGGAGCAACCGAAATGCATGGACAAGATATCAACGAGAAAATGACTCAGAGGAGAGAGCAGGCCAGCTAATAACCCTGTCTGGAATCAAGTCCAAAGCAACGCTGTCGCACACGAGAAGGACCAACCAGCCTCTCTGAGGCTGGACGAGGCAGAAAGCGGACCGAACCTTAGTCCAATACCAATCAGTATCCACTGGTCGTTCGAGTCGCACCATAGTGCTGGCAGTTAGGCGATCTCAACACCGCGGTTTTGGGTGCTAATACGGTAATTGTGAACAATGGGTCCGAAGCCGTCGGTTCCCTACCTGCGTGACCCAACGATATTGGTGCAGTGAAAAGCGTTGGGCATCAAAATGAGACTGCATCTTCCAGGGTGGCAGGATCAATCATAGGCCAGAATGGCAACTCGGAAGGGTGCAATTGAACCGATCGGCAGAAAAAAAGTGTCAAAGTCCACACGCGACACACGGTAGTTGCATTTTGTCCTTGAGTACTTCGTTTTTACCCATGGTGAAACTGCAGACAGGCGTGGCCTGCAAGTAGCTGCCTGTATTCGAGAGACCAAGAGGCAGGGAATAGGATGGTGGGGTTTCCACGCTAGAGACAACTGGAGAATGGAGATCGATGACATGTCCCCTTTGATATCCAGACGTTTTGAAGCCTGTCTGATTGGCAACAGGGAAGAGCCCAATTACAATCGGCCCAATGGGAGCAGTGGGGAGCGCCAGTTTGAAGGTGAGGCAGTTAGTTTCTCAGTTAGTATCTCGAAGCAAAAGCATCGGCAATCCGGTAGATAGTTAGCAACACCTATATTGCGGTGACAACGCAGAGACCCGCCTTTTTGATGTGTATGGAGCAGGAGCCAGGATGATAGGTTCGAAACCTCGGAGCTAGAATGATCCCGAAGCATAGCCCGAAATCCAAATAGATTAGTAGTTTATTGCAGCATGCGTTCGTGCATTTGAAATATCATTGCGCTTTTTTAGAAGGCCGTGAATATGCAGGCGGTCGAGGTGGCTGGGCTCATATGGCCGTTGATTCGAGCGACGAAGAAGACAAAAATACGCTTCGAGCCTTGCTTCATCAGTTGTCGGGTACGAGGAGTTATGGGTTGTTATTTTTGTAGCATCCCCTCTGGTTATTCATGCCCAAGTACTGTACTCCGTAGTGGTGATGACTATCTAGAGAGGCTGGCTATTGATGAATGATGAAGGTCATTTGTTGCCAGATAGGTCTAGCTCCAGGGCCCAAGGTTAGGGCATCAGACTCTCCTGCTCCATGAGAGAGGTACAGAGAAGGAGACCAATAAGCAATAAGCATCGGGAAGAGGCTGAACTTTTTGATTTTAATATTGAATGCGATCTTGTTCGAAAGTTTTGAATGCCGTAAGGTAGGCTTGCTTAGCAGATGACCACATAGAAATGTGGCCAAGAATCAAAAAAAATGGTCACTACGAGGGTAACTCGCGACCTTGGTGTTATTAGCACCACGCTCTAACCGACTGAGCTAAGCGACCAGGTTGATGTATTGTTATCTAAAGCAATTACGGCTTCAAGTGCAGAGAAAATGCTCGGTTCTCCCAGCGGCTGCGAGGCTGATGCGAGATGGGTTTTGCAACATCCTATCATAGAGGCGAATGGAGCAACCGGGGACGAGAGGCATCCTGACATCGTCGTGACCAATTTATTCAATGATAGCGACAGGCTATCTCGAATTTACTGAGATGTTGCTACTTTCGCATCCTCTCGAGATAATTCAGAATCAACAGCTCAGCCGGACCCTCCTTGGACCATTATGGCACAGCATTAACATTAATATTGTAACCTCAGCCATCAGCAATTACATTCGCTAAATCACTCCTGTCGAATGAATAGTATTTCGCATATTCTTCTTTCTTCAGTAGTATACGCCTAGTAGACTTTGAAGATCTTGTTGTGCAGTTCATACGGAGACTTCGGTGCGCTAAGCTTAGAAGGTAGAGTCATGTGATGTCCACCGATCCGCCCTCCGCTGCTTTCAACCTCAAATCATCCGGCGACGGCAGCATCGTCATTAATCGGCATTGCCAATTGTCTTGCTCCACAACATGTCTTTCGCCAGACAATCATACGCTTCAGCGCGGCAGCTGCTGCGCAATCAGCAGCCCCGTCGCTTTGCCTCTCATACCGCTCATGCCGAGCCTGTGAACGAGAGCTTCGGCGTACGTCTGATCTCCCCTACAACAGAAATCGTCCTCATCACTGACTGCCACTCTTCGATCTCTACAGCGAAGCTTCTATGTTACCTTCGGTGCCTTTGCTTCCGCCTACGTTCTTTACCGTCTGAGCAAGTCCACTGAGGAATCAGGCTCGCAATCGTGGATTTCCAACCTCATCCAAAAGTGGACTCCTTCCGAGAAGGTGTTTGAGGAGAGGAACGCCATTCACACAGTACTTATGGAAAAGGCCGCTCAGGATCGCCACCTGCTTCAGTCTCAGGGTCCTAGAGCCACTTTCGAATTGAAGCAGCCCGAGTATGTTCATATGGCTCCCTGTGTCCCGCCCAAAGCACGAGCTAACATATGGATTTCCGCATTTTCTAGAGTCAGCTTCAACACCGCTCCTCCTTACAATGTTCCCGCTGGCTCGTCCGTGGACTTGAGTGCTGTTGTCGCTCATTACGAGCAGCAGAACAAGCAGATGGAAGAGGCCCGTCTCGCTCGGATGAAGGACGGCAAGGTTGTGTCTCTATATGACTAGACAAAATTGACCTTTACTTCAAGTTCTTTTTAAAGCAATGTCAGTGGCAGGCATGACTAGGGGGCGTGTTGTACATATTACAGACTCATTTATAGTAGCCCCGACAACGGCTCTTTTTGCTGTTTCATTGACCAGTCTCGGTTTTATCACCGATTCCGATGGAGATGCCGGTCGACATCTCCTGGTAATTCCTGGGTCCTGCTGATATATATGCCCCACTCCAAATGTAGGGATCAGATACTCCTGAGCGCAATCTTCAATATCACTCGACCGACCCCTTCTGAGTTGATATTCACCTGCTCCTCGATATCCAGGTCACTGCCATTGAGGTTTTGAAGAACCGTCAGGAACTCGTCTACTCCACCTCCCACACCGAAATAGACCTTCTTCGCTGCTATAAGGGCTTTGCTCCGCGCTTGTTCGGTTTCAGACCGGCGAAGCAAGGCAATCAAGGTCTCGGAGAAGGGCGCCAGAGATGCCGGAGAGTATATCGTCTCACTCGCAAGAATCAATGTTTTCCCTTTGCCCTGTCCGTAACTGGAGAAGACCAAGTCAACAAAGGCAGGGGACCAGGCACCGGAAATGAACCCGAAGGTGATTTTCCTGCTGGCAAGATCTCTCTGAAAGCTCTCCAGGAGCTCAGGCGTGATGTCTAGCTCTTCTTCATCAGGCTGGTCCCCGGACGAAGTTGCTTCCCTCGAAGGCGTATCCCTATGCGTGACTATGTAGTTCCACGTCAAAAGCAGATTGGGAAGCGTGACTAGGCGAAGGACGGCAGAATTGTAATCTGCAAATGTGAAATGGATCTTGTTCGTCGCTGAGTCTGGTCGACTCAATGCTTGTGCGAAGAGAGTCAGTGACGGCACCGCAGTCCCAGCTCCGAGCTACTTTCCCCCGTCAGTGTCCATTCAAGCAATGATTGCATCCCGAAGTAGGATTAAGTGGACGAACTACGGACCTCAATAATATGCTGGTCCGCATCCTGATGAACCAGATCTTCACTAACAACCAATTTGGCAAGATCCAACGCGCACTCCCATGTCTTGAAGCCACCTTCGTAGAAATTAGGCTTGATATCGCCCTTCTCGAGCCCAGAGATAAGTTCCTCGTTCTCATGGTCTGCACTGTCTTCAGCCATAAGCTGGGTACGAATGTCGAAGACTTCTCGACGCGCAAGGGTGAAGGTCCTCTCATCTCCATGAGATGCATTTATTACGAGCTTGTTATATGATATTTGTGATGGCAGCGTAGAGATCTAGAATATGGTTAGATTAAGCATATATGACCGATCACAGATTATCCTTCGACGTCCTTTCTCTCCCTCTCATCTATTCCGTCGCCTTCAAGCGCGATCCGTCTGTACCTACCGACTACCTAGGAGGGAATTTAACAGAGTGATGCATAGAACTTACCCATTCTCCCATATCATGTTTCTGGGGCTCCACTAATCTTCCAGTGAGTTGGTTGCTGGCATGCTCCACAGCATTTGTATCTCTCTCATCAACACCATTGAGATCGCTCTCGTCAATGTCGATGTCATCCCCGGAGAAACCGAAGCTGAACGCCGATGTCATTGTGCGCTTATAGAATTATTTCTTTCCAGGTGTTCAATTGATAGGGTCTTCTAAGCAAGACTCGATTAATCTTGAACAAAGTTTATGCGACTGTTTCTGGGAGAAGCTGAGCACGATATGACAACAATTCCAGGATACTGAATATAGTAGATGTAATTGTCTTCAGCAGGCAATTGTGAAAATAAGCATGACGGCGTTTGATTCGTGAGAATTGAAGAGTAACAGCGTCAACATCTACCTAGTTCTTGAGACATGATCCAAAAATTTGCCGAGCAATATATTGATGACTAAGCGCTTCTAACATACTATAGTCAACAACTCATAGTGACACTGACACTTGATACTATCGATACTAGATTGATTTCGATTCATGACAATTTTGAATCAATAAGTAAACATGTAGTATGGTGGTCTATATCGCTTCTGGCGTGGAAGCTGGACAGTCTAGCCCCAGTCCCGCAAATCAAGATTGCATTAACATGACAAACATGACTGTTGTCTTTGTATGTTCCGAATCTAATCATTTCAGCATTACAATGTCGTCTATAGCTTAATCCACGCAATAACGGAAAAAATCTAAGAAGACCCGTTCACCACCTGCTGGCTAGCGAGAACAGCCTTCTCAAGCGCCTGCAGCGTATCGGCCTTGAGATCCTCTGCATCCTCAACACCGCAACTCATGCGGACGAGGTCATCGAAGACACCAGCGGCCTCACGCTGATCCTTAGGAATGCCGGCGTGTGTCATGCTCGAAGGAACTTCGCAAAGACTCTCCACGCCGCCCAAACTCTCGGCAAGAGTAAATACCTTGGTGTATTGGCAGAAAAGATGAGCGGCCTTCTGGCCTCCCTTGATACGGAAGCTCAGCATACCACCGCCCATTCCCTGGCGGTGTTGCTTGATGGCAATGGCGCGATGGGGATGAGAGTCAAGTCCCGGGTAGTTGACAGAGATAACATGAGGGGAGGACTCGAGAGCCTTGGCGACGATTGTAGCGTTAGTCGTTGCCTCACGGGCGCGCAGATGAAGGGTCTTCAGGCCACGGTGAGCGAGCCAGCAATCGAAAGGAGATGGAACGGCCCCAATGGCGTTTTGCAGGAATGTGAGACGCTCCTTCAGACTGTCAGAGTTGAAGGCTGCGACGCCCATGAGAACATCCTATATTTGGTCAGTAAACTGCATTGCCTGAAGACGGTGTGTCACAACGTACTGAATGGCCGTTGATGTACTTAGTGACCGAGTGCACGACGATATCGGCTCCGTGGTCCAACGGATTCTGAACATAGGGACTCATGAAGGTGTTGTCAACCACCACAGTGATGCCATGCCGGTGCGCAACGTCTGCTACGTTGCGAATGTCGACCAGGCCCAGTGTCGGGTTGGATGGGGTCTCAATCCAGACCAGCTTGGTCTCGTTGGGTCGGATCAATGCCTCCACGTCGACTTCAATGCAAGGCGAGAATGTTACATGAACACCGTGGGCCGAGGCGACCTTTGTGAAATATCTGTGGGTTCCGCCATACACATCGGACACCGAGACGACGTGAGAGCCTGCAGCTAGGGACTGGAGGATGGTAGCTGTGGTCGCCGAACCGGACGAGAAGGCCAGGGCGTATTTTGCGTGTTCTAGGGCCGCAACAGCTTGCTCAAAGTTATCCCTAAGAAACTTTAGTGCCTACTCATTCGCGATCGTCTCAACTGGGTCTCGAGGCAGTCACCAACCGGTTTGGGTTTGAGCTTCTGGTGTACTCATAGAGACCGACAGGGTTACCGACGCTGGTTTGCGCAAATGTTGTGGAAAGTGAAATCTATGTTATAGTCAGTTCTTATCCTCTCCATAAGTGGCGATGGATGCAACGCAATCCATTTGAACTCACAGGAGCAATGACGGCGCCAGTGGTGGGATCATGAGGCGATCCAGCGTGGACAGCTAACGTGCCAAAGCGGCGTTCCTGTGCACCTTCGCCATTCTGTGTCGGACCGTTGGAGGATGCAGTCATTGTGAACGGTCAACGAGGTTGAAGACAATTGAGGGGTAAAAGAGAGGACGAGAGAAAGAATATAGATGAATAAAATTCTATTGATAACCGATTTCTTCGACCTAGTTATCAAGGATTGAAAGAAACAGTCACAGGAGATATATGTATGAGATCACTCTAAAAAAAATCCAATGAGGCGCCGCTCCTGCGTCCTCGTGTTTATAAGAGTCAGCAATTGACAATTAATAATAATAACAGAAAAACAAATGACAGACTGGAATGTGCGACGGAGAAACACAGACACATTTGTTTGATTACTTTCCTGCGCTTCGGACTCCGATTTTTCTCTCTCCCATCAAACTCTCTTTGGATTTCTTTTACGTTGCACTACAGAACCACAGGGGCCAGGGCGGATCTTGTCTCCATCTGAATCAGACGTTCCCGGCACTAACCGAGCATGGAGATTCCATTGATAATCAGATCCAGGGCAACGTGGATCTCGCAGAGACAACGTAGACTAGATGTGTTGGTTACTGACCGGAAGATGCCTGCAGCGATGTTTCGCGTCCACAGAGTATCTCTCTCCATCAGTCTCATCATCACAATCTACTAAGTTGATTAGTTATTTCACCAATGACAAATAGCATGAAGACGGTAACCTTATCCGTCTGTCATACATAGTACATATTCATCCGGATCAGAAAATCACGTCATTTCTGAGACTTTTGTAATCATTTCTTGACTATTATTATCTCATGTTCATCATGCAACGGGCAATAGCACGCTCAGTACCGCCGTCCTCTATTCTAGCAACGCCAACGATGGGAATCATTTATTAGCTCCAATTCCAGCCCATTGTCTCATCCAGCGTGTACATAAAGACAACATAAAAAGACATGGGAATACCCTGACTGATTCAACTTTTCCATCACCACCAGGAGACAGGCCCCAAACCCGCCATTTGCATCGAGCCCTGAGTTTTCGGTTAGTCAAATTAGAGTCCATCAGAAATCAGATAGCGAGGCCACGTACTATGATGGAGTAGGGAGGCTTTCGTTCAGTGGTTGCTCCGTCACCTAGATCTGGGGCATTGGGAATCTGATCATGCCATTCCTCCATCTCAACTCTGAAACGGACAATTTCTCCTATGTCGAAATAGAATGTTGAGCCGTCTTCGTTCTCCCAAACCCACACCTGATCGGCAATGTCACTATTTCCTGGTAAGCCAATATGTACTTGTGACAGTCTGGGGAAAGACGGTTGCTTACAATCGAGCACCGTCCAACAAAAGATCCGGGGGAATGAGGATGTCATTGAAAAATTCTACACCAACTGTTTTTGTATTAGCATGAGTATAGTGACCACGAGCTTGAGGCAGTTGCATACTCTTAATCCCTTGTTGAGTAGCACTAGAGATCTTGCCTAGCAGGATTTCTCCTTTAAACGGCCGGAAGACGATGAGCCGGAATTTCACTATAGAGAATCAGTAAAGCAGTTATCTCCAGCCGGGAAATCCTTCCAGACATACCGTTTACATTGACCAAACCAGTGCCATGACCTATTAAACCATCCGACGATTCTAACAAGTCATAGAACCCAATGCAAAGGCCAATTTTTTGAATGACCTGCACAAGCGAACCATGTCAGTCAAGGCGACGACCACCTCGATCAGGGTGACTTCGTACTTTATTTGCATACTTTGCGTTGATATTGTCCTCGATTGCGACAGCGCTGTACTTGGAGAAGTCTTCAGGAGAGATCTGGATGAGATCTGAGATGGTTGTCTGCCTCGCTGCAGTCAGCTTGTCTATTCATGACGAGCTAAATTCAAATTGATCAAGGACGTCTCTCAACTGACAAGAATGAACATTTCGAATATGTTACAAAGGAAAGAGGTATCGCATGAGCAGTGATCAGGATAGGTAGTTTCTATTTCCACACAGTCGCACAGAGAATTAGCGGCAAGACAGAACTTGCATTCTAACCATGTAGGACGCTGAAACGGCCCCTTCTAAATTATGTTTCCAGCAACCACAGGTTCATGACATTATAAGAGTGTATTTTGAAGCTGCAACAAGAGAAGTTCAAAGATCAATCACCAATCGCCTCGACCAATCGCAGGGTGCGGATCCGGCCTGGTTTCTCTTGAAATTTTTCCTTCTGCGTTGATAGCCAGAACTTAGCACGTGATTTCTCCACTGTGCCATTATTCGGACTTTTACATGACAGTTCGGTTCTCGGAACGGAACAACAACTTTGGAGCTTTGGTCCTAAAGAAGCAATCATAAGTGATCGGAGGTTTTTCTCAGCTCTCCAGGATGGTGTGAGAGGATGGCGTCGATGCTGTCACTCATTCGAGGGCCTGCAGAGATCTTCCCGCAATGACCTCCCAGGGTTTCTCATTTCCTCCCCCTCCTCCTCCCCCTCCTTCTTCTCAGCAACAGCAGCAGTCTCAATCAGCTTTTCCGTCTGTGCCTCCTTCTTATGGTCAACGAGGTGGACGAGGCGCCGGAGGGCACAATAGAGGTCGTGGCAGAGGAGTCGGGAATCGAGGAGGTCGGGGAGGCTCCTTTGTTCCTCACCATGCCAGCCATACGCCGACCTATTCCTCAAATACACCGTCTTCTTTCGGTTACGGGTCGATGAACTATACCGGGTTTACGCCTCAATCTCAGCCTACTGTCTCTGGCAATATCTCGACGCCCCAGATTGCGTCTTTAGGGTCGCCAGGTTTCCAACACCAGTCTAATACATCCTCGTATCCTTCCCCGCACCACTTTTCGCAGCCGCCAGCCGTTCTCGGATCTCCATATCAGCTGCAATCTAGCTATGATGCAGCTTACGCACCCGCAAATGCGCAATCCGGTCCTCCATATCCTTCTGTCGTGCATTCGACTCAACATGTCCCTCAACCCCTACAAGCACCGATGATGAGTCCTCCAATGCGTTGGGGTTTTGAGATGTCACCACCTACAGGACCATTTGCTAGTCCTCGGCGTAGCAATCAGTGGGCACCTCGGCAATCTAACACACATCAGAACCAATCTTCCTTTGGTGGAAGCTCAATGAAGTATGGCGGAAAGCGGGATCATGCGTCGGCTTTTGGAGGAAAGCCGCAAGCAGTTGCACCTCGCGTTCCTGCACCGCCTCCGGTCCCAAGCTTCGGCAACCCTCTGCCTGTGAAGCCTCCTCCGCCAGCGGGTGCTGCACAAAACCCGAGAAAAAAGAAAAGGAAACACAACCAGTTAGGGCTCACGCCCAAAACTGAGGAGCATGAATCGAGTGAGGAGGAGGACGACGTGGATGAAGAATCCAAGTTGGCGCCTGCTGCGGCTGGTGCTACAGCGCCGTTGCGATTCACCTATAGAGGACGGACGTCAACTCTTCAGTCGCCCACAGACATTGCCGCATGGATTGAGGAACGGAAGAAACGATTTCCGACGCAAGCAAAGGTTGAAGAGAAGAAGAAGGCCATGAATGAGGCCAAGAAAGCCCGTGAAGAAGCTCTGAACAAGAAGAAGATTGAGAGGCAGGAGCAAAGACGAGCCCAGAAGGTCTCATCGAAACCCAATGACAAGCCAGAGAACGCCGTTGATCCGGCGGATGCAGCTGCCAAGGCGAAACTAAAAGCTGACAAGCTTCAACGCAAGCTCCTAAAGGAGCAGGAACGGGTAGCGAAAGCGGAGGCGGATGCCGAGCGGGCTCGGCTCAAAGTTGAAAAGTTGCAGAAGGTGGCCATGGAAGCGCGCAGAGGGTCAGAAGCTGCCGTCGCTGCAGAAAACGCGGACACAGAATCCGCTCAGAAAATGCAGATACTGGACTCCAAGGACACCGACTCGGTTACTGTAGCTGTCCCTGGCGAGAATTATGTCGCACCCATGGCCTCTGAAGAATCCGCCGCGTCATCTTCCGATGATTCAGACAGCACTGACTGGACATCGTCAAGTGGATCTGACATCTCTGTGGATTCCGACGAGAGCGATGATGCTGATTCGGCACCGGAGGAAGTGTCCTCTCGCCGTGAGGGGCCGGAGCGGGTACCACCACCGCCTCGAGTAAACAAGAAGCAAGTATGTCGCCATTTCTCCCGTGGGCGCTGCTTGCACGGGGAGAAGTGCAATTTTCTGCATGAGTTGCCGGAACGAGGCGTCAAAACAAAACCGGTAGAGAAGAAAGGAGAGAAGAAAGGACGGAGGGGGCTCTTCCAAGCTGTAAGTATCCTCGGACTTCGCAAAGAAGGGGAAATGGCCTTCTTCCACCTATCCAGACGCTAACACGCACATGTCTAGCTGATCGAACGCCAAAAAGAGGACGAAGATCGGAGAGCGATGGAAGTGATTGTATGGCTGGGAGAGAATGGATTTCTCGATGCCCCCGAGGCCCAGCTTTGACAGCCTTGGTTCCATCAGCTTACGCCGAAGCCGGGGGGACGTAGGAAAGGCGACTGGACACTCTCATACTGGGAAAAAAGATGAGAACCAAGCCCCTCAGGAGATGAATCGCACAGTTGCTACTAGGTGCTGAAAAGAGATGTTGCTATATAACATCGGCGCCATGTACATAATATCCGCGTAGAGCCTTGACTCTTTCGGCCTGGGTCATACCCCACGAGCCCACTGAAAGATCAATTCGGACGCATTCGCTTCACATCCACTTCCACAAGTCTCGAGGGATACCCTTTTTATACTATATGAGCCGGTAGTGTGTGACCTCTCCCAGATATCGCGCTTACAAGGGTCCGTGACAACATTTTGGACTGGACAATAGGATAGCTTAAGATGCCGCTGAGTACCTAAGCCTAATAACTGTTTATCAGAACTATCATTTGTCAGCCTTCACACGGGGCATTTATCTGGTATTAGGAAATTGATACTAACATGCTGAGAATAGTAAAAGTAGGTCATTTGTGTTGCTCTACCTCGCCCCTGGCCTGCAATATGCACCTATGCTTGGAAGCATAATAGGGACAGGAAGGTGACAGCTCCCTGGAAGTTTGACTAGTTTGCATGATAACTGAACTGTTGACTGTTCATTGGCGTTACACGCCATTGTATGGTAAGGTAATATTCTTACTGGAGGTGTTTTAGGCAGAACTAGGTACCTTACTCCGCACATGATAGAAGCTGATCACAAGGTCATCTGTGAATCCGAGATAAGGCATGATTATTCTTAGCAACGCATATCAAACTCTTCAGTTCCTCCGCTTCTCAACGACCCTTCTTAGATTCCATGGTTCGTTGCCACTACAGCACCAAGACTGACTACCTAGGCATGTCGTTAATCTCCTCAACCAGCTGGAGGACCGGGCTTTTGTCGGTATTATTACTGGATCCTCTCGACTTACTCGGCTACTCCGTACTTATTGTGGCTAAGCGAATGACTACGACTGACTTGGTCTAGTTGAACAAACGCCTTTTCCCAGATAGGATAGGTCTGGCTGGGGTTAGCCTCCACGAAGACCACGATGGCGTTATTGCCCATTTATTGCGTGTTTTTTGCCTCTTCCATTCGGGGGCTAAGGTACCTTAAGGAATAAGGACTCATCATCTCATGTTGAGGAGACCATCCTATTGGTGCTTCCTCAAAGCTGACTGGCTCGTGGCTTCCTGACTAGTATCTCACTAATGGCGCGAAATCGCAATCCTTCCTTAGTTGACCCAATCACCCAACTTCCGGCGAGATGAGTTAACAACAAGGTTCCTTGGATGTAGCGGAAGGTCAGAGTAGGCTGCGTAGGCAGTTTCCTCTTGGTCTAGCTAGCTCTTCCGGTTATTATTAGTCGCTCCTAACCTCCCTTCTCTCGCCCTCCTCTCGTCCTCCTCTTTCTTCCCTTTTCTCCTTTCTCCCTTCAGTCGATCGTTTGCATCATATCATACTCCTCGTTTTGTCTGTCGTTACCCACAGTCAGAGTCCATTCCTCTCGTTGAATACGTATATTCCAATTCAGAATCCCTTCGTTACGATCTTCTGGAATTCTTCATCTTATCCCCCCGCATTGCTACCTCTTTTCGGGAAGTTTCATATAATAGCGTCTACAAAAAGTCTATACTTTGGTCAACATGCGTTCCATCATCTTCCTGGCTTTCAGCGCTCTCGCAGCCGTTGTAGCTGCCCAGACTAACGCCAATCCTTTCAACATCCCTGCCAGTGGTTACCAGTTCACCGCCGGTGAGCCCACTACTCTGTCCTGGGATCCTACCACCGGTGGAACTGTCACTCTCAAGCTTCAATGGGGCAGCGTTTTCACTCCTAACTCTGGCTCAACCATTGTCTGTAAGTGTCTCAGCTTGAAATGAGTCTGGTGCTCTGCGCATCTGCTAACGTACCCTAGCAAACATTCCCAACTCTGGAAGCTACACCTGGACTGTTCCTTCTAACATCGCTGCTCGTCCTGATTACAGCGTTGAGATCATTTCCGATCAGGATACGTCGGAAACCAACTACTTGCCCCGTTTCGCAGTTGCAGGAGCTACTGGCATCGCGAGCTCCACGGCTTCTGCCACTACCACTACGAGCGCCTCGACCACGTCTACCACAACCACTACTAGCGGAACTCCCACCATGACCACTATGACTTCGACCACTGCTTCTCCCTCCAGCAGTTCTTCGACCACCAGCAGCAGCTCGTCTACTTCGACTACCACCCAGACTTCTACCACGAGCTCTGCCACTACCTTGCCTACTTCGGTCCCCAACGCCAATGGTGGTGTCATCAACCGGATCTCCGGTGGCATGATGGCGCTCGTCATGGGTGTCGTTGCGGTCATGTAAGCAGCATGCGTTGCGAGCATTCTGGCGATAAGTCTCATCACTGCGATCGGGTTCGATACGCTCGAATATATAGCTTTTGGCGTGTTCTTTTCCTTTTCCTTTACACCTGCTTGGGCTTTGAATATGGTTGGATTACCGTTTTTGGGTATCTACAGTTTGTTCTTACCCTGCGGCTGAAAAGGTGTAACATCCTTTTCCGTGCACGATTTTCTCTATTCCGCTTGGGCGATGCTTAAGGATCCATATGATCGCGTTAGCTAATCGTCATTATTCTTTGTTGGGACCAAGGACTCTGGTCTGTTCGGGCACACTTTTTGTATGGTATATAGATATGTTTACATTGTAATGAATGACTTGCTCTGACCTGCAGGAAAATGCGAGTAAACAATAAGGTCTTGTATATCCTATGATTCTAGGCCTTGGTCCGTTCAAGAGACATTGAGGCTCTGCTATAGCCTCGATCTGCTGGAGCCTGAAACTACTATTATACGCGGGGGATCGTTCAATAGTCTGTTTCAATTTCAAGCCAATACATCTCAGAATCGAATTAACGATTCTCAATCTCCAATATTTCCTATTTATTTCTGTCACAGCGTCGACACAGCGTCGGATCATTCGGATCACTGTGGGTCTTAGCGGAAATGACCGTTAGCAGAGTGGACTTTGCGACTCTACAGTCTAGATACAGCCAGGTCAGCTGTATAATTCAGATTTTGTATCGATATGTCGTATTTTTACCTGAATTGTATCAGACCATACCGTTCGTACAGAAAGTTCCTCAGAAACGTTCTCTCAAACAGATGACTGAGGGGTTGAATCATGCAAGAAGCTCGAGAATCAGTTTGAGCTGGAGAGGAATGGATCTGGTCATGTATTGTGACTGGATACCTATTAGCCTGCACGTTATACTACATGAGGCTGGTGGGAATAGCACGTGGAAATGACAGAATTCCTTCTGTCGTGCAACGTGCCATGGCTCTTTCTTACTTGTCAAGCGGCTAGGGGCTTTGAGCTTATTGCTTGTCAATTCTGATTGGGCATTAAGAATGCTAATGATGTCGCTAACAATACAGCAGGAGCACAGCCCCCAGGGTGATCTTTGAGGTATCCGAAACAGGAAGATAAACTCATCGAAAAAGCAGGCCCGAAAGGAGCATGGTACTATCCGTCATGCAGACCGAAGAGAAAAAGCAAAGGAATTTACGCAGCAAGCCATTGAGGACATACTCGCTTGATGAACTTCATGAACTTGAAGAACCCGACGGCATACTCGACGTTACCGTGAGGATCAACTGTTCGCTCTGGAAAGGCTATACCAGCACCATATAAGCCCTTAACGAGCCGTCCATGTTGATCGTAGAATCCTCCGGTTTCATGATCAAAGTCCGGCTCCAATGGCGAACCATTCACAGAAAGCTCTGGTAGCGGATCGCGGGTGAAGCCGATGGCCTGAACAATGTGAGTGCAGAAGGGTAACTGCAGCTTAAACTGTGCCATCTCTTTACCATTGCTGCAGTCGACCTTGGTGATGAAACGACCTGCCTCGGAGGTCGGTAAAACTGAATCTTCGAGCTGCTGGCGGGCAAAGTCCGCAGCGAGACCCTTGAGACCGGTGTTGTCCCGGAGGATCCAGCCGTCCATGTACTCGGCATACCGAAGAGGATGCCGGGTGAACCACTTGATGCGGAGCTGGGGATGAGAACTGCGGGCCAGATCTACCAGGTTGAGCAGAGCTAGAATGGCACTATGAGAAGCCCCTACGAGTGCGATGGTCAAGGGCGTGTTTCGGGGAAGGTATGAGGCGAGTTCACTGGGCTTCAAAACAATGTCAAGGTCCAGCCTCTGAATGTTGTGCCCAGGAACAGGGATCGGAGCAATCGTCGGTGAAGACCCCGTGCACAGGATGAGTTTCGGTGTCTCAACTTCAAACTCGTCGGACGATCCGTGACTTTTGATCCGTATTGTCCAGGAAGAAGTCTATGTAACCGGGACACGAAAAGCATTAGCAAACGATCCGATTTCTCTCGCATGTCGCCCTCCGGTGGTAGTCCGATGGGGAATCTCAAACTAACATTTTCCGCCAGATTCGCAGCAACGACATAACCCCGGCATTGAACCACCCGATCCAGTTTCACAATGCCTTCTGTCAGGGCCTGAACCATCGCTGCACCATGCTGTAACAGACATGTCTGATCTTGGTCAAGTTTCGCTAGAGTCGTGAAAGCATTGGGCATGCGTGTACTACTGATGACTGTACGGAATGGCTGGACGCCCGTGGCATACGCTTGGAAGAAGGAGACTTTGGTGTTGCTGGTCAGAAACCAACCAGTTAGCTGTGGAGTTCCTCCTAAGCAGCTCGTGCGGTTTCCCAGTCGCGTAAAGAACCGGGAGTAGTGGTGCTCACCTAGGAACCTCGCGGTATTTCCTGCCCACACGTCCGGCCTGAAAGTAGGGATCAACCCAGGCAATTTTCCCTCCAAGCTGTCTATCCAGGAGATTTCCAACCACGGCCAGGCCGGCAGGACCGGCTCCCACGACAACCGCAGCACATTTCTGAGGCGGACTCATTATTGTTGGGTGCTTTGGAGATATAGGTGCAGAGAGCTTTGTAAATAAAAGTTTATGGGACAAGCCTGAGAATACCACATGAAGATATCTCAAGGAAGGGAGATATTGAAGAATCATAAGGGGGGCTGCGAATTAGTAGGAATTCTCCCAGGTGGTTAGAATCAGACCCCGGCGTTTTTCTCGGTGAAAACAGCTATTGAGCGTCTCTCCTAGGGAAAGAGGGGGAGTCCGATCATCAGATACATCGGGAAACGGCGAGCAAAGGGACATAGGATGACACCAGCGAACAATGAAACCACATTGCAGACGCTTGGCAGGATTCACTGTTTACCGCTTGTCCAGTCCATTGATATGGGGATGAGCAACAAAGATTGGCTTGAGAGCCCCGGATCAGGCATCTCGGACGATAGAACACATGGTGCGGACGTAATCTACCGTCCATAGAGAGCAAAGAAAGCCACTGATCATGCGGTGATAACAATCTGGGACTATTGGGATGGTCCATTCCCAGCTCATTTCTCTCCCTCAGGCTCTCCCTGTCTCATAGACTCATATGTCGAAAGACCGGGCATGGATGAGGCAATCGCCGACTCAAACTGACCGCTGAGTGGTTGAGCTTTGATGGTTGCGCAACTGACGCACCCCGCCCCACTTGACCTTTGTGAGTCAATCGCCGAGACGCTTTTCGTCGGCTCAGGGAAGAGATTATTGTTGTCATGGAGTGCTGTTCTCGTCGTCGCCCTTCATCAAGGGGACAACGAGGGATCCAATGCGATTCATGACCGTCACAAGTTAAACGGACATTGATCCATGCATGATGGAAAAGCAACAGGTCCCAAAGGTGCTGGTAGCGATGGAGGATGGAGAGTCCTTATATTCAAGCACAGGAGACAATGCACGGGCGGTCTTGGCGCGATTGCGTGATTTCGACTGAGAATGAGGTTATTGCTTTTGCCTGATTGGGAAGGCTGCTAATATCTCAAGCGTATGCAGAAGAATGCGGAGTGAGGTTAAAGCATCTATATGTTGAGCTAGGGTTAGTGGTCACTACTGTTGGCCACCTACCTTAGATTTGATCGAGTAAATCCTCGTTTTTATATTTATATCATTTCGCCGATACTCAATATTACCATGTGTTGTTGGCTTGCTGCCGTTGACCAAAGCTTTGAAAGCTGCTTGTGCTAAGGCTATTGTAGGGTACGGAGAGCTCATGACAAGGTCTCAATTCGAACACAGAAAACTAGAAGAATATACATTCGCGCTTCCATGACTACACGGCCCAGAATATCCGAACTGATATAAATTCGACATGGTTTGACCATCCTGGAAATCTTGCTCGTCCCCAGACAGCAATGGAGTCTCCCACAGTCAAGGTCCGGACTACTCTTCCATCCAGCGTCGCCCGACCACGACCTTGCGAACGCTCAATCTCTTCTGCGTCAGCAGATTCAGCTTGGATGTCGTCACGGTAGTGCCAAGTGATTGTATATTCTTGTGTCTGTTTTACTGCGGTCTTATTCATCTGAAGTTTGCCAGGACCTGGTAAGAAATGGGAGTGCTGGGGACCGATCGGTTCTTGAGTTCCCGCTTGGCCAGTGGGCTCGGCGGGCCCTTGCGAATCTGTTTGGTTGCTGTCCTTCTGAGGAATTGCGTGTATGATCTCGACATCAAACCAGGTATATGACCCATCGTAGGGGCTTTCACCTCTAGGACCGCCTCCCCAGCCCTGGTCATGGGACGAGATCCTGAAAACAATCTTGCGACAAGGGTGTATGGTCCGATGAGGAAGTACATGTGGCGATGCGCTTTGCAGTGTCTAGCGATGGGTCATAAGATATCAGTCACCATAATAGACCCAAGCCAATTGAGAAAATGAAGCCTTGATGATCGCCAGCCGAAGTCAAGGCAAGCTCTGCAACATACCTCTTCATCATAACACAACGGTGCCGTTCGTAGCAGCTCTCGGTCATGATCCTGTCTGATAATGGTCCTTGTGTCCATCCTAGCCTCGATGGAGGGCCAGTATTCGGCAGCCTCCATAATCATGTCCACAATCTCCACTGGCAACCCTTCCGAGATGATCTTCCATCTCAAAATATACCGGACCTTGAACACATCAAACAGACCCGGATAGAAGATATCTGAGGCTGTGTCTTGCGCTGGCTCGCTCGAAGAAGGGTTCGCATCGTCCGGGTCATTAAACGGTGGTCGACGAGGGGCGCGGAAGCGGCTCATAACGGACCCAAACATCATATGAAACTGAAATCAATGTTGTAAAACGTGGGGGTATCTTTAGAGAGACAAAGAGGCTAGAGGATAATTCACTATGTTTTGGAGGACTCTTCGGGCCAGCCTAGGCATCAATGATAAAGGAGTTATCCAGTGCCCGTCGAATAACACTGCTCATCGACCAAGGTCAACGCTGGCTGCAATCCCGGAGAGATTAGATTTAGATGAAAATAGAGAGGTCTAATAGACGTCTCTCCATGGCAATTTTGCCTATGTTGTGCCTCAAAAGGCGAAGTCAGAATTGCTCCTGTTTCCCCACGTCGGGGCGGGGCGTTCAGGGGACTGTGGGTAACACAGATCACTGATGTCTATCAGTATCAGATTTGTCTGGCCGCGGGCTAGAATTATGATGCGAGCGGTGTTTGAGAGTATTAATGAATGTTTCGAGAAGGTAAGTCGACGATCTCAAGAGGATATATGTCTTTGGCTGATAAGGAGTAGATAGTGTATCTGATGACGTCAATGTAATCGATGGGTTCTTCTACAGCACCATCCGTGATTCTAAGAGGTATTGCGCGGTCCTCCAATATCTACCTCGATTGAAAAGCAGCGCTGTGGTGACTTTGGAACAATGCCATTCTAGATTCAGGAAGATGATCCTCTGAATGTGTTGAGGACATATTATCGCTTCGTTGTAAGCAGTGCCATGAACAGACCAGATGGAAGAAAAAAGACACATGTAAAGACACCTATTTTGCCATCTTTCCTTTCCTGCCTCCAGCAGCCTGGTAGGCTGCAGCTCGCTTGGCACTCCGGTTCTTCGGCTTGCCCTTGGAGCCACGACTCTTGGTCTTGATTTTGATGCGCGATGATCCGCCCTCTGTTGCTCGATGACCTTCAAACACCACCGAGTTCCCGGATATAGACTTTCTGCCTTCGGCCTTCATCTTAGCTGCACCGGCTCTACCAAAGAGCTTACCTGCACGACCCTGAAGCGTCGTGAAGCCCTCCCCAAGTGCTCTGCCCTGGCCACCGGCCTCTGGGCCATCACGCTTCTTGGGGAGCTTCTTGGCCCGCGTCACCCGGAGCTTCCGCGGCAGCATGGGAGGAAACTTCTTCCCGTCCAGCAAAAGTGCCTCCTCCACACAGACCTGATCATAGAACTGTACATAAGCAAAGCCTTTGCCCACGCGGGTAGTACGGTCACGGACCACCCGGACAGACTCGACATTGCCTTTGGTCGAGGTCCCTTCTTTAGATCCCTTGGTGTGAGCGTTGAATGTGCGCCATAACCCTTCCTCAACGTCCGCGGGCCCCGTCTTCTTCTTTTTCTTCTTCCCGTCTTCTTCCGGGTCGGTCTCGTTATCCACGAAGTCAAGGTTGCCGACAAAGACACACCGTTTGTGGTCGATCTGGGAGGGATGTGCAACGCTGTCGACACGAAGGTGTCGGTCTAGGACAACAGTGCCGTTCAAGGCCGCAGGTGCCTTCCGTGCTGCATGCACCGTACTGTAGACAGCATATGCATTGGTGCTTGGTGTAGTATCATCCAATACCTCACGTCTAGCAAAGGCAGCTCGCTTGGGAACTTTCCCGCCGCTAGCGAAGGCCACGGAGCGGAACCGAATCGACTCGACTTTGTGAGGCCCTGTAGATTCCGGAAGAGTGGAGAGGAAGGATGCCAGATGCTTCAATAGGGTCTTCTTCGCCGATTTGGACTTGATGGCCTGGCTCGAGACATTGCCGAGGAACACGGTTCTGTTACTCTTTTCGACTTCATTGGACTCCGGACCACCGCTCTGAGTCTCGTGCTTGGGGACTGAAATTTCGTCCTCTTCCTCCGAACTTTCGTCATCCTCGTCTTTAGACTTGTCCGACACAGAATCAGGGCTCTCTCCGTCCTCCTCAACTTTCTGCCTCTTTGCCTTCTCGGCGCGACGCTTTTCTTCTTCCTTTTGTTCCTCCTTTGCTATACGCCGCATATAAGTCTCCTCGAGATCTTCCGCAGCGGCCCTTTTCCGTTTCCTGCTCGAAGTGGCCTCGGTGACCACGGCCGGCGTACGCTCAGCATCACTGGCAACTTCCGAGACGTCCTGCATGTCTTCATCTTCGCTTTCCGCGTCCTCCTCAAGCTCGGAAATTTCTTCATCGTCTTCTTCCTTTTCTGCATCATCCTCTGCCTCATCGACCTTTCTCTGAGTGACAAGTGGCTGCACAGACGGAGCTTTCACTGGACCGGCCTGGGTGATTCGGACATGAGAGCGTTAGTAGAGCCTTATATTAGTCATTGACAAGTACATACACTTTTTTCGAACAATGAAGCCAATGTTGGATCAATGGCGGCCTTTCCGCCCAAAAATGGCAGAGTAACATCTGTCTTGCCCGGTTGCGAGACATTGTCCGACTGAGCCTTACTTTTCTTGCCCATCTTGTGGCAGAATGGGGAAGATCTCTGTCGTCCTTATAAAATGTAATCAGGCGAAGAGGAAGAGCGAGACAAGTGTAGTTGAATTCCCCACTGTCAGGCAATTACGCTTTTATCTGGCTTTCTTGGCTGGCTTCCTAATTTTTCTGCCGCGCAAAAGAAAAAAATATCTTGGGGACGGGAGCTGGATAAGATCACGTGCTTTATCGTATCAGCAAAGCCGAAAGAGTCGCAGCGTCCACAGTGCAGACACTTCATACAACTTGGCTATTTGTTCTATTATTTTTATGAGAGCTTAGTATGCGCGCATATTAGTAGATAGTAATCCTGTTACTGAGAAAAAAGGTCAAGGACTTGTTCAAATCAGCGCCGTAGTTTCCATGAGAAGTACCGTGAAGTATCAACAGACGGGGCACGGGTTGATATTATCCGCAATTAGCGGCAATGATATCACTGGGACTACTCCGTAAAACCTCTGAATGGCAAGCTGCTAACATTATACATTGCGACTAGTCACAGTAGGAGTAGTAGACAGGAGTACACACTGCTGAGAGTAATTATTTCCATATATTCTGAAAGGGCACTTCCTAAGAGGCGATGTCTTAATCGGATGAAGCAACTCACCAAAATGTAAACTGAGGACATGTCACATGATCTGTAACTTGTCGATACCAGGGCGGTCGGTCACCACATCGTCCACCACCACCTGATGAGAGTCTGGTCGGCATAGGAATAAAATACGGCAGAATACCATTACGCTAGGAATACCGCGACGAGTCTCAGCCAGAGCAAAAGAGGTAGATTATTGCTGTTGCTCTTGGGGCTCCCTCCTTCACCTTTCTCACTTCTGTCCGCTCCCATGCAAATCAGTGGGTTCTGGAGCATCAGTGAATTTCTATCTCAGTCTGATCAACCATTTTCAGCTCATTGAGTTCTCTATTTACCCTCTCGATATCCTTCAACCGCGATTTCGAGCCAATTTCCCCTCGTCCATGCCGCCTTTTCTCTCGCGCTGCAGCGTCGTATCGCCCGCTTCTTGAAGTCCACCACCTCCACCCTCTCCTCCTTCTCCTCCTCGTCCTCCATCTTCCCACGCACAGTGCCTCTTGTGTATGCCTGAGGTGATATCCGCTTCTGACTATACAAACGACCGCCAGCGTGATTTATTTTGGTTCTGTGTTCCTGCGGCTCGCCCCCGTGAACGCAGTGGCTAAGTGAATCGCTGCTCGGTCGCGGGCAGCTGTGCTCAGTGCTACTTTCACCGTTGGCGCATTGTTGTTTGGTACGTCTTTTTGTGGCTTAAGGCATACGTGATGATACATTCTGCTCTGTTCAATGAAGCTACTGCTTCAGTCCCTGCAATAACCCTTCCCTCTTGCTCTGTTGAGACGGCGCAGTTGCCAGAGACTGCTGGTGATCTCGGGGTGTGTCCCGGGTAGCAGAATGATCAAATCTCCGCACCGCCTTCATCTGCAGACAAGAAACTGCCCAAACAAGCTGTTTCCAATGACGAATGTCCATTCTTATGTACATTTATTTGTTGATGGATCATTTTTCAGGTTCTAGCTGACCTTTATACTCCGTTTTACAGTTTCTAAACTACTTACTTCCCACTGACTGCCCGAGACTACGTTCCCGCTAGCCAACGTTAGTATTTCGACTTCTCCAGACCGTTCAGAGGCGCATCCAGCCGATCTGCATACTTTCTTCTCCTTGGTAGTTGTGACCGTGTCGCGACATTGCCTATGGAGGTGGCCGCAAGCCGAGAATCGGCTCCTGTTGGTCCGCCAACAGGGCCTGATGCCACAATAACCAATGGCGACCAAGATCTTCTACTGGATGATTCGCTCATGGACGACGGACGTTCAAGTAGTCTGAGCGACATCGACGATGTATTGGATAATGAACCCTCGGACTACGAAGAGTCGCCCAAGCCCGAGAAGTTAGCACCAGAGAATGACTCCGAAGCTGAGACGGAGCGCATCGAAGATTCCCCAAATCATTTTCGCAGAACCAACATTGTCGTGAGCAGCTATGGTCCTAGCCCCAGCAAATTGGCTCAATCGACAACGTACGATGACGCCGAGGACGGAGACGACCAAATTGAGGATTCACCGAGCAAGCCTCGCTCTAAGCCCAACGGAATTCTTGAATCCGCCGAAGAGATACTTGGTTTGGAAGACTCTACATTATCCGAAGGGACAGGAAAGAAACGCAAACGACCCGAGTCTGGCGCGGAACTGGAAGGCGAGACGGGTGACGAAGACGAACCGCCTCAGAAGCGCCGCGGGTCGGTGAAGAGTGAATTGAGCGACCCTCCCGCAGACGACATTGCCCTGTCTCCTGAGCCGATTGAAGAGGACAGCAAAGCAAACGAGGAAGATACCCCGGTCGATGACATTCCCGAGTCTGAACTACTCACGGCGACCGCGAAAGGCAGAAAAGGCAAGAAGGGAAAGCGAAAAGGACGGAAGACACGCGATACGGCTGATGATGATATGGATAGTGGTGCCGTCGAAACGGGCGCGGAGGGTCCCGCGGATGATGGAGATGACGAAAATATTGAACGTGGAGAGGATGCCGACGATGGGGAAGCAGCCGCCAAGCTCGAGGAAGAATGTAAGTCGCCCATTGTGGAGTTTTGGATCATACTGCCGTCGCTTGCTCGACTTGCTAATAGCTTCTGAAGCAGCTAAGAGGATGTCCGCAATGGAATCTCTAACGATCCTTGAAAAGGAATTCGCAGCCCTACGTGACAAGTGAGTCGACTTATCAGCAGACTAGCTTACATGCTTCTGATTGCTGACGATGCTCTCTTTAGGATATACGACGAAAGAATATCCAAATTGAATCGAGAACTGGAAATGCTTACTGGCCCCAACCCGACTCACCCTGAATATCTGCGTCAGCTCGAGTGTGTCAAACGACACCGTGATGCAAAGATAAAATACGAGCACACCTTGTTCCAGTACCGAATTCAAGCTCTCATGAACAAGAGTCTGGCGGAGCGGGCTCAGACGCATAGCACGTACTTCCAGCGAATTCGGGACATCCGGGAGAAACACTCGAGTGCTGTCAGCAAGCAATTTTACGCTATTCAGCACGATCGATTCAAGACAGAAGAGCTCAGTGCGCAACACTACATACCTTTTCCCACCCGGCGTTCTCAGCAAATCGCCCACCAAACAGCTTACAACCAAGAAGTGTCCATCATGGCAGGCGTCGCCAAATACGTGGGCTTCCCGGCGGCACCTTCATTGTCACCTGCGCGACCGTCGGAGCTCGAAGAAGATATGGAGAAGATGGGGGTAAGCTTAATTCCCAGGAACCTGCTTAGCTTACTCTTCGAGCTAACTCATGTGTCTGGACAGATTTCCATCGAAACCAGGGCACTTACTTCACACACTTCGACGAATTTACCACGTGGAGCCATGCCAGCCATGTCCTCAAATGCCTTTCGTACAGCTGCGGAGGAGGCCTTCCTTGAGCAGACTCCTTGGGCCAATCCGCAGCATCCCATTCACCATCACCACCATCACCACCAGCAACAACAACAACAACAACAACAACAACAACAACAATTACCGCCGAGACCGCAGAGTCGAGTCTTTGAAAACCCACATGCCTCGTCATTCACGACTCCAGCCGCGCAGAAACGAGTTGTCGATATTAATGCTCCCAACGGCTCGGCATCCACGATAGCGGAGAATCTTTCGGCTGCGAATTCCTCGGCAAATAACACACCGTATGGAGTAGAACAGGAGCATCAACACCATAGTCTTGCACAGTTTGGTGTTCCCGATTATGATGCAGATCGCAAATCCGGATATCGATCACTAAGCTCCTCTCCGCTCGATGTGCGAAAACCGCACCCGTCGTATGCTACCCTCGATCATCGCGCTTCCCAAGCCACATCGTCACGGAATCCCGCCTTTTCACCGCCTCCCGCCCGTTTGGGGCTTTTCCATTCGAATGCTTCAAAACAAGATTCTTCGCCTCCTCTCTCTTCGAAACAAGTCAATTCCATGCACCCATCGTCTGGGATACTGACTGGCTCCGGCTCTAGTCAGATGACAGCTCGGTAGTTTCGACGAAAATACTTTGCGCTCACCTTCATGACCTTTCGGCGTCGGGGATTGTATAGGGTTCAACAAGGTGTTGTAGAATAGTTTTCATGTATGAATGGCTTAGCATGTACGCTTGGGCACAAGGACGAATCTCGCTGCTCTTACAAACATCTTTCGCACATGGTGTCCGTCTTATTGCTTTCGTTCTTTGAGCAGTGTGAATAATTGGCGAACGGCTGCATTGGAGGCTTCTCTGTTCAAAGAATTTACTCACGATACATAGTTTATTGTGTCATGTCTGATCAAATATTTAGGTACGGTGTTTTGCTTTTTGTTGCATGGGTCTCTGGTGTATTCCCTACCAGTCTTTCCATTACCTGGTGCCCTGTTGGCTGCCAAACGGCAGGGAAGGGAGGAGTTTGATGTTCCCATTAGCGGAGTCAAGGACTGCTTTGCATGACGGACCGAAGAAAGCTTTACACTTGAAGATGCATAGTTACTGGGGAAATATGTACATATCTAGGCAGGTTTCTGGATGTCAATGGATTTCATCTCAGGCTCTATGTCTGAGGATTGGATTATCGAGGAGTACAGGTGAGGTTGGTAGATCCTCATATCTTGCTGTAGACAGCTATTCAAGCTACAGCACTTCGAACAGCCATTGAAGGTATCACGCCCATGAGACAAATGAAAAATTCGATATGTTCACAAATAGTCATTTCAAATCCTCTTATGCGTAGAATCAAGTCGATTGTCGTCCAGCTTCACCGGCAGATACCTGCGGCCGAATGGTAGAGTCCACTTGCGCTGACAGGCTCCCGTCATCTGCGAGTGGTGCAGTACTTGCCCCTGGTACTGAACGGCTGGCCAGGGCGATCTGCTCTTGTTGTGGCTGTTCCTGTTGCTGCTGCTGCTGCTGCTGTTCTATGACCTGCGGCCGCCACTTGGCCAGGATTTTGCCTGCGATCGGTCTCGATTCCTCGTCTGAGGGATAGATGATCAGCTTGACGATATCAAGGAAGAGAGCAGGGAGTTCAACTTACAGGTATTGTAGACATCTTCCAAAGCGTTTAGACACATTTCCCGAGCAGGAGGGCGGAACATCACGAGATACCTGGCCAGCGGGTCAGTTGGTTGTGGTCATAGACAGTTATTCAAGGACAGCAAAGGACGCGTACAATAATGACTGAACACATAGGTTCACTCTTTCAGGATCCTTGGCAAGACTAGAGACTCGCTTCGTGATGGGAATAGTGACCTCTGGAATCTCGCTGAGAAATCGGATGAAAATCTTGGTATCCCGGGAATCCAGGTAGGGTAAAAAGCCATCCAGAAGTCGCAGGACCCATTGATCGTAATGTAGGGATACAGAGGCCTCCTCGTCTTCCTCAGTCCGCTGAGTAGCAGCAAACTTCATCTGAATTCGGTCATTGTACCATTCTTCGTTTAACCACATGATCCCGACGTTGACCCGCGCCCTAAAGTCTTCGAGAACGTATCGGTATAATGACTCGCGGATGAAATTCGAGATTGCTGGGGTTTTCCTGGTTCGTGGGTCTGATTCGGCCTTCTTGTCGTCGACTTCTAGAGTTGCGGGAGCTCTCGTGGCAAGTCTGGTAAGTAAGGTAACCCAAGCGTCACGGTCAAACGTGCTGCCCGCTAATCGAGAAAAGCCTAGATGCTGCTGAGCTTTCCCTTTGGCAGGATTCGGGGCCATCGCAGTTGATGTGAGCATTTCAAAGACTCTCCCGACCGCGCTGCGACCAATCTGCCCTGCCTCCTCTTCAGTCAATGGCGGTGGTTGCGGCAAGACGAAGGGACCAAGAGAGACTAGATCTGGCTGCAACTCTGCCACTTCAGAGGATACGGTGTCTGCCTGCGCAGCAGCAGCAGCAGCAACATCCATAGGTTGATATTCCGGTTCATAGTCATCATCCTCATCCTCGGGGACAGCCACTTGAGGTTTCGTAGCCTGTTGTTGACTAAGAGTCTGATATCTAGCCCGGATAGCCTGTGGTAAAAACGTCAGCACTTGATCCATGCGGAGAGACCTCGAACATGTAACATACTTCAACAGCCTGCATCAATGCAGACTGATCGACCCGAGCTAGCACGGGAACGGCGATCTTGACCAGGAGATCAGGTGGCAATTGCTTCACATCAAAGGAGGAAAGACCCGAGTCCTCCGTTAAGGTGTACAGCTGAGCGTAACTGACCGGACCGGATGGAAGAGGAGGAACCTTGATCAAAGGAGGCGTTTCTGCATCGAGTCTGGCACGTTTAGCATTATCAAGCCCATCAGTCGGCTCAAATGGCAATCCTCGCTTTCTAGATGCATCGTCGACGGTGTCTAAGCGGGACTGCATCAAACGTTCAATGTGGTGCTGCATTTTGCTCGCAAGCGGATGGCTCGGATTTCTATCGACGTTATTAGTTTTCTGTGTCCGAAGCCGGAGCTCATCGCAATTGCTCACTTCTTCAGGATATTTACAAACAACGCTCTAGCCGTTCGTTCCATCGATTTTACGCCGACTCGAACAGCAGGCGTCAGTGGAGAGCGCACCTGTTTCGCCGGGTAGAAGTTCAGAACAGCATTGATGATCTTGTTGCCAACGGACTGTCGAGTTCGGATCAGCACCGCCAGGCAGTTTAGTGTGGCATTGACAAGGAGAGGATCGCTACATGACACAATTAGCGACGAGGCACGTTGAGTGGTTTGGAAGGTCATTGATGGTACCTCGCGTCTTCTTGAAAAACTGACAGCAACCTGTCCAGCAGGCCAGAGGCTTCAGCCTCGAGATGGGGTAGAGCTAAAATGGAGTGATTTTTGGGAACGATAGCCAAGGAGGTTTCATTATGTTCGGGGCGCTGGAGACCGTCAACAACAACGAGGTCTTATTAAGACTATAGTCAGAGGGCTGTATACATACTCTAGGGTCTGCAATGGGGCCATGTGTCTGAACTTGAACGACCCGCTGAACAAACTTGATACAGCACACTTTGACTGGATAAGGAGACGAGTCCCATTTGCGCAAGATCTCTTGCTTGACAGCCGTCATATTTTCCCACAAAGCGCTGTCTTCTGGGTGATTGATTCTGTGATAAGAGTAAAAGCGTCAGTAAACACAGAAAGTAAGCAAATTTTAGACCAGAACCTCTCCTCGCTGCGAGCATCTACGAGGCATGATCCTCCACAGGTCTTCAGCGGGACGAGCGAAAAGCATTGATCACATACATGTGTCTAAAAGCCAACGGATACAAGCTGGCCGCATTCTGCACTATATGCTTCAAGACCGGGGTGTCTCCCTCAGGCAACTCTATTATCTCTCGTATCGTCTGTAACACCTTGCCTGCCAATTGTTCCTTTTGCGCCGTCGCCAAAGCGGGACTGGCGAAAGTTTCTGCCAGAAATTCCGCTCCCCATCGTCGCAGTTCCAATCGCGCATGCGCACCGATGATTGGAATGATTCCGTTCACGATCTGTGGATAGAAGGCGGCGTCACCGAGAACGAGATTTCGAGCAGCATTGAGCTGTGCAACCTGGTCGGCAAGGTGGTCTTCCGCAGTCTGAGACATGATGACTGCGCTCCGCAGCTATATGAAAGGGCCCGGATGGAAGAATATTTCGAGATATGGGATGGTCGGGGAGATATTGGCCACCTTGCTAATGTCTACGCTGCATGGATTCAGAGCAAATGAATATCGTAAATAGATAAGACCGGCCTTAAGACATAGGACTGATGAAGAGCACGGCGTTCACGAGACACACCCCATGGACGCGCGTAAAGAATAGCCGGATACACAATAGGCGAGCGGTAGATGGGGATTCGAGCCTTGCGCAAAACGATCCCTGAAATAGGTGAATAGGCTTCGAGCAGCGTATAAGTCGGGGTCTACTGATTGTCCGTTTTATTGACTCTGTGATGATGTGTTGGAGAAAATGACAATGACGATAATAGAAGTACTGTAAGGTACGTAGTAGTACTCTGTAGAGATGGCGAGGATTGGCGCTTTTCTTGGATGTTCGCCAGCGGATGATGAGTTTGGCCGACCCGAGAGCTGTTTGTATGGCTGCTGTGAGCACCTTCATTCACTGCTACTTTGTGAAGAAATGGATAGCGTAAAGACTCTAGAAAGTGAATCTGTAGAGATGACTACCTGACGAGGATGCCAATTGAGAGAAAAGGTCAAGACCGAAGCCATCAACAGGAGGAGGGCGAGTGCTTTACTGAGTAAGGCACAGATAGCAGCCACTGTCCGCGTTTGTTCTGCCGGCAGAAAAAGCACACCACAAACGTCGGGACTGCGCTCTCCCGTGTTCCATCGTTACCTACCTTTCCTGGTCATCATACCCCTCTACATAGGTATTGGTGTAGAAACCGCTGTCATCTTTGCCTTTTCGAATATTTAGACATATCTACTCTACTTGCGCACAATGCCTGCAGGAATGTACGTTGACTCCGTCCACCACACTACAATCCGTAGCGACTACGTCCAGCTGGCTCAATCCCACTCACACCATACTCTTTCCAATGAGTAGCTGACCAACCGTCTCTGTCTAGTTTCAACTCGACATATTACGGCAAGGACTACCGCGCCGGTGCGGCACTCCTTCGCGCTCGTCGTCCCTATCTCTTCAAGAATGCTCTTACTGGGCTCGGTCTCGTCGCTTTCACAATCAGTGTCTGTACGTACTCCGCACGACCTCCCACATCTTAATGTGTCAGTGCAGAACGCACGGCGAGAAGCATGGTTCGCTCATACAAGATGAAATTTCCTAGATGCATACACCATCCGCGCAGTTGGCCAGGACGAATTCTCCGATGTGAAGGTCCCCGATACTTACGCGCAGAAGCAATGAGCCATCCCGTCTGCTTCTACCTAGCTCACCGCGAGTTGGGGGATGTTTCAAAGGCCGATGTGGCCAATCTGTTCGATCATTGTATCAGCCGTGGTGTATTGGGGTACGGAGTACAGGCGACAAACTGATTATCTTCACTGTATATTGTCCATGCTGTTCATATTTGATCTCTTCTCTTCTCTTTTTTCTACTACATTTCGACCAGACGATCTTCACCTATGCTTTAATTTGGCCCACGGCGTGCTAATGGTCGTGGATCACTTCTAAACCGCCTTCCCATCTAAAACATTTATATCTGGGCAAGGACGGGTAAATTCGAATCTAGACTAGCCTGTCTCCGCTGGACCCCAAAGGGAAATAGGATTTCTGAATTACAACACGGAAATGAGAAAGAATGCTCGACAGTTATTGGTATGATTTGGACTCCTGTCGTGCTATAAAACAGTCAAAAATAAAAGCTTGAATCCTGCTCTATTCGGTTCTCAGAACCCGAGGTCCCTTCTTCTTCAGGTTGGTACTCCGCTTTTTCTTAAGACCTTTGTCGAAGGCAACCGCCTGGTTGTGGTCTCGGCCAAGGTTGTCGAGATCCTTAACCTTGTAGATACGAATGATCCAGTTCTCGCTCGTGAAAGCTTCCTCAAGTGTAGAAAGCTGGGGGCCTTCTGTGGGAAGTTTCGACCCACGGACGCGGTCGACGGCTTGGCCTGAGGGGAAAAGGGAGTTGAAATTGTAATAAGACATTTTATACCTGAATTTTTGAATTAGCATGTCGCAGCGGTAGAGACGAGGGACGCGGGGAATTCATACATCAAGCTGTTGCGCATGGTCGGCGTCGCTCCATCGTCCACACGATATTCGCCCCGTGCAGTAAAAAAGTCCCGTTCTTTGACCTCATCGGGCCAGATCCCTTCTGCGATACGGACCATCCACAAGAATTTATTAATGTCATCGCCAGAATAACCTAGCAGACCACCAAACACCACCAGCACGTAATCAACATCATGCTGGCGGAGGATGGGGTAGCTGACCTCTTCGCGCGAGCTCATCGCCTTACCAACCGTGGCAATATGGGTGTTGTTCCAGGTATTGTTGTCGACAAGGGTTGGGCGGTCCGCCATGCCACCGATCTGGTAGCCATAATCCCACCATGACATAATCTTGGCGTTCGCAGGAGTGTTCTGACGAAGCCAGTAGTAAGCCTCACGGTAATCGTCAATGATGTATTGGCTTCCGTCAGGCATCCGGCTAGCCAAGACAACTGAAGGCGAAGAGTATGCATTTGAAGTAACCCAGGTGCAGTGTGCAACAAACAGGAGCAGGTAGACGACAACAGACGCCGTCATGATAATCTTGGAAACATAGGAGGTGATTCCAACGTTCGGTTTCCGAACCGACCGAAGTGGTTCTGAAGATGCGTCTTCATTCGTTTTGGCTTCAGATGCTGGCGCCGGGGGAGTAACCGCCATATAGGTGTCGAGGATCGAAGATAGCGCCAGAGCAGCCGCAACACACACAATAGGGGTCAAGGTCAGCATCAGTCGAACCATGACACCGGCGAAGTAGCTCGCAAGGACCGAGTAAATAATGACGAAGACGTGCTCGTCCTTGAGGTCGCGGAAGCACATGTAGACTCCTGCCGGGAAAAGCCAGATCAGGAAGTTCAGATCGAAGAAGAACGCCGGCCAAGCGGTGGGCTGGTGCTCCGAGACCGAAGCAATGATGGGAATGTGGATTTTGGCATAGCCAGTGTCCCACAAGGAGTAGAATCGGCCGCTCCAAGGAGCAATCACTCCCGTCATAGTCAGAAGAACAAGCCCAAGGAAACCGAGACCGAAGGTGAAGAGAATCATGGCGGTCAGAAGTCTCTGGAACTGCTTGCTGGGAACGAAGCTGCGGACAAACTCGGCGAAAGCCACGAGTTGAATCAGGCCGAAGACACCTGCCCAATGTCAGCTGCTGAATGCCCATTTGACCTGCTAAAGCATGGACCTACCCAAGGCGGACATGTGGTCGCTGTTTCGAATAGGCAAAAATCCGACGAAGGGAATCTGCATGCTCGCCAAAGTCCCCAGCGCATACCATGTTGTATAGCTAATGTAAAGGCGGGGGCTGTATCTACCCATGCACAGAAGTACAAAAACGTGCAGGGGGATCAGGTTCGTAATGAAGACGTATCCACCCCATGCCGACACCATGTAGCCGTAGAAAAGCGCGGTCAGCGCTCCCCACATGATAGACCCATGTTTGACAGCCTTGATCCATAGAAAGAAGGTGAACACAAGCAGGAAGATGGCAATCGCTTCGTTATCGTAGCTTCCTGCGACCGATCGGGAAATGTATCCAGGGGCGATTCCCATAAAAGCTGCCGCAAGAAGACCAGCAGAAGGCGACGGGGACATCTCAGATGTCAGCAGGTACATTGCCAATGCAGTCAGGCCGGAGAATCCTGGCGCCAGCAGGACGCAGATGTTGCGAATATCGACGGGGATAGTGAGGAATCGCAGGATATGGTAGATCACGCCGCTCGTCACCATGAGACCGGGATATAACGTGCCACCAGTGACACGTCCCAGAGGATGCCATGTCCCTATGTTGGAGCTCCGATTAGTCTAGAAGCATTCAAGGAGATTGACATGTCGCTTCATCTGCACTCCTATACGGTGGAGAACCACATACGGTCATCAAACCAATCCCAAAAGCTATAGAAACCATTCTGTACTAAGTATTTTGTTGCTCGGAAGTTGAACCAAGGGTCAACTATATCATGGAACATCAGTATCAATTCGTTCAAGCGAGGTGAGCGAGGTCTGTTGGAGGCAGGCCGTGAGTATACGATTGACCTATACATACATTCGTGGATGATACTCTCGAAGCCTGGTAAAAGGAAATTGATCAGTTGATTTCGTAAATTAAACAAAATGAACCACTTTTGATCCCCTCAATGACTTACGGATAACGCTGAAGAGCCGACTGGCAACTGCAGCTGCTGCAATGGTACATAGGATAATAATCCGCAGAAGGCCGCGCGTGTTTCTGCCAGACTTGCCCTTTAGAAGAACATCAACCTGTGTTTCGGCCATAATGGCCAGAGAAATAAAAAAGAAATATCAATTGAGAAAAAGGAAAGAGAGTATGTCTCTCTCGTCGTGCTCTGTAGCCGATCAGAGAGAGGTAGTTGGACGTTTAGTCTCGCCAATATACTGATTGGGGGGAGAGCTTCGCAAGGTGGTCTCTTCTGGAGGCTTGGCATCAGGTACGGTACGCAGGCAGTCTACGTAAGGCTAAATCGATTGTCGGAGAAGCTTTGGGGAAACCTCCGAGTTGTCCCCGCATCGGCTTCGCAGCTTGACCTACACAATCATCTGGAGAGGTACAATAATAACACGATTGCCAAAGTACCGCCCTTTCCATCATAGTCCGACGGACAGTGGCAAGGAAATTATTTCCATAATGGATCTACCGCCCCTCTCTCAAAAGCAGCTGTCTACGGTGCTCGCAACTGCTCGTTCGTCTGCTGAACTCTACGAGACATTGTCACAATATGAGGGTCCTGCCTGTTTCCTTTCAACGTCGAATAGCGAAGAAGCGGAACTTTTGAGCTTGTTTTATTCGAGTTTCTTCTTCTCCCACCTTCTCCTTGATGATATGTGAGTCTCACGAATTCTCGTTGCAGACACGCAGCCTACTAATACAATATTGCATAGCTACGAGGCCCGCGCGATGACCAAGCGGATGCCACAGGACCTAGCGCAAGATGATGCTTCCCTTCAAAATTGTCTGAGGTTATTGCGCGCTGTCTGGCAACGGAAGTATGAGCATGTATACAAGATTCTGAGAGACCTACCATGGCCTGAGATGCTTGAGCCAACAGTACGAAAATACGAAAGTCAGTCCCCCATCCTGTACTATATCTCCGACTGACTGAGGTCTTACCCTTACGGTCAGTTCATTTCCAGGAAAAGACCTTAAAGGAAGTCAGTCGAGCATACGAAGCGATTCGGCCTGATGCAGCTGCAAACTACCTTGGCCTTGATGCAACCGCGGCGAAGCAGGGAGATCCAGCTATCATAAGCAAGTTTACAGCCTGCGGGTGGAGATGGGATGAGCAAGCCGGGCTCCTCTATCCCCAGCCCATCATCACTCCTAAGGAAAAGATTGGACACACGTCCAACAGGTTAAGCGAGGTCATGGCGCTGATGGGATCTCATTCCGGCTGAGATTAGCTGATGTGGGCAACAAGTGTTACAGCTCTTGCCTGAGCCATGGAACTCAAATCGTGAGAAGGAATTAAGACGGTAGTTGTGGCCACCGGCAACCCTGACAGGACCATTTCGATGGCTTCCTGCTCCTACATGCACGCTCAATGCGGTGTCATACAACCTGCACGGAGTGGTCGACAGCGCCCGGGAGATAGGAGATCAGCGGCGAAACCGGAAAACCCACACATTTCTTGCTCTTCTGGTCCAACTGTAGTGTACAGACGCACAGCACCCCAGGGTATGTACAAGGCTCGGAGGAAGGTCTATAGGTTAGAAGAACAACAGAAAATCATTCCTTTCGCTCGCAACACGAAAGTGGGAATTAGACCAAACAATAATACATATTCGGGGCGGACCCGAGCCATCTTTCTTGTACCAAAGGGAGGTACAGTCTTCGCAAGGAGGAAAAATCGCCAATCATTCTATATTTCAGTATCCTCAACGAACTCGAACCTATAGCTCCCCGGCTTTCATCTTCAGGAAGGCCTCCAGGTCGAACCGGCTGTCTTCGGGATCCGTAATGACTGTAGCACACCAGTTAGTTTGACGTCGGACATGATGCTGGCAGTCAAAGACCGGGTAATCGTGATAGGACTTTGAGCGGTGTGGTTCTCAGAACATACCCCCAGTGTCTGTCTTGGTGTCCTTGGGCGCCGTCTTCTTCTTCCACTCCGCCTTGGCTTGCTGGATCAAGCGTTCCTTTCGAGCATATTCACGGTCGGCCTCTGCTTGCTTGGCTTGAGCTGTGATCGAGTTCTGGTGGTAGACGCCATAAATGAGACCGGCAACGAGAGCCGAATAGCGTAGAACCTGCGATGCAACCGACTCTGTCAATATAGATGGTTGAGGAATCGAGAATAGGTCCTGGCGGACACTCACGTTAACACCCTGTGAGGCCATTTTGAGAAGATCCCGTCCTCCGAAGCGGCGAGTAAAAGGATTTAAATGAAAGAATGAACAGCGGGCCGGATACCGAGCAACCGTTTCAAAGGGTATCAACTGTCAATGGCAGGCAAACGGACGGGGAGAGCTATACAAGAGGCTTGTCAAGGCGAAGTCCTTGTCGCGAGTTTTTCCGGACCGTCGGCCCCTTCTGCGCTTATGTCATCCGCCAACCCGGCCTCTGGGTGCGGGACGGGGTACGGAAGACGAAGCCGCAATGTAAATAAATAATAACCAATTAGTAGTAGGTCTGGATGGAACTCCACCAATTTGACCTCTGCACTCACTCAATCCGTCATGTCATCTGTGCAACAACGTAAAGCTGAAATTCTGGCCAAAAGGGCTAAGCTGGCGGAGCTAAGACGCCAGAGAGAGCTGCGACAGAAGGAATTCTCGCAGAGTCGGGCCAGCATAGGAGGAGAGGCTTCAGAGGTACGATACCATGGTCTCGAACGCGAAAAAGAGAGGACAGATGCTGACGTACCATCCGCAAAGGTCGTGTCGCCTGTGCCGAGTCGCTCAGATAGCAGAGCTGAGCTCGATGACCTGATTGCTCGCCTTGTTGATCGCCCCGGATCGGCCTCTGTCAGCCATGCAGACGGCCCCTCACGAAAAGGCAGCAGGCCGAACTCGGTACTGAGTGCTAGCCAGTTGAGTGGAGATAACACCGAAGCTTTCAATCCTGCTACGAGACCGCTTTCGCAGTCCATCGCCGTTCAGACTGATGTGACGGAGCACTTTGTCGCCTCTACTGAACCTGCGCCTGCCCCTGAGTCTAAACCTAAACCAGAAGTCGTTACATACAGCAAGGGAGTGCAAACAGACGACTCGAAGCAACGCCAATCAGACTTGTTGGACTCGGAGTCAGAATCTGGAGAGTTTGAGGATGGTACTGGATCAAGCAGACGTCTAAGCAAGAGGGACCGCGAGCACGATGAGGAAATTCGAAGAAAGCTCCGCAAAGAAATCGAGGAGGAATTGCAGGCCACCCAACAGCAGGCTGTTGATGGACTTAATGCGCAGGCTACAAACCTACGTTATCCCTTACGTACGCTCGACGAGGACGAACTGAAAGCCGTCACTTCTTCTGAGGACTTCCTCGACTTCGTTGAACGTTCGGCGAAAGTGATCGAGCGTGCTCTAGATGAGGAGTACGACGTGCTCGCTGACTACGAGCTTGGTGGAGGTGATGGCGATCTGGAAGAAGATGACGAACATGGACGAAAACGCAAGAGCATCAAGGAGGTTTGCCAGTTCTGGGACGAACGATGGAGCAAGAAACGCATGATCAGCGATTTGAGTTTCTCTCCGAAGGTGAGTCGCCCCGTATCCCATGAATAGATTTTACAAGGCTCACTTACTTTGCAGTTTCCGGAACTAGTTCTGGCAGCATACACGAAAAATCCCTCTGCTCCTCACGAACCGGATGGCCTAGTCCAGGTTTGGAACCAGCACTTGCACTCTCGCCCCGAGTATGTGTTCCATTCGACTTCCGATATCTTGGCGGCCAAATTCTCCCCTTTTCACCCCAACCTCATCGTCGGAGGATCGTACTCTGGGCAGGTTTTGCTTTGGGATACACGATCGTCCCGCGCGGGTGGTGGTGCCCCTGTGCAAAAGACACCCCTGACTGGGTCAGGGCATACGCACCCCGTATACAGCATCTCAATCATAGGCACACAAAACGCGCACAATATCCTGACGGCGTCCACAGACGGCGTTGTCTGTGGATGGACCGTTGATATGCTTTCCCAGCCCCAGGAGTACCTTGAGCTCTCCACACCCCCGCCATCCAAAACAGAGGACCTGGCGCCGACAACCATGTCGTTCCCCCAATCGGACCCAACCTTCTTCATCGTTGGTACCGAAGAAGGAGGAATTTATCCTTGTCATCGCTACGATCGAGCCGGGGCCAAGGCAGGCACTGACCAACGTCTCGCGTACCGTGGCCATGCAGCGCCGGTCATGTCGACTGCCTTCCATCCCGCGAAGGGCCCGGTTGACCTCGGCGACCTGATGTTGAGCTCTAGTCTGGACTGGAGCGTCAAGCTGTGGCGTGTGCGGCCACCGGCAACAACCGCCCCGGCAACCTCGGCTGCCATTGCAACCACTCAGGTCGTCTCTCCTATCCTCGATCTGAACCGGGAGGATGTGGTCTACGACGCCCGGTGGTCGCCTCACCGGCCCGGAGTCTTCTCTCTCGTCGATGGAGCTGGCAATCTCGAAGTCTGGGATCTCTGCTCGGACACCGAAGTCCCCGCTGTGCGGACAACGCCCACTCGAGGCCGTGGCGGGATCTTGACGCGAAGCCTTAACAAAGTGGCCTGGGAAGAACGCGAGGGCAAGCGGCTTGCAACGGGTGGATTGGATGGCGTAATCACTGTCTTTGAGGTAGGAAAGGGCCTCAGTGGGACTCCGGAGGATGTGCCCGCGGAGGAATGGACGGCGATGAAACGGCTGGTTGGGAAATTGGAGCAGAGGGACCGCGTGAACTGAATGAACTCTATCTCATTTCTCCCTTGGTTCGAAACTCACTTGGCTGGTTACATTTTTTTGACTTCTACGCGATATCTAATACGGACCAGGTTTCTTTGCACGGTGCCCTTGCTTACTTCCCATATACCCCACGGGCACCATGTTGATGTATGCATGCATGTATTCAGCCAGGAGAATCAGAGAATAGTATGAGAACTACTATTGGAGCAACCTTGCCTGGAAAAGATAGAATCCATCGTTTATTCACGTGGAGTATCATAGCTAGCAGGCTGTCGTCTATAAACATTATCGACGAGGCGAGTCGAGATGTACATCATCAATAGGTATATCGAAATCCGACCTGACGGAGTGTTAGTGCTGAAAGATCAGGCCAAGCCAGTTTAAGAGAGCATACCTTATTCTGAATGACCTTCCGCCCGCGAGCTGCTTGCCGGTTGCATCGATAGAAGCAAACCGCGAAGGCACCCACGATAGCGATCATGAGGATATGCGACCTACACAACAAAAATACAAATCAGCTCACGACTTTCTCTCCGGCTTCGTTTTCAGAAAACCTACCCGATAGACACCCAGACAGCCGTGGGATACTGCGGCGCCTCCTGCTGCCGGACGATATAACTCCCCGCCACCCCGCCCAGGCCATTGCACGCGGCTACGGCGGCGGCAGTGGTGGCCCGTTGCCACTGCCCGACGACGTTGTTGGCCATGAAGGCGTTGAGGGCGGCCCAGTTGGAGACGTATGCGCCTGTTGCGAGAAACGTGCCGATGTACCTGACGGTGACCTGGGTGGAGGACGGGAGGCCGAACATCAGGAATCCGACTATCACGCACAGCGCGTTGAAGGTGATGAGCGGCCCGCGGATCCGATAGGTGTCTCCTATCAGAGACGTGAGGAGGACTGGGATGATGGACCAGTAGTATGGCTGGAAGAGGGTTAATGGGCTAGTCGTGTACTCAGTAAGAAGGGCAAGAACTTACGGGTGTTGAGAGCAGAATCGACTGGTTGCTTGAGAAGCCCATCCCCGACTGGAGGATGATAGGAAGGAAGTAACTGAGCGAAGTTGAGACGAGGTTGAGCAGGAAGAACAAGCAAGCGAATCCGTATAGTTTTGGGTCGATGAAATTGACGAGGATTTTGCGCCAGGAGAACGGCTCGAGCACAACATCATCACGATCCGTTTGGATGCGGTGCGCTGCCACTTTGGCCTCCGTCTGGGACAGGAACGAGAAGCTTTCGTGTGATTGTTCGGGGAAATCTACCATCCACCAGTAGGTTATAATGCCAAGGACGCAGGTGATGAGGCCTTGGACAAGGAACATCCATCTCCAGCCTCTCAACCCTGCTCTGCCGTCCAGGTGGTTCAGACCGTAGTTGACAATGGTACCCGTGGCTAATACAAGGACCTGTCCGGACTGCAGAAATGCAAAGCGCAGTTGCTGCTCTTTGCGCGTGTACCAGGTACTGATCAAATACGTCAATCCTGGATATATACCAGACATGGCAAAGCCCAGAAGTACACGCAAGGCAATCATCTGCTTCCAATTCTTGATAAACGCAGTACAGAGGGTGATCAGTCCGAAGCAGAAGGTGATCGAGGCGAACCAGACGCGGGGGCCGATCAAGCGCACGGCAACGGTGCATGGCAGCTGAGCGACGACACTTGCAATCGTGAAGATAAAGATGGAGACTGAATACCGCGACCCTTGCAAGTCAAGATCCTCAAACATGCTTGTGACCGATGCCGATGAGAGAATGCCCGAGTCAAGGAGGTTGAGACTGCACAGGATCCCGGCGATGGTGCAGAGACGTACGTCTACTTTGAGGCGAATGCGTCTTTCTCTTTCCAATGCTGTACATGCTTCTGCGGAGGGATTCTCTGTAATGGGCTGTCCTTCTGAGGCAGCGAGAAGCACCGCCTCTTTTGCTGCATCGGCAGAGGATGTCATCTTCTCCGCTGTCGCATCGGTGACTGAATGATATTGTTCCGCCATTGTGTGCACATGCACATTGGTTGTTGCTTTTCTGGATGATTGTTGAATTACTCAAAAGACCATCATGATCCAGCAGGGATAGGAAGAGTACAAGTCAGAAAGAAAGGCTAGATGCACTCCTCGACTGTTGCATGATGGTGGGATATCTTTCCTCCAGAAAAGAGGAATTTTTTTCTTTTTAGCAGCTGATACTCTGGACCAATGCGCTTATCAATAGTTGTACTACAGAGTGCTAGAAAGAGCATGTAACGCTGCACGATCGGACATGGATCGACTTGGAATCTCACCGAATTCACACGCGAATAAGTGTTTGTTATTTGAGGGTTGAGAGCAGACGCATACTACAGTAGTTAGCCATCATCGCCCAAGAATGTCAAGGGACGAGTGCATCAGAATGGTGCCGAGGTGCTGATTCAAGCATTATCAATCTCTGAGTGATTCTCTGCATGTCGAAGATCATCGAATATTGTTCTCCATCACTAGGTTAGAGCCTCGAAGTCTGTGACCTCGGATTTCAGTCATGAGGAGTTGATCTCAGTCTGGTTTATCTGTCAGTGAACATTCTGGTGATTATTGCCTATAAGCAATGTACTCTTGAAACGAGATTGCCAGTGATGTGAAGAGTATCTCAAATTCAACAAAGCAAGAGAATCCTTGACCTTCATGCTGGTCTGTGCAACAGAATGCTCCTGTGTCAAGATTGATCAATAAGTGTTGCTTGTTGACTGGACGCGGAGATTTATATCTCCATTGATGCTCATACTATTTATTTATGTACCTCGAATCTTGGTTAAGTGATAACTGTTCAAGTGACTATTATTACAAACACATCCACCTATAAGAACATTAGATATTATCTGCGTTATGTAGAGAGGCACCTTACTTAGCATTAAAAGGCTGATATGAACACAACTGTCTGTCTCTTGTAAAGCGTCACCTTCTCTGCGGTTCATCATTGTATCTCATCATTGTATCACAATCTGCACTCTCCGTTCTTCCGCCGGGAATCCCGAGTGTCTCAGTGGCCAATTCCTCCTTTCTTCTAACCTTCTAATAATTGTAACTGAGTAAAATGACAATCGACATACCCCCACTACTTGATCTGATATCATTATCTATCCGATTTCGCCCCCGCAGCTTCCCCTGGAAAAGGACCCACGTTTTGCGGCAGCTCGGGCGAAGGGAGCTGCGAAGCTGTCCCATGATATGGAGAAGCACCATAACTCCATAAGGCCTATCTATAGGTTATGGGGAATGGCTCGACTCCCCAGACTCTGGTTGTAATTCTAGATACATATATGTATCCATTTCACCCCTCTTCAGCTTCAAAATCCTCTCCGCAGCTTCTTTGTTTGTTTGATGCCCTCCCCCGCTCTTGTAGCCTTCACCGCCAACCAAAAAGTCTGTTATTATTGATGTCGTCCCCTCTAATATATCAACAATAATATTGTTAAGGTTGATATTCCTACAAAGGCACGATGGTTGAGCTGATTCTTCCTCCCGATCCTCATACTCTACTCCCTCCTTTATTAGCTTGCCTTCCCACAGCTTTTGTCTCGACCCGCCCTCCCCCGGTGCTCCTACCCCTCCTCTCACCTATTCTCCGACAGCGTGTCCAGATCCTCAGTGCAGTCTCCACATCTCCGACCGATTCGTGGTTACGGTTACTATGCTGGGATTCCGGAAAGGCCGAGCGTCTTCAAGCGCTGGTGGATGGGACGAGCTTCGAGCCTCACCCAGTGTCTGGGGAGATTGAACTCCCAGGAGAAGTTCATGTTGGGTACAAACGGGTGGATGAGGAGACATTACACTCGCGAATTCTGTTACCGGAATACAGCCTGAAAGCTGTGTATCTCTGGTGTTCCAGTGACCAAGACGGAGGTGGACCCGGATGGCGTCTGGCGGAATTGATGCCCTATGAAGGCGGTGCCGAAAACGACGGGGTTTGGTCATTCTCGATCGGAGAGGCGAATGCTCAGGCAAAGGAACAACTGCTGGAGGATGCGCTTAGGGAGGCAGACCAAGATCAAAAGGTCGCTCCGCACACTCAAGAGAAGGACGTAGAGGAGGACGACGACGCCGGGTATTGGGCTCGGTATGATGCTACACCTGGCCGAACGCCTTCCGTCAAGACCCCTGCTCCCAATCCACTTTCTTCTCTCCAACGCCAGGATACGTCTGAAGCGTCGTATTTCTCTCGCTATGCCGATGTGCAACCGGCCATGGATAACCACGACCCGGCAGAGGAGCAACCGGAGCTTGGTCCGACTTCATTGAACGGAGACATGCTGGCGGGTTTACTGCGGCAGCAGATGAATAGCTCAAGCCTGAAAGAACCAGCTCGAGCGAACGGTTACGCCAATGGGACCATTGACGAGACAACCGCAATGTCGCTAGATCATCCTCGGCCGTCTTCCGCGTCGTCCACTGGCTCCGAGGCCGCAGTCGCAAAGCTGGAGCAAGAAGCGGAGAATCAGTCTGCTTGTGAAGTTGGCGTCAAGCAACATATCAGCACCAACATTAAAAGCCTATTCCGGCTTGCGAAAATTACGGGCATCTCGCGTGCGGAATTTCAATCTCTTGTCAAGACGGAATTGGAGTTGTTGAGTTTGTCTGATGATGATGAATAACGGCTGGTGAACTCGCTGACTGACGGCTGTTTACACGACAATAATTCTTTTCTTGGTTGATATTGCTTGTTTTGTACATTATACCATTCTATTGCTGCCTTTTTTGAGCGTTGGGAGTTGCATCACTGTCGCATAGGATATCCATTTGTCTAGGACAGCAGATTACTTGGGTTCGAGCAGCCCATTGGAATCGATAGGTAGTCAGAATGACCATAGACACCATCATGATAAAGACAAATCATTCATCATGTTTTCTAGAGTACAGTAGCATGTTCACTGCCTCATCATAGTCAACGCTCGGACCACAGGCTTGTTCCGTTCCGCGTGTCCTCCGAATAATGACACGCAATCCGCTTATGAACAGCGACGACCCCCGTAAATTATTATAGCTAAGCTACCTAGCTGTCAGTTTATTATTTTCCTCCCCCCCACTCCTCACTCCTCTCTCCTCTTCCACGCCTCGGTACTATCTGTTCATCTGTATCGTACTCCCTACTGCCATGTACTTTCCGTGATCATCATTGTAAGTTATTGCTCAATGGCGATCTTTTGATCCTGGAGCTTATCTTCAACGTCCTCTTCGGTTCGCTGATCTTATCTGTCAATTCCAGCTTATTTAGGTGATCAATTGTCATTCTCTTAGCCTTTTTTTCTTGTGGTGTACTTTTCTTCGGATCATGTCTTCATCTCCTTCGTCCTCTCTTCGCAAGAGAGGCGGCAGGAAGGAGGCTTATTCTCCTTTGCCTTCGGAGAACGTCTCCTCTTCTTTGCCTTCATCCAAGCCGAACGTGGCTTCGAAGAGGGAGTCGGGATGGGACTATAGGCTGGCCTTGGTCGTTCTCACCATCCTGGCGTTCATTACCCGGTTCTACAAGATATCCTACCCTAATGAAGTCGTCTTTGACGAGGTGCATTTTGGCAAGGTAAGTGAAGCTGTCCTCATTTGTGGATTGTACAATCTGACATGTGCCTTCATCTCTCAGTTCGCTTCTTACTACCTACAAAGAACTTATTTCTTCGATGTTCACCCTCCATTTGGCAAATTGCTTTTCGCTTTCATGGGATGGCTGATTGGCTATGACGGCCACTTTTTGTTCGACAATATTGGCGACTCTTACATCGATAATAAAGTTCCCTATGTCGCTCTCCGCGCAATGCCAGCCGCTCTCGGAGCTCTGACCATCCCAGTGGTCTTCCTCATCATGTGGGAGTCCGGATATTCGTTGCCAGCCTGCGTGTTGGCTGCCGGTCTCGTGCTGTTTGATAATGCCCACGTGGGAGAGGACAGGCTGATTCTGCTGGATGCATCCTTGGTGCTTTCCATGGCACTGAGCATTCTTTGCTACGTTCGATTCTACAAGCTGCGCCATGAACCCTTCGGCCGCAAATGGTGGAAGTGGCTGCTCTTGACGGGCGTTTGCCTCAGCTGCGTCATTTCTACCAAGTACGTCGGCGTCTTCACATTTGTCACCATTGGCGCTGCGGTCTTGGTTGACCTGTGGAACTTGTTGGATATCAACCGCCCCTCGGGAGCTCTCACCATGACCCACTGGAGCAAGCACTTTGCTGCCCGCGCATTTGCTCTTATCATTGTGCCTTTCTTCTTCTACCTGTTCTGGTTCCAGGTCCATTTCGCAATTCTCACTCGGTCCGGGCCAGGCGATGATTTCATGACCCCTGAGTTCCAAGAAACCCTCAGCGACAACGTTTTGTCGGCACAGTCGATCGGCATTGAGTACTATGACACAATCACCATCAGACACAAGGACACCAAGGTTTTCCTTCACAGCCACTTGGAGAAGTATCCCCTGCGCTATGATGACGGCCGTATCTCCAGCCAGGGCCAGCAGGTCACAGGATACCCATTCAACGACACGAACAATCACTGGGAGATTCTGCCTTCGGTTCCTCTTCCTGACACTGACAGTCAGGGCCACAGCGTCAAGAACGGCGACATCGTCCAGCTCCGCCACGTTGGCACTGACACCATTCTGCTGACGCACGATGTTGCTTCTCCTTACTATCCCACGAACCAGGAGTTCACCACCGTCTCCCATGAATTGGCCAATGGTGAGCGCCACAACGACACGCTGTTCGAGATCAAGATCGAGAACGGCAAGCCTCAACAGGAATTCCGCACTCTTGCAAGTCATTTCAAGCTGGTTCATGTACCCACTCGCGTCGCAATGTGGACCCATACTACTCCCCTTCCTGAGTGGGCCTTTAAGCAAGCGGAGATTAACGGAAACAAGAATGTCCTTCAGACGAGCAATCTTTGGTTCGTGGAGTCAATCGAGTCGCTGGAGGAAGGCAGCCCCCGGACTATGAAGGAAGAGCGCCAGGTTAAACATCTCCCCTTCTGGCGCAAGTACCTTGAGCTGCAGCGGGCCATGTTCTTCCATAACAACGCTCTGACCAGCAGCCATCCGTACGCTAGTGAGCCCTTCCAGTGGCCCTTCCTACTCCGAGGTGTCAGCTTCTGGACCAAGAATGATACCAGGGAGCAAATCTACTTCCTGGGTAATCCCATCGGATGGTGGATTGCCAGCAGTTTGTTGGCTGTCTTTGCGGGAGTCATCGGCGCTGATCAGCTGTCCCTCCGCCGCGGAGTCGACGCTCTCGAAGAGAGTAAGTATTAAGAAACCCTCCGTCCACACCGCAACTTGCGATCTAACCTTGCCGTCTAGTTTGGGGCCATGGCTCTCGTTCTCGTCTGTACAACAGCACTGCCTTCCTGTTCCTTTGCTGGGCTGCCCACTACTTTCCCTTCTGGCTGATGGGTCGCCAGCGTTTCCTCCACCATTACCTTCCGGCTCACGTTGCGTCTTGTATGGTCGCGGGGGCTTTGATCGAATTCATTTTCAACCTGCAGCCTATCCCGGTCGCTAGGCCTGTGAAGGAAGATGATCCAACCGGCAAGTCCAAGGCGCATGGTAGCCCCGGCCATTTCGTCACCGCGAAGGAACGAATGGGTCGCCAGTCGCTCATTGCCGGGTGGATTGCCACCCTTGTCATTCTGAGTGTGACAATCTGGGGATTCTGGTTCTATGCGCCCCTGACATACGGTACCCCTGGCTTGGATATTGCGGGCGTCAATGCACGGAAATGGCTGGGCTATGACTTGCATTTCGCCAAATAATCGCTTTCCTTAGTTGGCGCATTCCTGGCAGTTGGTCAGGTATTTGACGTTCAGCGGTGTATGATATGATCTTGCGCCCTTCTCCAACTGATGTTCAGTGAAGCAATTCTCCGGGAGCGCGTTCTGTGCAATGGACCGCACTAGGAGCTCCTGTCACAAAGTGAATGGTGGATGATGATGTTAAGTGATGCCCTGAGCTACGTGAGGCGTGGAATCTCGTCTCTTTTCCCGTCCTTCGAGTCTATACTGTTTAAATCTTTCTATATATGTATTTTGATATCCGTTAGCAATCAGATTCATTTACTGTCTACCATTCTGAGCTAGCAATTCAAAGACAGTCTCATATTGTAAAGAGTACAAACTCTTAACGCCATCCGTGGAGTATCATAGAAAACAAACAGCAAACATACATCGCAAGTCTATATATTTCACCTAATAGGCCATTCTTTTGCCAATCTCACTTTCCCACCCACGGACTCGCTCGAATCCATTCGACGCAGTCTGGTAGTCAAGCATGGCCTGGTAGACCTCCTCCTGACTGTTGAGGACAAAAGGCCCATACTGCACGACCTTCTGATCCAGAGGCTGACCCGCCGCGAGGATGAAGCGCGACTCCGACTCGGCATTATCCGGGACGGACGCCTCGACGTAATCACCCTTCTGGTCAAAGACGACATTATGGAACTCCTTGACGAGCCGCGTGGCATCGCCCGAGCCAAACACCGTCGTTCCGGACAGCGTATACGCAAACGCATTCCAGCCGTTTGGCAGCAGCTGGGAGATGCGGCCGCCGGGCCGGATGCTCACGTCCAGCAACCAGACAGGCGTGTACGCCAGATCGCGCACGGAATCGACCCCATGACTCTGGCCCGAGATGACCTTGACCGTGACGCGGCCGTCGTCGACCTTCGCTATGGGGATCTCGTCCGCGCGGAGATCGCGGTAGCGCGGCTCGCACATCTTCAGCTCCTTGGGCAGGTCGACCCACAGCTGCATGCCGACGTTGGGGCTGCCGTCGGGGTTTTCGCGCGGCATCTCCGCGTGCATGATGCCGCGGCCGGCGGTCATGAACTGCAGGTCGCCTGGCCCGATGGTGCCTTTGTTGCCGGCGAAGTCTTCGTGGTCGACGCCGCCGGAGAGCAGGTAGGTGATTGTCTCCTGGCCGCGGTGCGGGTGGTCTGGGAAGCCGGCGCCCTTGCCGATGGTGAAGTGGTCGAGCATGAGGAAGGGGCTGAAGTTGCGCAGTTTGGGGGTGCCGATTGACCGGCGGACGCGCGCGCCGGCGCCTTCACCTTGTTCGATGGCCAGGAAGACTTGGCGGATTGCGCGGGGGATGGACATGTTGGTGAGGGGGAGGACGAGCGGCTCGATGTGTGTGGTGGCGGGGGGAATGGAGGGGGTGCTGATGTTGTTGTTCTTTCGCAGGTACTGCGACAGTTGTTCTTTGAGAGAAGAGCTTAGAGTTTTGAGGTGAGCTGAATCAGAGGCGAACTGATATGAGAGGAAGACTGCTGTGATGCAAATTAAAAGTGATAAAAGGACTTTCATCGATCCCGGCCACAGCTACTTATACTCGAAGGGGCACAATGTTAGGAAAGCCGTAGAAGAACCTGGAGCGAGCGTCAACTGAGAGATATTATAGCACTGTCAGCGTTAGTCAGTCATTAGTTTATATACTCGGTATTCTCGGATCAAAAGTCAATCCATCTGGGCCTGTGGGGTCTCCTCCAACTGATGAAGCTGTATGATAATTATATCTAGTTGATTACCAAGATCCCTGTCAGCACCACGCTAGGTTATCCCGGAACGCTGGCCCACATGATTGGCCCTTGAGGTCTGAATTCTCAGGCACCAAGTATCTATCAGCTCTGTGTCAGCATTCCAGACAATCCGCAATTCCGAGCCATTGTAAATCTCTCGGATCATCTGCCGAATAGTGGCGGCCCTCTCCCAATAGTACATCCTCGATGGTCTAACGGTTCATGATTTCCGCTTGTCACTCCTAGAGAACGAGCGCGGGAGACCTGGGTTCGACTCCCAGTCGGGGAGATTCTTTTTTTCTCTCTACTGATATAGAGTACTCTGTTTTTGCTTTTCAAATTCGCAAGTGTGTATGTTGGAAAAATTCAACTATGTACTGGTGTTGCATATCACCTTGCTAGAGCATACACTTGTGAACATCCCATTCTCAGACCAAGGCTATGTACCGTACTTACACATTGAAATTGGCAAAACGACAAAGGAAATCACAAGAGACTGGAAGGATAATCAACAGAGGATCAGCAAATGGGATAAACGAAAGAGGCAACTCGAGAGGCAAAACCCCGGCCAAAATATGTGGCAAACAGCCACAAGACTACACACGACCATGGCAACAACAAACTGTGCAGGAGAAGAGCTGTAATCTCGTGCATGGAGAATGATGAAAAAAGATGAAAGCATATCCCTCTTCCAAGATTACGTAGGGCCCCAAGTGCTTGAATGGTAGGTGAAACGAAGGAAACGAGAAAACGAAATAGTCTAGCTCGCTGAGGCTGTAATAGGTGTACCAAAGCATTGGTTCAGAGCTCGCTGAGTCGAATCAAATAACATGCCATGAATCAGTTACTGTACGCGTCTCAGCATCACGCTCAGCAGAAACAGGAGACATCATCCGTAAGGCGTATTCATTCCCGCTGGCAAGAAATAGCACAAAATAATGTATAGCAGAGAGATGATCATGTGCCGCAGGACAAATCAGATTATATACACCGCGCTCTTTTAGAAGCCGAATGGATTTGTGGGCGCTACAAGAAAAGACAGTCAGTGGCCTTGACCGAATGAAAGGCTTGCATCTTAGCGATGGGAACTTACTGGCTTGTGCAAGGTTAGCCCGCAAACCTGTTGGCTGGGGAGTCAGCTTCTTAGGAGCATCATGCTTGACTCCAAATCGTACGGGAGGAGCTGGTCCAGTCTTCTGTGGCTGCAAAGGTGCGGCTGTGGGCTGTTGAGGAATAGGGGGTACCGGTGGTGGAGAGGTTACAGTATAAGGCATACTGCTCGCACCGTTCATGCCAGTAGGTTGGGGTTGAAGAGCCGGAGGAAGAATCGAGTTAATGCCTGTCGGCATTGGCCGCACTGGCTGGGGTTGAAAGCCACCGAAGCCTGTCGGCTGCGGTGCAAGGCCCTGGAAGCCTGTCTGCTGCTGTTGTAGCTGCTGAATGCCAAATTGTGACTGTGGCTGGAACCCAGTGGGCTGCGGCACCAATCCACCTGCAAACTGATTTGGCGGCATGAAACCGGTGGGCTGCGGTTGGAGCGATGGATTGAACCGTTGCTGATTCAATTCCGCCAGACTCTGGCCAGGCGGCACGATCTGCGGGCCGGGTTGGGGAAGACCGGTCAGTTGTGGTTGCAATGGAGGAGGACCAAAAGTACTTGGCTGCTGAGGGAAGTTCTGTGGCGCGGAAAGCGGCCTCTGTGGAGGCGGTGGGAGGAGTGAGCTTTGAGCCATAATCTGAGGGGGTTGCGGGCGCTGCCTCGACGCCTGTTGAAAGCCTGTCTGTTGAGGGCTGAACGTCTGGGGCCCCGTCTGCATAGGCTGCTGTGCTATTTGTGCCACTTGGTTGAAAAAGCCAGGAGTGGCACCTGTCTGTTGCGGCTGCATCTGGGGCGTAGGCACTGCAGTCGGCTGTGGCTGGATAGCAGGGGGTGCTGACGGAGCTTGAGAGGTTTGAGGAGCAGGTGCGGGCGCCGGCTGTGCAGGAGTTGGCTGGAGTGGTGCTTGCAGTAGTGAGAGGTCAGCCATTGCCCCAGTAAGTTGTTTCTGCACTGGAGCTTGGCTTGTAGCGGGCGCTGTTGTCGCCGGAGGTGGGGATGAAGGAGGTTGCGCCGTCGAAGACGCGGGCTGTTTAGGGTGCTTCACCTCCCAAGCATCGTCATCGAAGCCACGCTGCACAGGCTTCTCAACTGCAGCGGAAGCGGGTGGTGTTTCGGTGCGTTCCTGAGGGTTTGGTGCGTCCTCCTTCTGCTCGAAGGCCTTCGGATCGACCACGTCACCAGCCTGAACTGCGGGTGCCGGCCTGCCCTTGCGGGTGTTGTTGCGTAAAACGCCCCCTGGGCCGGAGAAAAGACCACCGGGAGAGCCTGCCTCCCCATTGCTGATGACCTCTTCTCCGCCGAAGCTGACGTTGCGCAGCTTGGACTTGGACCCAGTTCTGCCGAACATATTATCCAGATGCCGCATAACCCGCAGAATATCACCCTCCTTCAACCCAAGAGTACGCAGAGTCTCAGAGGTGATGTCCGGTAGAATGGCCTCATCCATGGAGTCCTTGATAAAGTTCTGAGCATACCGCTCGCATTGATGAGGTCCAACTCCCGCTTTCAGGAAGAAATCAAACCAATCGTACTCGGGCCCAACCGAAGCACCGGATTTCGGCTCGGATTTGGGTTCGGATTTTTGAGCTCGGCGGCGAATATCAGACAGAGGCTTGTCTTCGTCCAAAGACACACCAGTAATTTTTTCCACGTATTCGAGATCCTCAACAGACATCTTCGGGATGGGGACAGCGATCTTGACTCCGTTGGTCTTGTGGAGGTGGATCTTCCCATCTTGCAAGCCGATAAATTGCGCCTCGACCGTGAACGACTTGGTACGATCTGTCCACTGCCTTGTCTTGGTAGGATCCGGTTCTGTAGACTCATTTAGATAAGGAGTTCAATTTATTAGGGGTTAGGCAAAGCGGGGAGAAAAGGACGTACTCGGCTTGTTGGCGCTCTTGCTGTCGCGCTTTTTGTGCTGCTCGAATTTCTCAGTATCCTCTATTACCAGGGCACAGTTGTTTGATGGGGTAGTTTAACAGCGCAGCTTACCTCGGAGGTCCGTGAATCTATCGAGTCAGTCCTCGATTTCCGCATCGCTTCCTTGGCCAGGCGCGTCTCTTCGAGCCGATTCCTTTCTACCGTTGATAGGCCCGACTCGACGCCAGTGGGTTGACTGGAAACAAAGCCAGTGATCTCGATGTAGCTGCTTGGTACCACGCCCTCTTTGCCATTCTTCATGCGTCGCACCATCCACCATTCCTCAGATTTGGTGTCGTCCAGAACGACGACCTCATCACCGGCAGCCACCGTAACCTCGTCATCTCCTTGCGCCATGAAATCATACAGAATTTGACCCTTCTTCTTGCCCCCGCCTCCTGCACCTGCCGCAATGACTTCCTTCAGGCCCTCGGCACGGTAGGCTCCAGAGATTTCACCGAGCGCGGAAACAATCTCTCGAGCGGTGTCTTTGGCCCCGGCATGGAAATCAATGCTCTTGCTGGGGCGAACTAGGTCGAGAAAGACATGCTTGCCTTCAATAGAGTAATGGGTGAGCCTATCCGCAGTCCATTCTTGCATTTCGCCGTCCCCTTCTGGCGAGATAAAGATCGTTCCTGTCGCGATGTTGATTCCCAGTGTCGTTGGCATCTTCTTCCTCTTGCCCATAACCTCGACCATCTCGTTGATATTGTACAGATGATAGCCAGAAGGGGAGCGAGGCGTCGACTGTCCGATTCGATTATATGGGGGAGACTCCTGCACGTGGCCCTGGCTCTCCCGCTCCCTCACCGCGGCATACTGAGTGCGTGGAGGAGGAGAGGGTTCTGGCGGAGAGTACCGCTCCACGGGAGGAGAGAGCTGTTGCGATGGAGGCCGCCGCGGTAACGCTGGAGGCGGCGGCGAGGGTTCCCTCTCGTAGCTGTCTTCTGGTTGATAAGAGGGTCGCTGGGGCTGCGGCGGCGGGATATCCCTGGAGGGCTCGGATTCCACGGGTGATGCATGCTGCTTATGAATGATATCCGCTATTGCTGCTGCCGCTGGGTTCTGTATTGTGTCAATCGGAGAGCTAGTAGACGCGGGCGCGGCGGGTTCCTCCGCCGGTTCCTCGACCGGGCGTTGCGGAAGGGCCGGAGCGGACGGCTCGACAGGAGCAGGAGAAGGGAGAGAAGGCGGGGCGGTGGCAGCGACGGGAGTAGAACCCTCCTGAATCTCGATGTAGTTTGCAGGGGCGAAGCCGAAATCCCCATTGACACCAACTAATGTCCAATCTGGATCGGAAGTATCGTACACCATCAATTCCGCATCCTCGGAGAATGAGACTTCTTCGTCGGTCTGACGCGTATAGTCGTACAGTGCCTTTGCATTGCTGATCGCGGGAGCCTATACAGTTTGAATGAGTGCCCTGTTAGTACATCCATCGTCTCATCGTCAAGAAGGGTGGTCGGTAGAGCCACGATTAGCGTGTCCTAGCACCCCAAGCGCGCCCGGAGACTCTCAGCTAGGCTGGACGTCCCAGATCCTCGGGACATGAAGCGTCTCACGACAATAGCTTACCTCCTCGACATAGTTATTCGGTACAAGACCCTCCGGTTCATCCTCATCATCCCGTTCGGCCTTCTTCTTCGCTTTCCACCAATCGTCTTCGACGCTTTTCTCAAGAATGTAGAGCAAATCACCCTCGCGAAGTTCCAGTTCACCTTCGCCTTGCGGCTGGTAGTCGTAGACCGCTTTGTATACCCCGAGGAACCCCATTTTGGATTCAAGCCCCCGGGCGAGCGCCGTCTAACTCGAGAAGGACAGGATGGTTATTTTGGAGCGGTTCCGACGGTTTGGCGTGGCAGGAAGTGATGCCGAGAGTCTATATCAAAATTCAGGGCGAGCCTGCCGTCCGCAGAGGCTGTCAAATTCGAAAGAGTAGTCGAGATAGTCGGAAGGCCGGTCGATGGTCGATGGATGGGGGGGGGAGCCGCAGCCTTGGCAATTGGGTATCCCCTCTCCCGAGTTCTGGCCAGATCAGGGTAAAGGGGTTAATTATGCGACGGAGAAGATTTGGGGGAAGGCGACCGTTTCAATTACGCAAATTAATGAAAGTGACCGAGGAGGAGAGCAAGGAAAATAGAGATGACCTGGGGTAGAGAGGGAGAGGGAGAGGGAGAGGTTCAGTAAGAGAGAGGATGAGGTTGTCAGAGTGGATGTGAAGGTACGTAGTTAGCAATAATAATAGGTACTCCGTTCGGATAGTTAGTGGCCCCAAGTGCTTGGATTCCATGCCTCCACTACTTAACATTACAATGAACTCTGCCATTTCATGCTAGGTAAACTTGCAACCCTCATAATTTAGAATCCTGAATGGTTATAACAGCCAGAAAGAATTCATGTACCTGAATACATCTGCAATTTCTCTCACCTGTCATAGCACCTCAGCTCATCTATTTACAGCGCGGAGGAATGGTCCCGCCGAATCTACTAGTCTACGTCTACTGTACTAGACGTTTTCACGCTGGGGCTTTGGCACCTGTTCCTGGCGTCAACCTGAAGCGATGATCAGGTCAAAACGGACGAATTCCCTCGTGCGCGTTTCCTTGATGGTAGGGAGGATCCCTACGTCATTTCTTGCAATTCTCTGCATTGGTGTCTTTAGCCAGTTGCCGCTTCAATTATACGGAGGCCTAAATTTTCTAACTGAATCCAACACAATGTTTCAGAATGTGATAGAAAATGGTATCTCAAATCGTAGCTGAGGTTGATAATAGTAATGAAATGTACAAGTTCAAGACAAAAATACACATCAACCCCTCTAGAGCTCATCCTTGAAGAAGATTTCCTCGCTGCCGTCTTCAGCATCATTAGTGGTCGGCTCCGATTCACCTGGTTCCTGACGATCGATTTTCTCTTCTGCCTTTTGCGTTTCCTCTCCAGTCTCTGCGTTTGGCTCCGCCTTATCAGCTGTACCTTCCTGTGCAGCCTGATCTTTTTGCTCCACGTCGTCGGAGTCGACGGTTCCGACTAAGCCACGCTCACCGTTCGACTCGACAATCTCTAGGGTCCAGTCCTTGCCCTTGGCAAGCTCCTCAAGTCGACTCTTCAGCGTCTCAATCTTCTCAGGGTCAAGGCCGTATTTCTTCAACTCCTCCTTGGACAACCTGGTGACCTCTCCATTTTCGCGCTTCGCAACCACCTCGATCTTCTCTTCTCCAACAGATGCCACTCGACCCTTCTCGATCTGCTTGCCCTCCGACCCCACCCATTTCTGCGCCCCGACCTCGATATCCCCGACAACAGGGAACTCGGATGTAATCGCGGATTCGACGAGCTGCTGAGCCAAATGATATTCACGCCTTGCTTCCCACTCGGGAACCTCTTCCTCGGACAGAATCTCCCGGCATTCGATAGCGTGCGCCTCGTCTTGCTGAGGTGGCAGAAATGCGACATCATTGCACAAGCGCGGGGTGTAGATCACCATGAGATATGAGCAAGTCGTAAGCTCCTTGATCCAACCGATCCGATCTGTTGATTGTGGATGGCAGTGGAACTGCACTTCGATCTTCCGATCTTTGCCTGTCAAGTCGCACTTGGTTCCGCCGCGCAGTCGCAGCACCAGGTACCGCGACCCGCCTTTAGTCTGGAGCTCGGCGACATCTGTAGTTGTCTTTTTGTGCTCCGCATCCCCCTCCAAATCCTCGTCGTCGCCACTATTCGGAAACCTGCCCAGCACGAAAGAATGAGTCGCAGAGTCTTCTATCGGCGGGTAGTTGGGTACGCCTGGGCCGGACGGTAGTGCATGAAACTGCTTGATTTGCTTCTTGTAGCAGAATGAGTATGACCACCACCCGGATATGTAGTACATGCATTTGCCTTCCATCTCGCGCAAAAGCTCCAGGCCACGATCCGTCGCGCGTGCGATTTCGCGCCGCTCGTCCTCTTCACTGGCGCTTTCCGCTCCCTTCGTCTGGTTCTTGTCTTCGTTGTCGACTTGCGGGATTGAACAGAGATATCGCTGTCCTTCAAGGAGCATCTCCTCGTATGTGAACCCAGGTCCTTCAATCGCCGCTTTATTGTCTTCTTCGGATTTATCTTTTCGACCTCCCAAATATACTTGCGCATCATAGCTTTCGGCGAATGTTTTATCAGTGGAAGACGAAGAGCTCTCCTGCTGAGTCTGTAATAACTCCTCTGCCCGTGTATCGAGAACGTATTCATCAGGGAAGAAGACTTGGAACTATAACCACATACCAATTAGTACATTGCCCAATATTCGATGCAGAAGCCAAAAAGTGAAACGTGTGGTATACTTGAGGATACGCAAGGAGATCATCCTGTATGTTGAACGCCTTCTTGGTGGCCCATGCACCGGAACCGGCACAAGCCAGCACCAGCAATGGGCTAAGAGACCGTATGCGTCGGACCATGTCTTAGAGATTTTAGCCCGGTAGTTGTAACCAGATACCAATGAATCGTTATGACAAACAAGGTGAGCCCTCTCTGCTGGAAGTGCCGGTGGGGAGTCCCTGCGGTTGCTGCCTTTCTGTGGGGGGTGCCGGGTCAATGAAGTGAAAGGTGGCAATTCCTTCTCATGGTTAAAGCAGCATACGAGAATCAAATCTCAGAATGCAGGGGTATGTTATTAGAACTGTAGCTTCAGAACATGACAGCTGTAAACAACATCATTGATCTGCTATCATCGGCGGAGATCCGCATTGTGTCCTTATCGACACGTGGATAAGGATCTACTTAGGTCATCCACCGATGATAGCTAATGGTTCGAGGAAGCGAAGGAAGGAAAAGGAACGAACACAATGGAATCAATCCTTATTCCCATCAGAGGGTATTATTTGACTATCTTGAAGTGATACCGACCTCAGGTATCTAATTCTTCATTACTACAATCGGACCATTCCCTCAAGTGTCTAAGTGACCACCTGGCAGTAACCAACAAGTGCGATTTGAAAGCATAGATATGTCATATCTAGAGAATGCTTCGAGGATGATTGGAGACATATCCAAAACTAAGGCCAACCGAACTCCATTTAGACGCCAGATAACGCAACCAGGGTATTTCTCACAGTAGACACCTATCCTTCCAGATGTGGTGGGAAATAAGAGAAAGAAGGAAATACGTGAACAGAGAGGCAACCTGAAGGATGCGCAAGCTATGTTCGTATCATACAAAAAAAAGTCATGAGACATGAACAAGTCATCGGCGTGGCAGGAGAATGTATAGCAGGTTAAGTTCGAAGGACTCGGGCTCGGTTCGCATTGACTGACCAAGTGCAGCGCATGATCAAGTTTCTCCCCAGAGGCCAAAAACGGAGAGATCTTCTGCCATGTAGAGGAGGCCATTATCCGAGAATATTACATCGGACAAGGGTGTTTGCCCCCCGGCATCTGTTCCCATTCCCGGCTGAGCGGCTGTGAGGGTTCCTCCCGGTGAACAACCAATGGGTATGCCCGTTGTTGTCAGAGCAGATATAGTACTATCGTAGGGCAGCGCAGCCGCTCCCTCAGGACCATACAGTGTATTCCAAATGTCATTCTCCGATTGACTTGTGGAGGCTGTGGGTTCCGGCCCTTGCGCAGAAAGCGAGCCTGTAGCGAGCTTTTCGGGAGACAAGGGAGACGGGGCCGACTGCTCGCCACTGCGGCTTATAGCCACGTTGTTGTTAGACGCTGATGGTTCACTTGTAAGCCCTACTTGGCCAAACAGCTGGTCGACCTGTTTGCTGCGGCGTTCCATCCATTGACGGTTTCGACGGCGAACATATTCGGCCACCGCCCCTCGCAGGTATTTGATGATCTGGTAAAAACGACAGGCGTGCGGATCATGCGGTACAAATAGCCCCAAAAACTTTTCGGACTTCTCCAAGCCTTCCTCGAGCGGGAGAAGATTGTCATACTCAGCAAAGAACGCGGCCCCCAACACGACGGCCGAGTTGAATACTGAATTGATCAGAAAAGGTAGTCTTCGAGGTAGAGCTTCAAACCGAGACAGATCGTCCACAATGTTGAGACAGCGTAGAGCAGAGTAAACACAAGCGTCAGAGAAAAGAGCGATGCGAGAGGCGCTGGCTCTCGCATCGTTGGAGTTGATAGCCGGATCACTCTTACTTCTCACGTATTGAGACACACGAAATATGAAGAAGGGCCGAGTTAACAGGATAATCGACCAGTAATACGCGCCGAATACATGCGCCGCAGCCAGCATACTCTCAAGATTTTTTGAACTCAACCGCTCCGTTTGGACACTGAGAAAGCTTGGCAGGTTGCGGACCCAAGCGCGGTGCTGATTTGAGATCGTTTCTGCAACATTGATCGAGACGACTTGTCTCATGTAAACTTCGGTTAGGATGCGATCAAAGATACGGCATAATGCAACCACGCATAGGGATAACTGTGCTTCAGGTTGGGGTCGCTGTTGCTCCCCTGCAATTGGTGCCTGATCACGTATATCATAATCGAAATCCGAGGTCGCCGGAGGACGTCCTAAGGAGGCGCTGAGGAACAGGTCCATCATCCGTAAGCTTTTCCACACCCGCTCCCGGGCCCGACGCTCCCGAGTGCAGAATAGGGCATTCGCATCCCTTCGATGAATGCCAACGGCATATGCGGCCCGTAAGGCGATTCCCAAGTTCATGAATGCGCCGTTGCGACGACACGCACCAAGCATATACATTGAGATCAAGACATAAGATTGGATCGTGTAGAGGCTGGGGGTTTCGGTGAAAGCGGAGAATGCTAGCTGGCGGCCACTGACGAAGTACTGTTCGGCGAGATCCTGATTGGTCTCCGAAACCTGAACTCCGATGGCGAGAACAAGGTAGAAGATCGAGCTGACAGTATCTTCATCGCCAGTCGGATTCCCAACCCAGTTGGCGAGCCGCGGATAGAACTCCTCGAGGTCGAATAGATCCAGTAGTGGACTGGTAGCAAGGACATATTGACGAGCGAGTCGTTGCGCCTCGTCGTTACTTGGTGGCGCAGATAACGGTCCTGTTTGGGTAGCAGAGCTAGTCTGAAAAGCCTCAAGCATGGAGTGCCGTGACGTATCCTCTGTGAACTCGCATCGCCCGATTGACAATGAGACGATACGACGTACACTTTGCAGGAACGACAAGCTCGCAGAGTCGCCAATGTACATGAACTTTCCTTGCCCATCACGAAGAAGTCTGGCGACCTTGGGCACAGGAGCCGTCCCATCCTTGTCATCCGTTGTTTGTTGCTCCAAGTCTGCGCTATGATCCTCGAGGGCGTTCAGTAAGCGATCCATGGCCGTTTGTCTCTGCGGAGTCGGCACCATGTGCTCGCTAAGAAGCATGGTCTCCTTAGGAACATTGGGCTTCAGTAAGCGGGCGGGTTTATCTGAGAAGTTGCATTCGGCTTCCTTGCGACGCTGTATGCAAATCGTACATGGCTGTTCTCCGTTACATTTCTGCTTTCTCCGTTTACAGCTGTCGCAAGCCCTCCGGCATCGAAGCCGTGCGCCAGGAGCTGTACTAGCCCTAGGCATGGCTTAAAATTGTAGCGTCTTTGCGCGAGTGGTCGGGCCACAGGATATTCATGGATGCATGGAACGTCGAAGCCAAGACGCGGGGTCTGCCTCGTGGAGATGTTGAGAAGTGAAGTTGAATTCCGAAGCGGAAGAAATGGCAGGACCCAGACAGCTATCAAGTGCTTAGGGAAGTCATTGCTCGATGGGCAAAACCCATAATCAGTGCGGAAGTCAGAACGCTTGCTTGCCCGAGAAAGAAGAAGAAGAGGCGCAAGTGAAGCTGCTAAGTTGAAAGGACGATCTCCCCGGGATTGGCAATTTGGCACTGCGGAGGATCGCTGCTTACTAACCGCCGCTTCCACGAGGCTTTCTCTACGGACGACGGAGTAAGCAGCGAGTTAGCGAGATCATCAAGTGCTTGGGGATACCTGGCAAGGATCATTTTCCAGGTGGGCAATAATTGAAAGGATCTGGATTCTAATGCAAGATTGAAAAATACAACAACCTCCCTTATATGTTGTTTCTATCGCAGATTCCTTGGCCCTCCATGGAAGAACTACAGCTACAGATGCTAGCTGCCATATGAAGGGCGATCTTTCAGGGGTTCCCCATCCTGGTTTAAGATCCGTCGTTTGAAAAACAAGCATGTCCATGGGCAATTTATCAATACATATTGGTATCACGATCCTCGATCGTTTATTCTGACCGGAATGATACCACTTTACCCCAAGTGTCAGCCGTGCCCCAGATGCCCTGTCGCAGGCATGACAGTTGAACAATCTGACTATGGTCGACGAACAAATTAACATCGATACCAAACTCCCTGATATACCAGTTGAAGACCTTTGGATCTGCCGCCTCGAACATGACCCGCTCGGACGGCAATTCCTTCATTATTGTGGACACGACGTCAGTCCGCCATGACTGCACATTTTCTGTTATACCCTCAGATTCGATCATCAAGCGTTCGACACCCGCGTCGAGGAATTTACGGCCCAAGTTAACGAGCTTGCCCGGATCAGAAGTCCCAATAGCCTCAAGGTCAGCAGCAGGTGTATCACCGCCAGCACCAAACTGAATGCCGAGCTCTGGCTTTGCCTTCAGCTTGTAGGAGTGGACTTTGTCAACCAGGCGCAGCCAGTCATCTTCCGGGAACGATAAGAAACCAGATGAGAGTTCAACAACGTCGAATCTTCAATATGTTAGTCTCGAAGATCAGGCAAATGGTACGAGAGGCAGAGCCTCGATGCGTGTAAACGAACCCGAGATCCTTGCATTTCTTGAGGTACTTATCAAAGACAGAATTGGCATCGGGATGTGTGAGAAGATGCTCGGCCCATCCCCCCTGTGATCAGTAGACCCCGGTCAGGTGCTAATTTCCTTGTTTCTGTGATTGAACAGAACGTACAGTTGAAACATAAACACCGTAGTCGTGGGCGAGATCTATCAGTTCTCTCAAGGGCTTTTCCTGGAAGAGAGAGAAAGAGCCTGGGTCTTAATCAGCCGAGCTCCAAAAGGCGGTACACTTCAGTGATGCATACCTCCTGCGAATTTGAGACCATCTACATGGGTGCCCATTCTGAGAAGCGCGTCAATACCTGTGTTGCGAATCTCTTGGCGGCTCCCCCGATGCTTACGTTTCTAGCACGTCGGCTAAGTATCGCTTTCCCATGACCTGGAATGACCCGCTTGTATCAGCTTGCGATCCTCGCACTGCACGATGCTCATTCTGGTTTGTCTGGGTTCCCGAAAGCGCATACCGTATAGTAAGGGCCTCTGATCTCTGTGACCCCTTTGCTTCTAGGCTTAGGAGGCCTAGGGTTTGATCGTGCAAATCCAAATCCATGATGTTTATCTTGGAGCAATGTCAGTTGCTTTTGCGCCGGGTATGATGTCGCAAAATCTCTTGATAATCCTGTTGTTGTCGCGAGTCTGAACCTCTGTCGCGGGATAGGTCCGACGATATATTTCGTGGTCGTCGCAGTGCGGGGTGCGGATGCCAGCATCATCTCTGTTTTACTGCCCACAATCTGGATGAGACTTTGTTGAGGTTTCACCTTATACTTTGGCAGCTCGAATCTCCTTTGGTTCTGATATTCGTGTGGCTTATGAATCGAGATAGCTGCTGAAGTCGCTGAGGGGTGAGTTGTTTGACGTCAAACATATGTAAGTCAAATGCGGAAAATCTAAACAATGAATATCATGTCAAACAGCACCATGAAGTCAAGATGGCGACAGTCCTGAGAGCTTGTGACGTCATTTATCTTGAATGATGCATGAACTGATGGCCAGCTTAAATATGCATTGTTTCAGCTCACTCTTACTTCAAGAGGTTGCAAAAGAGAGGTATTCATGCTAAAATTAAAAGGCTCCGACTATCAGTGACAATAAAAGTATTCTATAGACTGTATGTGATTTAAGGGCTTCCATGCTTGACTGCCTCGAGAGGTACCTCTCTATAGTTCAATCGGAGTGCACGACTGCGACATCGAATGCCATAATAACGGTCCTCCCTCAGTGTCCCTTGCCCATGAAGCAAAGAGAGGTCAGGTGAATAGAGCGTGGGGTTGATGTGAACTATAAGGTAGGCTAATCTGATATCCAGATACTTTCCTTGAAGACTCAAGAAAGTGGTTCGTAAGTCGGAAATCTGATGCGCCGACTCGGCGAAGTTCTTTTCCCGGAGCCGTCAGTGAACCCTTGTACGGAGTAATGCAGAAGCATATACAGTTCGAGACCTGATGGCGTCTCTTGACCAATTTTCTCATTTCAGCAGCGGGATATCAACGATCCAAACTTCTTCGCGCATGTATGAACTGTAACGGGTTGTCTCTTCTGGATGGCAGGTCTGGAGTACTCAAGGGTGATGGTCCAGTCATATGGATATGCGTAAATCTCTGTGCTCATCGTGGCTTGTCTTGTCTGACTAAAGGGTACCAGTACAATAATAATAATAATCATAATGGACGAACTGAAGGGATAAATCTTATGTGCACTGTATTATTGGTTGCAGCATTGCAGCACAGGCCAAGTTTCCTGTATCACCAAAGGCAAAAGGTAGGTAGGCTCATGTGACGTGGCATAACTACCTACCTTACCTTTGCTTTATGTTTGATGATAGCAATCTACTTAGACAGAGCTAGGAAATAAACTCATTTGACTGTACGCAGTACTACGGCTGATTGATAATAATGGCCTCAAATACAAAGTATGATGTTTTAGGCGAAGCCCAAAAGATTGATTATGTTACTCATTCAAGATCAAATCTCTGCATAAACCCACAACACAACGGGACCATGTCTCAGTAGGACTAGGTAAGGTTCCGAACCCCGAAGCCCAGATTTGTGGGGCTGTTCTTGTGGGCGTCTTCTGTGACAGTCTTGGCATTTGTCGTGTTTTGGCAAGTCACTGACATTTGTGATAAACATTGAATTTAGAACTGTAGAGAGGTAGATATCATGGCAAGGCACGAAGTAGTAGAACATGATGACTATAAGAAAACAGAAGGTATTCTTAATTGACTTGGTAGAGAGAGGTCCTAAGTCATATCACATACGGTGAAGACACTTAGCGCATAAATATTATGAACGCTCCCTAATGCTGCGTGACTCAGCATGAGTCCTTGATATCCAGTATTCCGATTGCTCCGATGTACATTGCCACTCCTTGCCTGGTACACGGGACCTCCCAATCCCATAGTTCCTAGGTAGCTCTCCCTTGTCCATGGCTCTCAAAGAGGAAGAAAAGCTGGTAGAGAGAGAATCGATGCTCTCAGTTTCTGTGGATTGTTAAGGTATGATATATTCTGTATAATGCTTAAGACTCTGTTACCTCTGTAGCATTGGATGTATCGGATCATTCTGATGTATGCACCTTAGAGATCTCGTAAGATCTATCTAGTCTACGATTTTCCAGCTTGGGCTGAAAGAACTGGAGCTTTCGGAAGGTGCCCGCGTGCGAATAGCCAAGAGGGGCAATTGTTATGCTGGACCCGTCCGAGCCTTCCTCATCTTGATTGACCAAGCTACCAATGAGTGGGCGGCTTCAAGGTCATCCATTGTTCATGATGCTTGGAAATAATAGTAAGGTACCTACCTTACACCTGAATTTCCCCCTTCCCACCCACCATCCAGAAGATGTGTGACCAGTTATCTTTCTTTTCTCAGGTCTCACTACGGACTTCTTACTCACTCCCTGTTTCACTAGTCTTCTTCTTCGTTCTCGGAGAACCAGGTATCCGACAAGCTTGCTTGGGCTATCCACCTAGCTAATGCTCGCGTGCCATCTAGCTCTCTAGCTCTTCCTATGTGAATGACATCGTCCTTTGTTTCCCAGTTTCCAATGTACAACGCCGACCTACAGTAGTCAAACTTCCCATGGTTCGTGGCATTTAGTGTCCAAGTGCCTGGATTCTTCTGGGTGTCTTCCTACATACTGTTATCTTTAGCGATTCCACATCCTCTTCCCTTCTCCTTTGAGTCCCCTCATTCTTCTCCCTGGCTTCTCCTGCCTCGCATCAGGTGCACTTTGTCAACATGGGCGCCGGGGCTATCCTAGAGCCTCTGGTCGTAATTGTCCTGCTCTTCGGGGGGACTTGGATAAATCGGTCTACCGCAGCTTGCTCTTCTGTGCGCAGAATTCGTAGATTCAGCACATCTACACGTGCTTGTTCTCCAGACTCGCTGGAGTCAGGCCTATCGTCGCCAACGGCAAAGGATGCTCTGTTGAATGAACGATCCCTGCCACCAACACTGGTACTACTCGACGACGCTCGATGGCGCAAACGCCAGATTCGGATCCTCTCATGGACCTTTGAGGTCAAATCTCCGAATACTGCGGTATTTCAAGAACGTCTTCTCAGTCGCTTGCTCCGGAAGTTCCCTTTTCTGGTTGAGTGCTGGTATTGGGCGTTAGTTTACTGGGTATGTCCTGGTTTTCCACAGAGTCAAGAAGTTTTCCACATTGTCAAGAAGTCTCTTTGAAAGAAAGCCTGGTATGCTTACACGGCAAATTTCAGACGTACCAGCTGGCCCGCGCATTCACTGCGGTCACCCTTCAAGAAGGAACCGTTGATGTAGCAAGGAAACATGCTCTTCAGTTGATCCAGATAGAGAAAAGCTTGTGCATCTTCTGGGAGATCTCAATCCAGCGGTTTTTCCTTCGGCACAATCAGTTGATGTCCGTGATCAACTGGGTGTACTCCTTCATACACATTCCAGGCACCATTGCCTTCCTCGTTTGGCTCTACTACTACACGACGACGCGAAACCGAGCCGATGAGACGCAGACGGGAAAGCCCTTGGGTGTTGCGAAAGGATCTCCTGCTGGCCCGCTTCTTTATCAGGCCCGTCGCCGTACCCTCGCTGTTTGCAATATCCTCGCTTTCGTGGTCTTCACTCTATGGCCCTGCATGCCCCCTCGCCTCCTCAGTGACAAGAATGCAAAAGGGCCCGACGGAGAGCTAGGACGTAGCTACGGCTTTGTCGATACTGTGCATGGCGTCAATGGTGCTGGTAGCGTCTGGACTGAAAATCGGTTCTGTAATCAATACGGTAAGCATTGCTAATTGTCCACTGCGCTTTAAGTTCTACTCTTGCGGTGCTTACTGGAAACTTGTCGATAGCTGCCATGCCCTCGTTGCACTTTGGATATTCCTTGATGATTGGGCTTACAATCATGACTATCCCCTTGCCACCACATCAACGTCGGCCCGCTGTTCGCTCGCGCTTGCTGGGTCGCGCGCTCGGTTTCCAGCTCTCGTCATGGCCCCGTTTAACCTGCTTGCTGGTCGGATGTCTCTATCCGTTTGTTATATTGGTCGCAATCATCGCCACGGCCAACCACTTCATTCTCGACGCTGTTGCGGGGACAGTCGTGTGCGTCCTAGGATGGCGATTCAATGGCATCTTATTGAATCTTCTGCCATTGGAGGACTATTTCCTCTGGCTAGTTCGCATTCATAAACCAGAGCCGACAGCGATGGACAGTATCGACTACTGGGACGATGATGAAGTACCGAATTATCCTGCTCTTTACCGATGAACTGCCCTCTGATGCGTCTTGTCGAACCTTCACTTCGAACCGAGCATTAAGATATTGCTATTCCTCCATCCTTCTTCTATCATTATTGTGGGGTTCTGCAGGCCTGAATTCGGTTATTGTTCCAGGAAGCCTGCCCTTTACACCTAATCACGATGCGACTTATGACCCTCGGGAAAGGACTAATAACGATTGTATCTTTCCTCCATGAATATCATTACACCACATGAAATGTGTACATATAGAAGACGAACTAGGACATTCTCATCCGATGGATCCCCTACTCTTGCCCCAGCATGGCAGCATTTCATGTTGATAATATCATATAAATCAGTCGAGCTCGAACGAACCATCTATCGCAGTAGCTGAAATGCTGCGGCTTGTATGCCAGTGGAAGATAACAGAAGCCCAGAAAAAGACCGACAGGATGATCCCTATTATAATTCTATACCTATGAATGGCTACCAGCGAGCTACGCAGATTGTTAATACTGGGTGTTGAATCAAATGTTGAGCAAAGCACATGACAAGGCCAAATGAATAGGGTATTCAACACAATTATCCTCTATGCAAGCCCGTAAAGCCATAATTCAAGAGCTTGAAAAGATCAGCAAATTCGGAGTAAATGAGATTGATTCATTTCCAGTGTTACTTGAAACAACGTGAAGTTTCGCGGGGTGCCGTCACTTTCAATCGACCCGCCTCTCTTCACTTGCCCCATCGTCGATATTCCTCTCCTCCCAGCACTCCCTTTGACTGACTTCTTTGTTCCTATCTTGCGAGCCTAGGCGATCGTTAAATTATCGAAGTGTATTTGATCTGTGGATCATCAAGAGTCTCTTGTACTTTTCGAGTTTTCGTGCTTCACACGCAGGCCCCCGGTATACTCGGCTATTGGCGCCTTGCGCGAGTCAAGGTCTATACTGTCAACACGGTCAGTCTCACGTTCTTCTTCTGCGCAGTACTTGCTCTTGCTAACCATATTGCCGAGTCGGACGACTGTAGCTGCACTGAAACTATCGCTACCATACATTTGGTCGTGTCAGTGTTCTGTGTTGAACTAGTCACTTGACTTCGCGAAGACGAGCGTTTTATCTGCCTTAAGGCATCTGCGGCTATTGCCCGTTTCTTCGCGACAGTTGATACTACGCGCAGAGAGAGAGAGTGATATCGCAGTTTGGACAGAAGGCTCTTGTGGTCTTTCTGCTGCGACCTCCCAGTTACTGCGCTTCTCCGTGTTTCGGAGAAAACGCTAGGCGATCACCAACAGTCAAAGTGTTCTTGAAGCCGCGTCGTTTCTTCCTTGCGTCTCGATCATTCATCAACTACGGAGTACCTCACTCTATTGATCTGAGAAGGTCCCAAATTATCCATCGCTGAGAGATTCACACCAGGCTGATTCCGTATTTCCGGTCGGACTTGTTATTGCGCAACGGTGGCCTGTCTGATCAGGTTTCGTCTTGTGGGCTAGCCTACGACTTTCTAACATCCTACGATACGAACAGCAGACCAGAATTTATCTGGAGGCTGTGGTTGTATTTGATCTTTTGATCTCGACCGTTGTTGTGTTGAGCTCGTCCGTTGCGTCATTTGTGGATTGGCAGACTCCCTTTTCCCCCAAGCGCACGCGTTGTTCGAACTTCCCGCCTCCCCGGCGTCGCGACCTTCTCCACCACATCTCCCGACTCAAATCATCTTCATCCTTCCACCACCTCCTTCATTGAAAGCCTCGGCTTCCTTCAACCGCATTTCACTTCATCGTTGCTCTGAATTTAATTGAGCTTTGTCGCACACTATGGCCGAGGACACCACTGCTGTCTCCAGGACTGCTGCCGAAGCTGGCGAGGCGCCTGTCGAGCGCGCTCCTTCTGCTGAGGCCAAAACCGCGCCCGTGGAATCGGCCCCAGAGACGTCCAAGGAGCACGAAACAAAGAAGGTCAATGGCACCGAGGAAAAGACCTCCGGTAAGAATTCCTCAGTACCATCGTTGTCGCCTGCACTTTTCCCAGTTTTCTTGGGGAAGGGGCAGGGTGTCCCTCAGTTTCGCTTTTCATCTGAGACTTGAATCGCTAATTATGCCTCCACTGTCTATTAGGCGATGCTAGCGTATCTGAAGAGAAGAAAGAATCGACTGACGCTCCCGCTGAAGAGTCCAAGGCACCTGTAGAGGCTGGTGACGCGAAGGAACCGGAAGCGACCGCCGCCGCGCCTGCAGAGCCTGAGGCCACCGCAGCGCCCGAGGCTCAAGAAGCTCCTCCATCTTCCAAGAAGTCTGGAGGGTCGAGGCGCAAATCCACTAGCGGTGTGCCCGAACATAAGTCCAAGCTGAACAGGAAGAAGTCGCAAGCTCGCATCACAAATTTGCACGCAAAGCCTGGCGAATACTATCTCGCGCGCCTGCGGAGCTTCCCTCCCTGGCCATCTATCATCTGTGACGAGGAAATTCTTCCTCAAACTCTACTGAGCACGCGTCCAGTGAGTGCTATGCGGGCCGATGGCACCTACAGAGAAGACTATGCAGACGGAGGCAAGAGAGCTCATGAGAGAACTTTCCCTGTGATGTTCCTCGAAACGAACGAGTTGTAAGTGCCATGTCGAACTTGTCTATCCCCATGAAGTTGGCGGCTAATGAAAAACAGCGCGTGGATTCCCAACACAGACCTGACTCCGCTCGATCCCGCCTCTTGCAAAGACGTACCAGAGAAGGGCAAATCGAAACTACTTCTTGCTGCTTACGCCGTAGCCGCAGAAGGCCATGATCTGCAATACTTCAAGGATCTGCTGGCTGATCATCAGCGCGCATTGCAGCAGGAGTTGGAAGAGCAGGAAGCCCAGCAGGCCGCCAAGGAAGCGGCCAAGGCTGAAAGGGAAGCCAAGAAAAACAAGCGGAAGAGCATGGACATTGTTGATGACCTGGAGGATATTGACCTGGAAGATGCGGACGAACCCAAGAAGGCAAAGACCTCTAAGAAGCGCAAGAAGGACGCAGAAACCGATGGCGAAGCTGAGAAGGTGAATTGTGACTCTCCATTAATTTTGCTTTCACTGTCAGTTTTACGCAGTCGCCGGACTAACATGTCTTGTCTCTTGTGCTATAGCCTGCTAAGACGCCCAAGACTGCCACCAAGTTGAAGTTGACAACCCCCAAGACCCCGACAACCGAGACTGAAAAGAAGGCCGCTGGCGCCGGCAAGGCTAAACAGACAGCCAGCAGCAAGAAGGCTGGCAAAGGTGCCGTCAGTGACGAGGGCGAGGAGGACGCCGGCGCGGCGCCAAAGGAGCCAGAAAAGCAAGTCGACCAAGGGGAAGCCAAGGAAAGAAAGCAGAAAGAAGGTAGAGTTGATGCTATCCGAAGATTCAGCATGCACCCAGACTAACATAGAGGCAGTTCTTTTTGTTCGCCACAGACTCCAGAAGGGCTTTATCTCGCGCGATCAACCGCCCCAGGAGGAGGAAATGACGACCATGTCTAGCTACTTTACTCGACTTGAGAAGGTGGCTGATGATCTCGAGGTCTCGATCATCCGTGCGACTAAAATCAACAAGGTTCTCAAAATGATTGTAAAGCTCAACTCTATTCCTCGGGATGAGGAGTTCCAGTTCCGTCGCCGTGCGATCAACATCTTGTCCAAGTGGAAGAACGTGCTCGATGCCGATACCACGACAACACCAGCGGAGCCAAAGGCCAACGGAACTCACAAGGAGGACAGCGTTGAGACTCCAGCCAAGACTGAAACCGAAGGGGAGAAGGAGGAAGAAGAGACAAAGCCAGCCGAGGAACCACAAGATGAGTCAATGGCTGATGCTGACGCTGCTTTGGAGAAGGCAGAAGCCACAGAACCAGCCAAGGAAGCTTCCGAGAAAGAAGTTCCCAAGACTGAAGAGGCGACCGAGGAGAAACCGGCGGAAGAGAAGGCAGAAGAGAAAGCTGTTGAAGCAGCCGCGTGAATACGTGTTTGACCATACACGTTCACTGGTTTCTCTCTTCTACTTGTACTTCTTATGCTTACAGTAATGCGCCTGTTACTTCGGTTTTGGCATTCCTGCTCAATTTCTATTCGGCTGGAATTCCCACTGGCATCTCCTATGTCCGTTTCCGCCGCCGATCGATGAGTGCAGATTTGAGTACTCAAAAGCCTTTGAACTCTTTTCGTTATCAGCGGTCTTGTCCCTTATTGTCTCTGTCCACCCCATGTCTATCTTTCATATTTCACTGGTCAGTGACAGTGAAAAGTTTGCCAATGGAACTGGGTCACTATGGATTGAAAGCAATGCTGTGTGACATGGTGGGAGACACCGTGAAAGGGTATCGAGTGCGTTTAAACAAGTTGAGGAAGAGAATAAGCAGCCCTAGCAGGTTCTCTGTATCTTCTTGGAGCTTTCTCCAAATCCGTTTGATGGGACGGGGTTTCTCGGGTCTCTTTCATTTCATTACGTCTCTCAGAATGTTAGTTTAGTTTCGCGAGCTTCGTGTTTTGGGTTTAGTCCTTGCACAATACAAAGTTATTTCCTTTATTCAAATTCACACTGCGTATCCTCCAGAGACATAACTGATGACGTGATAATATATGGTATCCTATTCTATTATACTCGATGTTGTATGGGCAGATAACAACATATGATACAACGCCTCGGAACTATCTGCAAAAGAGACACCCATTCCCAACTCTGCTGGACCCAGCATGCTCTATACATAACTACAGCGCCAAAATGTGATTGCGAAGTAACAAGTAAAAAAATCTCAGGCGTCTAGCGCGATCCATGACCCCGGCCCTCTTCAACAGCCACAATGATCAAAACGCAGATGTCGTCCACCTTTCCGCCTCGGTACCAGTCGCCGGGATAATAGCGCTGGGCTACTTTGGCGAATGGGCCGTCCCGTCGGGAATCCATGCTGGCCCGCTTGGCTTCGCCGGCGACTGTGGAAGCGAGAAGAGACTGGAGCGTATGGTGCTGAAGGGTTTGGCTGGAGGGCGCGACATTGCCATTGCCTGACGAGGAAGGGTCGGCCGGCGACGACTTGGAAGACGAGGACGAGGATGGCCGGGGGAGTAGAGAAGCGAGGCCGTCAGGGTCCGTCAGGGCTCCGAGATCATCCGATACCTTGATTCCCAATTCGGGCGTGGCGGTCCAGGCCCCGGTCAGAATCATCCGGCTTGTGACGAGCTTCAAGATGTCTTGATTGTTCAGATTATCGAAGACCCCGTCAGTCGCTAGCATGAGTACATCGCCGTGCTGCATGTGGAGGTTTGTAACGGCCGCGTCGCGCGGCGAGTCCTCCAAGAAAGAGCCGCCGAATATGGAGGCCTGAGCACGCATTCTGGGGGGGATGAGGCTCAGTTGATACGGTGTGTTGAAGCCGTGGGTCTGCGGCACCGAATAGTGATGCACAGCAGCAAGACGGAGGAGCATCGAGCCCGAGTCACCGAGATTGGCCAACTCGACCTGACCATCTTCCAAGCCCACCCCGACCGACGCAGTACTGCCACCAGCCCGAATCGACTTGTCCGCCACCACCTGGTCGTATCCTGACTGAAGCAGGTTCTTGGCCCGTAGTTTGTCGGTGGACGAGTCCCAAGATAGGGCCTCTAGCGCCATATAGCGGCACAGAGCGTGAGAGAAGTTCGCCGGGTCGACCTTGGACTCCACCCAGCCTCCAACTCCGTCCGCAACCGCGAAGGCGATGGCGCCGGAATCTCGACTTCCAACTCTGCTCACAAAGAAAGCATCTTCCCCACTGTCTGGTCTCCTCTTGCGTCTGGTGGCCGGGTCGATTTCTTCTGTGACCACGCCGATGGCATCGTGGAGCTCGGGTCTGAAGTTGTGGAAATTGGTGGCAGGGTGGAAACTGCGATGCTTGGGAGAGGACGAGGCCGCAACACGGTAGGAGATGCGCGGAGCATCGAGATTGAACGATGACGTTGCGTGAAAAGTCCTTCGTGAAGATCGTGGGAGGTAGGATGGAGAGAGTCGCTGGTTTTTAAGGGAGCGAGACCATATTGCGCAGGATGCCGCAAATGAGACTAATCCGTCTCTTGAGACGGTTTGTAGGCTACTGCAGGCTGAACTGCAGGCTCTACCAGAGGAGGCCAGCGGGATCATCGGCAAAGAACAGGATCGTCACCGGAGGGCCCTGTCCCTCACAATACCAAGCCCCTCCAGCAGAATGATTCTGTACAACGAGATTGTCTGCTGGACCATTTGAAGGATGGTGAAAAATGCTTGGCGATGATACCGACCGAACAAGCAGCCGACCGTCACGGATCAGCCGCTTTGATCCGGACTGACAGGTAGATAGGATAGATAGATAGATAGTGAACGATAGGAGGGGACAGAGGGAGTAATGATCAAGTCCTCTCCCTTTTGCCCATTCAATTGAAGATTTCTCGCTGGGTAGAAAAGCCACTGGTCCGATCACTCGATCAGCCAGAGGTTATGAGAAGATCGTGGATAATCATTCTCGCTGAAAATTTCCCCTTCCATGACTGATGGAAACAGACAGGACGGGATCGCCGACCGCCTGGCGTCATCGACGGGTCTCGCCTGAAGGGGGTCGATAGATAAAATAGCGGACTTTGACACCGAGATGGCCTTTGGTGATATGTTTCGGTACGGACAACTTCCAGACATAGCTGTTAGTTTTACAAAGACTCATCGATGACTCAGGTTTTGGAGATTGCGAAGGAAGAAAGGAAGGTAGATAGAATTTTGACATACCAGTAGCAGCCTGGATGTGGCTCATTCTCAATGAATTGGTGCAGTGTAGGTGTCGATCTTGGCAAGCATAATAATGTGAATCGAGCTTGCAAGGATAGATTCAAAAGTGAAGCTGAGTCTTGTAGAGAATTGTGGTGGTGAGAAAACGGTCAATCCGCCCTCTGACGAACAGTTGAAAATATCCTGGATAACGTCGTCTCCGCGTTTTCTTTCCTGGCTCCGCGTAGTCCTGCGGTGTCACCATACGAGGAACCAGTGGCTCTTCTGACTGAAAATACCCCTCGGAAAATCTTCTGCTACTCTCTGCGATTATATCTCAGGCAAAAAGACGACTTATAACCCAGTCATCCTTCTGAGTCGAGTTGTCTCGAGCTCCCCGCCAGCATCGTCGCTCTCAGTGCCCAAGATGATGCACCCTTCAAGACAGGCATACGTGGAGGAGTCCCAGGTACGAAGTCTTCTCTCTTTCTGGCTCTCATTACTCGATTCATATAGATCCTACACACAGATTGGTCTACCTATGTTCACATCATGATCTCAGAAGCTCTCTTCAGGAATCTTTCCACTGACGTTGGTTGGGTTGACTAGGATACGGAAATGGGCATTGACCTGGCGAATATTCGTAAGTAATGGCTTCCCTCGATCCGGCTTTGGGTTGCGACCAGACTATTTAGTTCTTTGGCTGATCGTTTCATGTCAATCGCAGCCGTCGACCGCGACTATGATCTTCCCTCTGCTGCAGCGGGCATACCCGCTGAACGAGCATCTGCCATCCTATCCCAATTCGAACGCAAGCGACGAGCAGCCGCCATGGCCGTTCCGACAGATGATAGCCGTGTGCGCGCAAGACTGCGAGAGCTCGGGGAACCGATCACTCTTTTCGGAGAGGGCCCAGTGGACAGGAGAGACCGACTGCGTGAGCTGCTGACCGATCTGGCCGAGAAGCAGGAAGCGGCGGCCGCAGAAGATATATCCATGCGAGGTACGACAGAGGAGGCTGAAGAGGCGGAAGCGGAAGCAGAACAGCAGGAAGAATTCTACACAGAAGGTTCCGAGGAGCTACTCAACGCACGAAGAGCCATCGCCCGCTATTCCCTACCCCGAGCGAAAGCACGAGTAGCGCGCTTACAAGAGGAATCTACAATCCCATTGAGAACACATATCAAGCACCGCAAAGCGATCAAAGAGAAGTTGCAAGGATTCGACCTTTACGGGTCGCAGATTGCGGGCGATCGCCCTGTGAGCATTTGTCGCTTTGCGCCAGACGGAAAGACGATCGCTGCGGGCAATTGGGGCGGCGGTATCCGCTTGCTCACCGTACCAAATCTGGAGGAGAAGACGAATCTTAAGGGACATACGGATCGCATCGGTGGATTGGCGTGGTTCCCCGGTGCAACGCTTCCCACGTCGAATGTGTCCGAGTCGAGTGTTAACCTGGTCTCCGGAGGCGGCGAGGGCAATGTGGCGCTGTGGTCACTGGATAAGGATACGCCGCTAGCTACACTGTCGGGCCACAGCGGCCGTGTATGCCGGACAGAATTTCATCCTTCGGGGCGGTACGTCGCCTCTGCTTCTTTCGACACGACATGGCGCTTGTGGGACGTCGAGACCACTGTCGAACTCCTCCTTCAGGAGGGTCATTCCCGAGAGGTTTATACGGTGGCGTTCAACAATGACGGTTCTCTGCTGGCCAGCGGCGGTCTGGACAGCATTGGTCGAATCTGGGATCTGCGGACGGGCCGCACGGTGATGATTCTTGAGGGTCATGTCCGAGAAATCTACGGTCTCGACTGGGGCGTAGACGGATACCGTGTCTTGTCAGGTTCGGGTGATGGCTGGATCAAGTGTTGGGACCTCCGACAGGTACGGAACATAGGTGGGATCGGCGCACATAAAAGTGTCGTGTCGGACGTACGGTGGTACAAGGGCACTGAGTCGGCTGCATCTTATCTGCCATCCACCGAAGGCAACGGGCGAATGGACGTTGACAGCAACCCGACGCTCACGACGAGTGAACAGTCGACGCCAGCAACCCCCGTTCAACCAAAGAAGTCAGGCACATTCTTTGTCAGCAGTGGGTTTGACAAGAATGTGAATATCTTCAGCGCGGATGATTGGTCTTTGGTCAAGTCCTTGAGTGGCCACGCAGGCAATGTCCTCAGTACAGACATCAGTGATGATGCCCAGTGGATTGCCAGTTGCGGGCACGATCGGACTGTGAAGCTCTGGGGCATAGAGTGATCTATAGCACTATCGGCTAATGGACAATGTGGTGTGGCACATTTACGCTTCCAGACTTATATACCTACAATAAATCCTTACGCTGCCTAACATGAGGCTGCGTCGAACATGGCTTAATAAGAAGTCAATCTCCATCTGGAGATTTCGGGAGTATTACCCTTTCACAAACTTGGATATCTACTTGTTGCAACTTAGGGGTCAATGGGCTCTAGCTGCCTCTTGCACGTACATCCTTTGGAAATGTATGGATCGGATGGGATACTACTCCGTAAAGAATGTGTTTTGGATATGAAGCCTTACAACTTTTTCGATAAATGACGTCAGGCGATCTATCGCCGAAGTCCGATAATGCTGACTAAGTGGCACGTGGTTAGTTATCTCATTATTGCTTCTTCGAAGCAATTCCCAGATGTGAGAGGAGAATCTGTTTCTACCATTCCTGATCTAATCGCTAGGCTGCGCCAAAGAAACAGGTTCTTGGTTCCAGTAGCTACAGAGATACCTAAAGCAAAAGATGGCGGCATCATTTCGCATGCAGCGGCTCGCACCTCGATCGCTGCTCTCCGCAGTTCCCCCGTCACGAACGCAGCCTAGACCCTCGTTATTCCCACCAGGCGCCTGTATCTTCTGCCAACTTCGACCTCGAGTCTGGGCTGCTCGACCCGCGCGAGGTTTTGGGTCGATGTTGCAAACCCGTCGACTTGCCTCGACCTCCTCAACCACAACAGCCCCCGAGACCAGCAATCAGGATAGCAATAGCAACCTCCCGGACCTTACGAACCACTATACCATTTTCCGCGAGACCTTGCCGGCGGGCCCACCCCCTGCTTCATCATTCGATATCCCTCTCAGCGATCTGAGACGCGAATTCCTCCGTCTGCAGAATGTGATTCATCCGGATAAGTTCCCGCCAGGGCCGGCGAAGCAAAGGGCGGAGGCGCTATCCGCGCGCATCAACGAAGCGTATCGGACACTGTCGGACCCGCTGCAACGGGCGCAGTATCTTCTGCGCGAGATGCATGGCATCGACGTCACGGCGGAAGACGGAGCGACGCAGCATGCCCTCGACCCGGAGACGCTGATGGAGGTCATGGAGGTTCAGGAGACTATCGAGGAGGTGGGTGTGGGGCCGGAGGCGGAGGGGACGATTGCTGCGCTGAAGAAGGAGAATGATGCACGGGTGGCTGGGTGTGTGAAGAGCTTGGCGCAGGCGTTTGAACGGGGTGATATTGAGGCTGCACGCCAGGAGTGTGTGCGGTTGAGGTTCTGGTACAGTGTCGGTGAAGGCTTACGGGAGTGGGAGCCGGGTAGGACGGAGATTCGACTGATCCATTGATTTATCGCTCGCACAAGACGGGTGTAGGATTCTGGAAGTGCATTATGTATGTCCTTTGTCGAGCAGGGTCTGAAGGACAGCTTATCTTAGACCATAGCTAAGAAGACTATATACGCAGCGACACAATATCCATTGATATATATCAGATTGAGACATGCCACTCATTGCAAGACATACAATGCCAGCAGTAATAGCACCTTGTGTTCTCATGTTGATCTGAGTATAAGTCTGAGTTTCAATCGCGAGCTGCCCTATCTAGTCGATCAAGTATTCCCTACCAAGACTCGAGACTAATCTGAACCGAGGCCCGTAGCATGAACCCAGCAGCAGCGAGCCCACCATATCCTGACGATCTGCTGCGGTACTGCGGTACTCAAAGTCCACCAATCTCACCGCCAGATGAGGAAAATGCACTCAGCTAGTGTGGAAGTCCCCACGGACTGCTAGCATGTATATTAGCGACAATACTATCCTTCTCTCGTTCATGATTCTCTGGAATAGCAGTATCAAACTAGCTCCATCCACGAAAGGACCCGCTGTTGGGTCCTCAAGAGGCAAAGATGAATCCCATCATCGGGCAACAACCTAAGCCATTCGAGGAAATCGGCATTGGCATCCCCGACACAGGCTTCGACGCTAACAGACCAGACTAATGCTATCTACTCAAAGCACTACAGATGAAAAAGAAGAAAAAGAACTGCAAGCCTGCGACCATCTGTTACCCGCGTGACTTGCGCGTGTTACTGGTTCCATCTTCATTTGCCTTGGTGCTGCTGCGTTGTCCGGTAACACTAATAATCGTTCTCGAGAATTGGTGAGACGAACAGCTAGCCTACCTGCACAGGGTCTCAAACGTGTTGCGGATGTTGAGCTATTCCGCGAATTACGCGATGCTGGGACTATCAATGGCAGAGTATGGGATTAGATTAGGGGTGCGCTCATCTGGACAGAGTGGTCTACGGTGTCTGCCTCTGCCAATAACCCATCTGCGTGCTGCGGTGATAAGGAGAACGGTTTATGGAGTGGTGTTCCTGTTGGCACCGTTGGAGAATAGAAGAGAGCGGTCAAACCGCCCTAAATCCCGTCGTGAATGCACACGTAGCAGACTAGCATGATCCATCTGGGTCGATTTCCGCGCTTGTAGCCTCTCTTTTTAGTTTAGATAGAGGAAAATGAGGCTGCAGAGGGTAAGGACAGGAGGGCGCAGGGTGGGAAACTTGAGTTCGCGTGGACTCGGCTTCGAATTTGAAGAGACAACGATGACTATTTCGGGCTGTTAGTATTTATTGCAGCGCGCTCGGAGCGAGGGGAACAGGGGACAATTGCGTTTGCTCTGTTCTTACTCACGTTATAGTCTTGTTGAGATTGCCTTGTCAAAAAGTGGAGGGACACTTTGGGACAGTATCGCCAATGGAGTCTAGTCCGGACTGGAGTAGGTGAGTCGAGCATCTTCATCAAGCAACTTGGGAGGGATATCGTTGTTTTCAGCATCCTGCTTGTGCTGCGCCTTTACTTTGACTTCATTCCAAATATTCAAGAGTGATCAAAAAAGCTGCGAGCAAGTCATCATGCCGACCATGACAGTGTTGCCACTGACTCTTCGAATCACTTTCCTGGATACAGCATCGTCCATTCAGCGCCATTCACGTTCCTTGTTGGGCCTAGTCATACCAAGTTGACAATCCAATCGGGACTTGCCCGTCATGTCTCGAAACCGCTCGATCATCTCATGAACAGTGGCCTCACCAGGGAGTCCAAGCATCATATTGCCGTCCTGGAGGAGGAGGATGTCGAGACCTTTGTAGCCTTTTGCGAGTATGCCTACACGGGCGATTACAGTGTGCCCTCGCCGGGATCTCGCGAAGGTCAGAAGAACGACGCCATCAATGACACGGCATCCAAGGGGATGTTCTCGAATCCTTTCGCCTCGGCCGTTCCTCCCCCAGCACCATCACCTCCCCCGTCTGTCAAGCTTTCGAACAAGGACCTGGGCGTGCCAGATAGTGGGGACTCAAAGACTGCCGCCACGAATCATGAGTTGACGCCACTGCAGAAGGAGGGCGAGAGCGTGGAGGATGGCGACAACGACGCGGGAGAGGATGTGGCGGCACCCGATGATCCGTCACAGAATTTGGCATCAACCTGCGACGAACCAAGTGAGCAGCCTCTGGCTACGCCTGCTGCCGAAGAGGGGGATCCTTGGGGTTTTGGTGCGGACGCCGCGCCTTCGAAGCGCAAGAAATGGAAGAAGAACAGGAAGGACAAGAATAAACAGCAAGGTGGTGCGACAGCAGAGGAACCAATGTCTAACCTGACTCCTCCAACGACACCTCCTCCTGGAAATCTTAACGACCAGATTGATAACCACCTCATAGTGGAGCCTACTGCAATGCTGGATGAACCGATCCCAGTGACCGAACATACTCAGGTGGATGAGGTAGCGGAGGCTGTGGAAGTTCCCGAGCCCACTGGAGCGGATGAGTTTCCTGACCCTGCTGCACTGTCCTTGGATACTGGAAGTTGGGACCCAGAAACATCTGTGCCTCCCGAGGTCAAGGATACCCTCGATTTGAACGTGGAACTCGATCACAACAGTGACAGTCCAAAGGAGGACAGTCCAAAGGAGGACAAAGTCAAGGAAGAGGTTCTGTCTCCCCGAAGCCAGACGAAGCCTTTCATTGACACCTCTTTCGCCAAGCAGCTATTCCCCTCGCGCCGCCCAACTGGAGTTGGTCTCTGGGATGAGTTTGTGAGCTTGGACTATCTCGATCATCCCTCGATTTACGGGACAAGACCTCTCACCCCGACGTCGACACCCCCGGATTCAAGCAGGTCGGATCTCCCGTATCTCGTCTTTCACGCCAAGTTGTACGTTTTTGCCGTACGGTACTTGATTCCCGCTCTGGCCAAGCTGTGTCTCCGAAAGCTTCATGCGGATCTGCTGCTTCTGGCGTTTCCTGGTCCGAGACCCGGCGAACGGGAGGAAGAGCGAGCTGCTGTGACCGCAACCAAGGCCAGAATGGTCCTTGACCTCCTCCACTACACGTACACCAAGACGACCCGTCTGGAGCCGATTTCACCAACCTCGGCCACTCAGCTTCGCGACAACGAGCTTCGGAAACTCGTTACCCACTACGCAGCGTGCAAAGTGAGAGAGCTTGCAGAATACTGTCCCCCAATGGAGAGTATGGCCAGCTCGCCATTAGCTTCACCAGTGGACAAACGGCCACGAATGGCAGATCGACCTTCGAGCCGTGGTTTCCGCGCGCTCTTGGACTCGACAACCGAACTTGCCTCGGACTTGGTCTTCCGCATGATGTGAATTACTTCACTTGCCTTCTGTCCATCCTATCAGACTTCTTGTTTGTGTCCCGTGTTTGGTTTTGTTCAATTTGGCCTTTGTTTTCTTCTCTCTTGTCACGATTGAATGATTCGCTTTTACTTCAAGCCGGTATATCCACTTACATCCTTGTCTGAAGTACGTATCTGCATGGAATGGGAATATGGAACCATGAGCAATGGAACAAGACTCTGTCATCCCAAACATACCTGTCTGGGTCTTGTCTTGACTTCATCACGGTATGCAGTTTCGCCCCCTAGCTTTTCTGGCGCATCCTGTTTTACAACCTCGCTTTCTATCAATTGCTCTTCTACGCCTCGTGTACCTTGCCCATGACTGAAGAATTGGATTAATGACCTCGGCTGGATAATGATCAGTATGGTGACTGCCTATTCCTGATTCATCTCATCCATATACTGCTGTTTTCGATGCGCAGGCACAACAAGTGTGGTATTTCATATGGACGTACCAAGTAATCCCTGCCGGTGGCTACTGTACAACCACTTCCTAGATTCACCGCGTCTGTATGGCTAGAGCATCATGCCAACCCTCCACTGCTAGATTCACATATCAATCACAACTCCTCTACGTAGACGTCGAGCCTATTGGATAGCAGATAGAACAGATAAATATGACTGATCTGCCTTGTCGGCATCGAAGTGGATTCGCTTCGTTGAGACTCGGATGGTGTGTGGAGCCGGAGCATCTTCCCGTCTCTTGTCCTTGATTCATAGGGAGGCACTATTCATACTGATAGTGGGTATTCCGACTTGGCGTACTCCGTAATTGATAGTTTGGTTTCTATGAACTGGACTCTTGAGTCTTGAGGGAGTTGGAGTGGAGTTGGCGGTGGACCTTTGATCTGTCTGTCTGTCTGGTCACTCTGGCGGCTGTGGTAGCAGTTGCCATGTATCACGCCAATGATGTGATGGAGTAGAGAGAGATCACAGCACTGGGTCAAGGGAAGAGACTCTCTGTAGATCACGCACAGTTTGCTTTAGAATTGTATAACTCCCAGATATATCAGAGATCCACTTAACTGTCTGGCAATGCACCATGAATTCACATCTGCCATCACAGCCATTCTTGGCATTACGCGTGTAGCAGGCAAGACAGGACAATAATAATGCTGATAAATCATGCATTACTATCTCACAGAAGGTTAACTGGCTTTCTAAACTCAAATGCTGGTGGTTATTCTTAGAAACATTGTTCTCCCAATGCCAAGAGCCCAAGACAAGAGATGCACTTCCCAGCAAAGAAATCTGGACTCTCCTCTTGCTCCATCAACTCCATCAACTCCATCGTCCTGTTCTCGGAATCCATCTCTCTTGATCTACTAGATTCAATGATGATTACATTCTTTGGACCCATGGTCTGTTCATGGTCATGACATAAATATCAGGTCGTGACGTGGAAACCATACATCCACTCATAACATCTCGGCCTCAGGGGCATTTCGAAAAGCAAAGACAAACCAACAGATTTACTCCGTAATGGCTTCATTTCCACTCCTTTCCCCTTTTCCTTATCTCTCACTCTCAGTCGCTAACTTGCTTTCATTCCCACAGCCACCACAAAGCTTGGCAAGCGGGTCTCCCCGTCAGAGGATGCGTCGTCGATCCCTCTCTTGGCCCGACTCCTGGGCAAACCAGATTGAATGCGTCGGCGCACGTTGAGATTCACTTGAGGAAGTTTTCTTTAATCTGCTGTATTCGAAATGTTGCCCAGATCTTTCTCCATTTATGATTTGCTCGGGTCCTGGCCATCATGGCCCACAGAATACCCAAGGACCCAGATCCGTCTAAAAGCTGTTGCCTCCCCTAGCGATGATCTACGGTTCTACTACTACCGGGATCAGTGGCCCCTTTCCACTTCCTGTGATAATTCCACTGTTTCGGCCCGAAAGCCAGCAATCGGGGTGACCCGGATGAGGTGCTTTCTTCATCCCATGGTTCAATTCCCGACGTCTAATCTTTGAGATCGGGCTGTCGAAGTCTGGAAATGTCTCAAGATTCGGATCATGACAACCACATTCGAAAGAACAGTAGGAAAACAGGCCAAAGGACAGAACCCGATACCGTAAGAAGCAAACAAACAAAAGAAGCCAAAAAGCTGACAAAATAGGAAATTGAACCTTATCTCTCTCCTTTTTCAGATGATGAGCCACTACTATGTTTGCTGTGACCTGTACCCATGCTATCGCCAAAAAACGCGTCATCTGGATCAGCATGGCGAGAACGGAATTTGTTTGTCTGCCATACCTTGCTCATCTTTCTTCAGGCACACTCTCAGACCAAACCTTCTCTTGGCGGAGTCTCCTCAATGGGCACTATTGTGAAGATCATGGCTCATCCCCTTTAGGCATCAGGGTTTGCCTTCCACCCTCTCCTTGTCTAGACTCTCCCGGCGGATCTTCTGTCTTTTGCAAGAAGGCGAGTTGCAGTTACGCCCCCTAAATATGCGCCTGACTGAGTTTTCTTCCTAACAATTCCGATCCGTGGTGGACACTACTGACCCAATCTGGGTCAATGAGGTTATAGGATGTCCTTCGCGATATGTGCTAAGCCAACCCCTGTTGTTGCATCCTGCCTTCATAGTTCTTGGACTCTTGGCCGAGACAACCTTCACATCGGATGGGATACCATGGTTGTCAACCCGAAGCCTTCGATGCTTATGGTGATCTTTCACATGTGCGCTCTTCCGCTTGTTATAAATATCTATGGCGCCAGCGATATCTCGCTGTTGTCAATTGGATCAATCGCATCCCGAGGCTTTTCCAAATCTCTCTCTCTCTCTCTTCTTTCCATTCTCAAGGCCTGCATAGTGCATCTCTTATTTCAAGTGCACTTTGGCTGATCTTTAACCATTTCTGCTACGAGCTCTTGACTTAGATTCATCTTCGCCCTGTCTGTGGTTTCTGTAGTGGAGTCAGAGCATTGACAGGTCATCTATACAATCTTTTTCACCCAAATAGGATCCTGTCCCTTCGTTCTACCACATCTTCACTAAGCTTGACATAATTTTCCTTCTTCTCTGCCTTTATTCATCCTCTTTCGTATCCGTATCAGGACCGAGCGACTTCGCAATCACGATGTTCAAGGATTATGTTCCACCAACGTCGTCACAGTCAGATTGTGGCTTCCTTGAACATGAGATGAAGAAACCTCCTCGACTAAGCCTTCGTGAGCGCCTGCGGCACTTCACTTGGGCCTGGTATACCTTGACAATGAGCACCGGTGGACTGGCTCTTCTGATTGCTAGTCAGCCGTATACCTTCAAGGGAATGAAGGTCATTGGGCTGGTGGTCTATATCATCAACCTTCTGTTATTCGCTCTCGTCTGTTCTCTGATGGTGACAAGATTCATCCTGCATGGCGGGTTCCTCGACAGCCTGCGCCACCCTCGCGAGGGTCTCTTCTTCCCTACCTTTTGGCTATCCATCGCAACGATCATCACCGGCTTGCATCGTTACTTCGGCTCCGACCATCTAGAGTCGTATCTCATCGCTCTCGAAGTCCTCTTCTGGGTCTATTGTGCTTGCACCCTTGCCACAGCCGTCATCCAGTACTCCTTCGTCTTCTCCGCCCACTCGTACGGCCTCCAGACAATGATGCCATCATGGATCTTACCGGCCTTCCCCATCATGCTCAGCGGAACCATCGCCTCCGTCATCGGCGAAGCCCAGCCTGCCCGATCCGCCATCCCCGTCATCACCGCCGGCGTCACATTCCAGGGACTCGGCTTCTCAATCAGCTTCATGATGTACGCCCACTACATCGGCCGACTCATGCAGTCGGGCCTTCCCTGCCGCGAACACAGACCAGGCATGTTCATCTGCGTCGGGCCTCCGGCATTCACTGCCCTGGCTCTAGTAGGAATGGCCAAGGGCCTGCCCGAGAACTTCAAGCTCATCAACGACGCACGCGCGTTCGAGGACGCCCGCATCCTCGAGCTGATGGCAATCATCGTGGGCGTGTTCCTCTGGGCCCTGAGTCTCTGGTTCTTCCTCATCGCCTTCGTCGCCGTCGTCCGGTCCCCGCCCACCGCGTTCCATCTCAGCTGGTGGGCCATGGTCTTCCCGAATACCGGCTTCACGCTGGCCACTATTACCCTGGGGAACGCACTGCATAGCCCCGGCGTCTTGGGCGTCGGCTCCGCCATGTCCATCGGGATCGTCTGCATGTGGTTCTTTGTTCTCGGGAACCACGTTCGTGCCGTCATCAGACAGGACATCATGTACCCGGGCAAAGACGAGGACGTGGCGGAGTAAATCCTCCCGGATACAAGCTGATCACTCTGTCAATGATCTTCGACTGTTACAATCTTTCAGATTCCTTTCTTTGATATAATTCCAGCGTCATTCTTTCATCGAATTCGAAAAGAACACCCCTGTTTCCTCATGCCTGACCTGCCTTGATTTTTTTTTTTTTAGCTATTCACACATTCTACCGGCGTATCGTGCATATCAAAAGGCGTTGGGGATACACAAATCAGTCTCATTCTGTCATAGCGGTTTCAAATTCCTCAATAATTGACTACACATCTGTTTGTTGGATCGGAGTCTGCTTTTGGAGTACAGATGCATGTTTTCGGGTTATTTTGTGCCTTTGCAAGGTCTGGGTACTATATTAAGATGATTAGATTTAGATCGACACAATCTAGAAGTTTGTTCATTCACCTTCACTCGTCGTACCTCGAGGCAGAAAGTACAGTTCGCGATGTTGACAAAAGCCCTTTACCACGTCCCTGGTCAAGATACGTACGTGCCCGCGGCGGCTTGCTCGCAAAGGTGCCTTCTAGTCCACAAGAACACTCTGGGGCTGAGGACCGCTGGAGTTTGAAGCGATTCGAACTTCTTACTCAGTTCTCGCACCCTCTAGTTGGTACCGAACACATTCCCTAGGCAACTGGATCTACGCTTGCAATCTCAAAACTTAATACAGTCCAGACGTAATTCATCATGACGCTTTATTGAATCTTCACTAAACCCCCCCATTCGGGTAGCAGACTGATGTCCACCAGGTCAAGGGAAACATCCTGTTGTAGGTAAAAACCTTGACCAGGGCATAGCTCGCACTAAGTACAGGCCCAACTCCAAAAGTCTTGTCATCAACCCAGCACAATATCAATCAAAACCACAAATGAATCTCCACAGAAAGCGATGCAACAGCGAGGCGGAGGCGTGCCAGGAAGCCCTGAGTTAGATTAGACAACAGCTCCACCGAGGATAAGACTGGCTCACATTATCAAATAATGAGCTTCCGCTTCGCTGCGGTGTGGCGAAGATGTTTTTAGCCAGCCTATGATTGTAAGTTAGGTACACCAGCACGGGGAAAAGAGAGTTACTCACAAGCTCTGTCACTTACTGGGCTGGCCACGATGCAGCTACTGTTGGCTAATTGTCTGTTCTCGAGGAGGAGGGGGACGAGGGGGTGGGGGTTCTTGCTGTTGCCTCGTCAGTAGGGCTATAGATAGAAGGGGAAAACCGACTGACAGGCCTATACGAAGTTCGAAGCTGTGCCTCCGGTTCAGACAATTGTTTTTAGCCAGCCTGAAAGTTGTCAGCAAGGCATGAACGTTCAATGGAGGCAAGAAAATGCATACAAGCTCTGTCACTTACTGGGCCTGTCCGAACCGGCAGGTTGTCGTTGTTGTCGAAGTGATGAGTTGGTGGCAAGACTTTGAAACGTGAAAGCGACGGTGGAGCTCTGGGCTGATCAGAGCAGGTAACAATAAGACAGAGGAACTCTACTTACAGGAGCATGTCCCGTGGGGGAGCAGGCCTGCGGTGTGAGCGGATGTTTTTAGCCAGCCTGTGAAAGTTGTTAGTTCAAGGAAACAGAAGAGATATGCAGATTCACATACAAGCTCTGTCACTTACTGGGCCTGCCCACGGTGCCAGGCGTAATGCTGAGAGGGCGAGGGCGGGAGGGAGGGGGATGTACGACCGGCTCGCTTGTCAAGCCTCCGACGGTGGGTAGTTCGAACATGGTCAGCTTCTGATTGAAACGAGGAAGTTTGAAACTTGCCAAGTGGTTGAGGTACCTATGCATGTAAGTCTGTGCTCTGAACAGAAGCTGACCCCAAGGCAACTTACAAGGGCCGCTGTACGAACACGGGAGATAAGCAGAAGGGAGGTACGTCAAGGACAAAGATGAATATCCAGAGAGAGCAAAAGAGTGTGGTTCATGATGAGAAAATATGTATGAGGAGAAGAAGAGCGTAGGAGAGAGAAAGAAAGGATGGACTGTCAAGGGCAGAGGCAAAAGAAGAAGAAGAACAAGCAGCCGAACGGGAGAAAAGAAAGGAAGAAAGGGAAGAGGAGGAACAGGGGAGCAGCGGCCTTTTTGTACTGCGCTGGTAGAGGGCTAGACCTTCAAGGCAACCGCCGTAGATAAGGAAGGTACGGTCAACCTGTGGTACTGAATAGCGTCATGCTCCCCAATCTAGGAAGGATCGCTGCGCCTGAGAACTGGTTGAGCAAATCGTTGCCTTTCACCTTATCAGACACCGTCAAGTCGTGACGAAAGTGACATGTCAGAGTGAAAGCGTAGTACAGAGTTCATGAGCTGTTGATCGTCCGGCCCTGCTTTGACAGAAAGGACTAGGTACATAGAGAGTGCTTCCATACTCCTTCCTGCTTCAAGGACCTCGAGCTCGGGCCAGGTCGAAGTCCAGTCAGTGAAAGTATTGCTTGCGTCACTACCTGTAGAGGAGTAGATGGGAGGTAGCTCCTTCTTAAGATGCACGGCCGTATCAGTATGCATAGTCTAGCAGAAGAGAGGAAACGGAAAAGAAGAATATGAATACAACGCGTCGAAGGTTTTGGTCGTTGATACCAAATGCTAATTGTGCAGGATCTGCATGCATGATCGTTCTATATACAACCATAGTGCGCCATAATAATTCTTTCCTAGAACACCAGAAACGCCTCTTTGAATACCAACTCAATTGGCCCTGACCAGGTGTCCAGGAAGAACTTTGGTAATCGAAACAGGGGTATAATGCGACGCAAAAGGTGAACAACCCTTCAAAACTTTTGTTGCCCTCGCCAAACACCTCAAGATATTGATTGTCTTGATTGTCCTGCTAGGACCCCGGTGGTATGAAGTAAAAATGACTTCGTGCAGGATCCCAGCCACATAGAATAGACCCGGACGAGCGATGACGCTTTAGACTCGAGGCAGTTCCTCGACTTGATGCCACATCTGGATAGAGCATATCTCCCAAGCAGATCGGATGGCTTGTTACCGGAGAATGATCGAAACAAGTCCATCATGTGTGCCCGGAGATGCTTTACCGATTCGGATGTGCAGAGAAGCCTCCAAATGAAGGTTGAGCCTCGTGTTGATAACCGCTTGAGCGAGCATATGTAGCAGACAGTCATATGCCGACCATTCGTGCCTTTCCGTGATCAAGCAACCTTCCGACCAACGTTGCCAATACCTCGTCCGACCACGCTCACAATAACGTCCCCTTGCTCATTCTCACCGGTAGCATCTCTTAGGCCCCAACCGGGGGCGCCGAACTTGGCCAAATCTCTAGCCAGCTGGATGATACTCTCATCGGCAATCACTTCCCGTCCCAACTGAATTCGACCAACGTCCTCTGATCCCATAGTCATCAAGCCTAGCATGGTTGAAGCTGCAGCCGGTGCGACGCATCCGCCCTTCGATATAGTTTCCAGGAGCTGGTAGGCACATTGTTTTCCAATATCCTCCGGGGCTTGCCCACCCGCAGGTGGAGAAGCAACGTCGGCAGAGTACAAGCAGCCGGTCGAAGACTCCGCAACCAATGATAAACCGAAGCCAAGACCGATTTTCTTCTTTGCGGATGGGTTGTTTCTGTCAGGGACCAGCGGTGCGGACGAGACATCGGAGAAAATGTAGGTGTCGGGAACGAGAGGGTTGAGGATACCACGGGCCACATCAATCATTCTTGCATTGTTGGAGGCTGAAACACCCACCGAGTACGCCACGCCACGAACCTTCTTGACTCTGCCTGGGTTCATCAAGTGCAGTGTTTTCGGAAGACGCACTTGGTGGCCGAAAACCAACTGAACTTCTCCACCGCCTCCCCTGCCGTTTGGTCCGGGATTAGACCTGCGGAGGACACGAAGCTCAATGTTGTTGAAGATACCGAACTGGTTGTAAAGCGGAAGGATTGCAGTGCGGACGCTGTCCACAGACATGTCCCCCGTGGGTGTGGCCGAAGTAATAACGCCAGGACCAGTAAAGAGTACTTTGATTGGGGCTTTAGAGAATGGCGCAAGGAGACAAAGAGGTATTAAGAAGTAGCTGACGCCTCGAGTGCATCCTGCAGGGAGCTCATGCCGAATAACACCTCCGCTGGTGACCCCGTTACCCGAAACGCCTCCAGTGATCAGACCGGGCTTGTAGATAACGATGGTTCCTGTATATGAAATTTCCATCTGGGAACCATTTGTGACTGCCTCCAAGAGACGGAGAAACGAGATTTCATGGGAAGCAAGACCAGGATTCGTGGGAGACGACGGCCGGATTTGGGAGATATGGACCGCACGACCGGTTAGGGTTGAAAAGACCAGTCGGTTCACAAAATTCTTGTGACCAGTGAACCGAAGGGGAGGCTGAGATGTAGTGGCCATGATTGCTGGATCGGAGATCTTCCAATACCCCGTCGTCGATATCAGAAGCTGACACTCTCAATCTCAAGTTTGGATAATTTTTGATAAAAAGAGAAAATCTGTCGGAGAGACGATCTTCCTTTCCGGCGATCCTCTTTATCTAACTCCGACTATCTCCGCCCGACGGGATGACTGCATCGACTCTTGTATTGATTACCAACCATGCATGACTGCAAATATTTCGCAGCTGGTCAATTGAGATTTTGTCTGGCATTAGAAAGGGCACCAAACTGAGAACCTCTGCGACAATGCTGCCACCAGCTCTGAATATCCCGAAATGGTATTTCCTACCTCAAATCCCACTTGAAACCGCACCGCATACCCCTCCCCCGCCTTCGCATGGAGAATAGCATCTCCTGATACGAAACCATGAAGTGCGCATACATTTCAGACAATGACCAGGGTATAGGCTCGAAGAAAACTCTCACCTCCTTCAACCGCCGGTGAATAATTACTGCGTCTACCACCCCTCCTCCCCCGCGACAGCCGGATACACCGTCATGATCGTTGGCGGACCAAATGCCCGCACGGACTATCACATCAACTCGACCCCGGAGTTCTTCTATCAGTATCGAGGGTCCATGCTTCTAAAGACTGTCGATACATCTGCCTCTCCTCCCGTCTTCCAGGATATCCCCATCCATGAAGGATCGATCTTCCTACTGCCCGCCAACACCCCGCATTGCCCTGTCCGGTTCAAGGACACAGTCGGTGTGGTAATGGAGCAGCCTCGACCCAAAGATGCGGTGGATACTATGCGGTGGTATTGTAAGAAGTGTGGGGAGATTGTGTGGGAGAAGCAGTTTGTGTGTACGGATTTGGGGACACAGGTGAAGGAGGTGGTGGAGGAATTTGCTGCTGATCAGACGAAACGGACTTGCAAGGCATGTGGGACCATTGCAGAATCGAGATTTCAAGAAGGGGAGATTGTACAGCCGCCTAGGTTTCTGGAGTGATTGGGTTTTTACTTTCCAACTGTAAGTGGGACGAAAAGGAGGCGCCGGGGAAATCGGACGATGAGTCATGTACTATATGTAGTTGTTCAAGCAGTGTATTGCGACGATCTCCAAATTGTACATCGATTTGAGGAGAAAGACATAGGGTGTTGGCCCAAATGCGCCTGCTGACTAGTTGAGGACCTGAAAACCACATCTCGCTCGGACGCGTCCTGTAAATTCTGGCTGAAGCATAACGGGAATCAAAGATGCGTAGGATGGGCCGAGGTTCTGCAATTCTGCGGAGATGTGTTTGTATCAGATGCAGTTGCTCGCCGGAAGAACAGGGTTTGAGCACAAAAAGTACAGTAAGAATACAAAGGAGGATGAAACGAAATGACAAAACTGGCAACAGCCGAGTCAGAAAGAAAGAGTGAGGTAAATTAAGGTATTAAGACAAAGGTGAATAAGGTCTTGACTTGAGCTTGAATCTCTAAAGGCAAGGCTGGGCTTCATATGGTCATGACAACGAGAGCCCCCAAGAAAGGAGATTATAAAAAAGTCGAAAAGTGAGCCCAAGGGCAACAGGCGCTTGACGTTTGCCGGAATGGAAAGAATGCAAAGTATTCATAGGTCTGGTAATATACCAAATAGAGAATTCGCACAGATTGTTCAGACGCAACGATTGTCATTGTGCAGCAAGGACAGAAGAAATAGGTCGTCGTCCCACATGAGCCACCATCAGCATTTTGAAGTAGCGGCCGCTGTTCAGTCATCAAAAGGGCAATCAATGCTTTCATGACCGTCTCTCTCACAGAGAGCACACCACTTGGTTTCATCAATCACTCCACTGGCTTTCCCTGCAACAGGAGCCATTGAAGCCGTAAGGCCTCCACTGATACCCTTCAATCCCTCCAGGACGGCATCTCGTCCTGTCTTTTGAGGGGTGGCGCTATCCTCTTCCTTTGACAGTAACGAATCGGCGATGGAAGTCCCTGGGGTCGACTTTCCGTCCACAGAACCCTCGTGGTGTGACTGCGCAGCGGGGAGTACATGCTCGTTCTTGGGTTCGGCGCCAAGGATGTTCGTGCAGCTCAAGATATCGTGACCGGCGGTTTCGCAAATCTCACACCACAAAGAATTGCCATCATCAGAGCGGCCATCAGACTCATGCATGGTCTCCAGACGGTTGCGGGAGGAGTCCGAAGCTTCGCGGTGGTGTGAGCCGAACGGCTGATACTGACCTTCACCATGAGGTTGCTCTTGCCAGTCATTAGGGACCACTGTGCGGTCAGACAGTCGGTGAGCATGGTTGATAGTGTTCGCCGTCCCGATATATCCAGCAGAGTTCGATGATTTGTGGCGAGTCGTTGAAGCGTTGATCGTGGAACTGCGACTACGGCTTCCACTGTTAAGCCGCATTTGCTGTAATTCCCGCTCAAGCTCCTCGATGCGATAGTTCTTGCTCTCGGTTGCGTGCTCAAATTCCTGAATACGCTGTTCCAGACGAGCGATTTGTTCCGAGTCATGGTCCTGTCGGGAACTTGCAAGCCCATTCTGCAGGCCAGGGAAGTTGGGATCGCCCCTGCTCAACGAATGGATGATGGCTTTGAGGCCGCGAATCTCATCGTCTTTCTGGTCTAGTTCCTTCGAGTGCTGCCGACCTCCTTCTCCAGCTGTGGAGTGCTCACGCTCCCTTTTCAGCTCGAGCTTTGTCCTTTCAACCTCCCCTCGTAGAAACTCGACCTCAGCCCGAGCTTCTGCCTCACCACGCCGTGCGTCCTCGAGACCCTCCTCTAGCTCCGAAACCAGCTCTTCCAGTTGCTTCAGCTGCCTGGCAACGGCCTCGACGTCCTCACCCCGATCTTGTAGCTCTTTGTTCTGTTGCATGAGTTCGTCTAGGCGCTGTTCGTAGACCCGCTCGGTCTCCGACGCGGCTATTTCCAGTGTATCGAGGGTACTCCTGAAGTCGGCTCGGTGTAGATCGAATTCTGCTGTCAACTGAGCAATCCTCTCATTCTTCTCCCGCAGCTGGGCCCTGATGGACAGGGCGTCTGAACCTTCCAGGTCTTCAATTGTCCTCTGAAATTCCGCCAGTGTATTTGCCTGCTCCTCCAGCTGCTTATCGCGGTCCAGTAGCTGCTTCTCCAGGCTCTTAATCTGATCCTTCAATTCCTGCACCTCCGACGACGTCGAGCTGCGATGGAAGTCGGAAGTTCTAACCGAGGACATGTCATCGTCGATGCTCAATCGGGAGGGAGCTCTATCGGATGCACGAGACGGAGCTTTAACCGGACTTCGAGGATAGCCATTGGGACTCGGCCCTGTTCGAGAAGCGGTGGACGGAGTACGAAGACCGGCAAGGCTAAGCTTGGAGGGGGGCGGACCTCGAGGCGATTCAGGGCGAGGTAGAGAGGGTCGTCTTACGCGCGGACGAGGTACTGCAGGACTGGGTCCGACGGACTTGCTGAAATTGATCGGTCGCGAAGGCGTCGGAGGGGCAGTGCTCACGGTAAGGCCGGACGTGGAAGATCGCTTTGTGACGTAGCGATTGTTGTTCATGGGAACAAAGATGCCGGATCCAGGGACAGAGGTCTTGAAATACTTTTTCCCTTCCACATCTCCACTGTTCTTCCCTCGCTTGGCATGCTCCGGAGCCAGTTCGATCCCGGCGAACTTGCCTGGTTTTCCGGCGACGCTGCCCAGGTAGCGGACCGTCCCATACATGCCCCCAGGCACGTTCACGACATCACCAACCTGGATATCGTCGACAGCCGCCATGGGGATGGAGTTTGAGAGAGAGCGTTCTCAGAGTGTTCGAAGCGACGAACGCGACCAGAGCGGAAAGGTAAGGGTCCAAAAGGTCAGAGAAGGGACACAAGTCGAAGAGGAGGGTGGAAAGAAAAGAGAGCGGCAGTAAAGGGATGATGCGGTACAAGGAAGAACAGACAAGAGTGGAGCTCCTGCACTTTAGAACATCGACTGGTGATTGATTATTGATAGGTAGGAATAAGTTTTCATGACTTTTCTGTCAGCCAACAGTGGACTGTTAACTGATAAGGGGGTTGATGGGGCGTTTCTATTTCCTTTTTCTATTTTCCCAGTTGGGCAGAGAAGAAGCCCGAAGAAGAAGAATGAAAAGGACGGGATGGATCAATTGGCAAATTGATGTTGAGACATCGATCATCGGCAATTGCACTCATAGCCCGTTAAGTATCTTCATCCTATGATCCTAGAGTACTTGTAGACACTAAAATAGCCCTTATGATGATCCTGATAATGATAACAAACAATGGAGACACGAACCATGGGTACAAGGGCTATCTTGATACTCGGTACTCGTGATAGTATTGCTCCACAGTGTCCATGCGTAATCCGTCAAACTCCACGGCAGTACGGAGTAAGGCAAATGTTCCTTTTTAATAATCTTTGAAGATATCCTATTGTCGACGAGACATTCATCACCTCCCCATTTCAACCTTACTTCCTGCGACACACGTTCTACTGAGGCATAGGGAACCATTCCCCGACGCTAAGAATCAACTACTTTACCTTGCAGTTCTCCTGTTCGTCCGACTGTCTATTCGTCCACCTGGCACCTTCATCTCCCAAGACTCTCTCCTCGCGTTCCCTATCCTTGATTACTACGACAACTTCAGATTGATGAGCTGGAAATATCACGGAAAAACAGTCGACTATAATCTTATTCTGATACAGAGTCGGTCGCGACAGCTTCCCTGATTCATCGCGCAAGATGGCTCAGTATTTCTTCGATCTGCTCTACAACTTTACAGATTGCATGTGCTGCTTTCCGAGCACACCGCAGCTGAAAATCAACAATCGCAGCTTCAAATTATTACGGCTTCTTGGTGAAGTAAGTCAAATCAGGTCTCCAGATCATGTTTTTCATTTCGTTGTTAAACCCCCTCAACTGACATCGCGACTCTGCTAGGGTGGATTTTCCTACGTTTACCTTGTGCAAGATAAGGCGACGTCAGAGCTCTTCGCCTTGAAAAAGATTCGGTGTCCATTCGGTCAAGAGTCTGTATCACAAGCTTTGAAAGAGGTCGAAGCCTACAACCTATTCACATCACAACCGAACATCATCCACTCCATAGACCATTGCGTATCTACCGAGCCGGGCTCGAAGTTTCGTTCCGATGGCGGCGAACCGGGATCGAAAACCGTCTACATTCTGCTTCCTTACTACCAACGCGGGAATCTTCAAGATGCGATCAATGCGAATCTCGTGAACCATACTCGCTTTCCCGAGAAGAGGCTAATGGTGCTTATGCTCGGTGTGGCCAATGCGCTGAAAGCCATGCACCAGTATCGGGTAAAAAGTGGCGCTGGGTCTACGCGCAGAGCTAAAGCGATCGGACGCGAGGGTGAGGAGGCGGACGCAGCATTATCAATGCAAATGGGCAAACCGAAGCGTCGAGCAAGCCAGCGAGTGGACGAAGAGGATTCAGAAAACGAGCCGTTGATGGATGACGAGGTTACCAGAAGCCAGGAGGGAGTGCAAGAGGGAGACCTCCGCCCCTATGCGCATCGGGACATCAAACCTGGTGAGTCGCTGCGCCCGCAATTCAAGTGCGCAGGGTGACTGACCTATGACAGGCAATATCATGATCGACGATGACGGGCAGACTCCGATTCTCATGGATCTCGGCTCCCTAGCGCCTAGCCCGATAGCCATCACCTCCCGTTCACTGGCTCTGGCCGTCCAAGATACTGCTGCCGAGCACAGTACCATGCCGTACCGAGCGCCTGAGCTGTTCGACGTCAAGACCGGGTCGATCATTGACACCAAGGTTGATATCTGGTCTTTGGGATGCACATTGTACGCCTGTCTGGTAGGGAAAAGCCCCTTTGAAGCGCGAAGCGAGGAGACCGGCGGTAGCCTCAGTATGTGTGTATTGGGCGGGGATTGGCGATTCCCAGATGAGAAGCCTGGGGCTACCAAGGGTAAAGGCCGAGCTGGAACTGAGGATGCGGGTAAAGACGACACAGCAACGATCAGCGAGCCAGTGAAAGAGGTGGTCCGCAAGTGCTTGCAGGTTGAGCCTGCTGACCGCCCTGACATCGATGAGCTCATTCAGATCATAAAGGACGTGATCGACGATCTTTCAGATGACGATGGTATCGCTTCAGGGTCGGCCTAACGTTAATCTACCGGGAGTGACATGTCCCTATTGCGAGACCATCACCTTTTTTCCCTTTTCGCGTTCTTGCGAACAACGCCGTTCTTAACCAGGCCCATTATGTGCGGGCCGCGTTGTGTTTCAATCTGATTTGTAAAGTATGAGCCGAGTGCTCAACACGATCCCTGGAATTTCTTCTTAATATCCACCATCTCTTATAAAATTTGCATTTTGATTATACCGTTTTCCCTGGGAGACCACAAGGGAATCCGGTCGATGACTCTTCCTTCTTCATTCTGCCGCGAGCGACTCAGCTTCCTGATACTACTGGTGATTGGCCGTTCACACTTACTTGACCTTGGTAACAATCTACCGAACCAAATAGGTAATGCACATCTTCAATTCTCAGGACGTCTTCCATACGTAATGCGAGCGGACTCATGATGACGAAAACCAAAGCCTCATTCAATCAGACAGCCTGCGACAAGTGAGGCTTCCTAATGCTATCAAGCTGTACGGACCCGGTAAGCTCTTGATCAACAGTCGCAACCATGGCCATAACATGGGGATCCGAGACCAAAGGTGCCGATGTGGTCGATGCCTTTCCCATGAGCATCAAGCAACGAACATGTAGGCCAAACATGTCAAACCGTTTCAAGTCCTGCAATCATAAGCTAAATCATGGTCCATGAAAAGTCCTCTTGACCGGAGTCGGTGGGACAGGACTACCAGCAGCAACCGCCGAGGCTCTGGCAAGCGGCGATGCAGCCGCCATTATTCTGATGGGCAAGTCGCAGGCCGAGGCGCAAGCCACGATCGACGATATCAACCATAAACACCCCAGGGTCAAGCTGATCTTCATATCGGTAGATTTTGGCCGGTTGGCCTCTGTGCGCGAGGCGGCGGAAGCTATCAGGAAGCTTGGGGTGCCGATTGATGGGTTTGTGGGGTATCCCACGGTGATGGCTGCGCTGTGGACGAAGACGGAGGATGGAATTGAGTCTCACTTCCAGTGCAACTATCTCAGCCATTTCCTCCTGATCAATCTGGTGATGCACTTGATGCCGGCGGGTTCAAGGGTGGTCATGGTTAGCTCCAGTATCCGGCCTGAAGCTCCGCCGCCGGCCTGGGATGACCCCAATTTCGCAGTAAGTGTCTGCTCTGGTTGGAATATGATTAAAGGTAATCACACGATATCTGTCGATTCTGCAGGATGGGAAAACATATCATCCATTGGATGCATATGCTCTGTCGATGTTTGCCAACGTTCAGTTGATCAAGTGTCTGGCTATCTCGGGCTCTGGACGGTCAATGTGTACCTTTTCTGTCAATCCTGGAAGTGAGTATCCAACCTCGTTATCCTCCATCTTTGGCCTAAGTTGAACATCCTTAAGATACCAAGCCGAGCATTCAGACAGTTGCTTCGCCAGAGCAAGTAGCTTCATGGCTCCAAAGGAAGAAAGAGAGTGCGTGCCAGAACCAGATGACTCCTGCAGTTGACGAGTTCCTGACAGTCAGCCATGTATGAAGTGGGGGAAGATCTACCACTTCTGCTTCAACAAGCGCCAAAGTCAGCTTCGCAGGGAATTGCCACGATTCTCAGAGCTCTTCTGGATCCGGAAATCAGTGGTGAGTGGATCCTCTCCCATGGTTGTAAGATATCATGCGTCAACCCGGAGGCTACCGTGCTGATGGATTTGCATCTGGGAAATAGAACACTCCGGCGCATACATGGATAATTGCCAGATTCTTGCTCTGCCGAAGATTGACTTTCCTGCTGGTGAGGAAAACGGTCGAGCGCTGTGGGCGCGGAGTGAGCAGATGGTAGGGCAAGAGTTTAAGCGTCTCTAGGTTGTCGACTTATGTGTAGAAAAGTAGTTATGATTGTTCCTAGATGAGTATACCTTTCAGCGTACAGGTAGAGCCATCTCTAATGACAGATAATAGAACAATATCCTGTGCTTCATTTGAGAGTAATGGTAGATACCTAGGTATTGTTATCCGCGGAGACGTCCAATGAGAGTAATTGCTGGGAGATATCTCCTTGTGCGGGGGAAACACAGCCGTCTCCAACTTGACCACGATCTATCGACCACTCAAACAGACCAATTTTATATCACCATGATGGCTATCGGCGAGTCCATCCAATGATGCGAAAGACAGTGAGGGGAGAACCCTCTACTAGATCCTTGTCAAGCTATGATAAGCAACTACAACTACCCCAGTGGCGCTGGCTAGCTCCTTGCTTAGCTCGACGGCCATTGAGACTGTCCAATGAACCTCACCACCAGCCCATCATCCTGGTTCCTTTCTATCAGATAACGTACCGTCATGACTCAGGAGAGGAGAAAAGTCCGCTTCGAAAGTATTGGCCGTCTTTGTATCAGTGGGGTCCCTGAGCGAGGGACCTGCTTCCCGCGGCGAGATGGCCCTTCATCTCATGCCTGACTATGGATTATGGTTTCCTCGTGGAGAAAGCCCTGATCAGTCAAGTGGGCCTCCTTGATATCTGAACTCAAGCATCCCTGCATCATCATCCAGTCCCATGACAGCGGAATGCTTCCGACCCGTGCTTATCGGCAATTGTGCGATGTGGTACAGTCGTGACCCTTCGCTTGCTCCTGATATCTATCAGGAATGTGCATCCGCTGTATCGCGTCTTGGTGGATCCTCGAGAGGAGCAGATAACGAGATTGTACTTTTCTTTTAACTTTGTACGCTCGTGTTCCCTTCGAGACTAAAGCTTGTAGCAGCAACCTGTACCCGTCGGTGATTGATACATTCTGCGTGAGACTTATATCTTGAGCTCGCCAGTCGCCACTCGACTCTGCTTCGCAGTCTAATTGCACACCCATTCAGCTGGGCAGCAGTGTATATACACCCGGGACATCCAAGGGCATGTAAACAGCATTACTGTTGTCCAGGAAAAGAATTCCGACCTCTGCAATCGATTTGCCTCGTCATGGCGCCACATGTGGACAGCGACGCCATCCCAGGCACGTTCACCCTGGTAGACGTGGAACATGTCTTGGCCACTCGTCACCTTGAGAGAGGAGACAGAGATATTGTGCTTGTGCCTCAACCCTCCAATGACCCGGATGATCCTCTGAATTGGTCGCCACGGCGCAAGCTACTTTCTACGATCTGTGTGAGCGTGTGAGTCTACCTGAGAGGTTGTTTTGATCTACGGAGCTCTTATCAAACAGCTAACCTGATGCATATCGTCAGGTACACCTTGTTTACTGGAATCTCAACCTCAGTTATTTATTCGGTGATTGTTCCGCTCTCTAAAGAGACCGGCGTTGCCGTGTCCACTCTCAACCAGGGAACCGGATATATGTTCTTGCTTGCAGGCTGGGGTCTTCTCTTTTGGCAACCATTTGCGTTGCAGTATGGCAAACGGTTGACATACCTTCTCTCAATGATCGGAGTATTGGTGAGTCCTGCAGAGTTATTGTACGGTTGCCCGACAAGGTCAAGAGGCTGACAGAGAGTCTTTGCACAGGCTACCACGGTATGGGGGTACGTTGTCATATGCTTCTCCATGGACTCTATTTTTAATGGTGACTCTCCAACAGTCCTTATGTTCGTTCGGACGGCGAGTGGATTGGCCGCAGCATTCTGTCAGGCTTCTTCGTTGCTCCGATTGAAGCCCTTCCAGAAGTGACGGTCACGGATGTGGTGAGTATTGTGGCTAGAAGTGTATGCCACTTATTGATGAAGTCTAGTGCTTTACCCATGAACGAGGGACGTATATGGGCCTGTACGCTTTCTTTTTGGCCGGGAGCAACTTCTTCGCGCCGGTCATATGCGGCTTCATCGCCCAATATCAGGGATGGCGATGGGTTTTCTACTGGCCTTCCATCTTCTTAGCAGTGACTATCGTGTTCCTTTTTTTCTTCATGGAGGAGACAAACTACGAACGGAAACATGCCGAGACAGCCACGGTCGAGGGAGTGCCAGAGTCGACGGACGCCTCCGAAGGAGGTGACCAGGAAAAGGCTCCACCTGCCACTTCACAATCGGCGGAAACAGAGTGTGAAGTTAGCTACAGCAAGAAAACCTATATGCAGAAGCTGTCAATCATTGGACCTCGACAAGCCAGGAACAACATGTTTAGGAGGTTCTACCAAACATTGTATTACCTGAGCTGGCCAGTTGTCTTCTATGCTGGGTACGTCATCGTCAATCGGATGAGGAACACATTGGATACTGACGGGGGCAGGTTTTCGTACGGCTCGTACCTGATATGGTTCAACGTGTTGAATGCCACCTCGTCAATTATTCTGTCGTCAGCACCGTATAATTTCAGGTAGGCTGCCAAAATGTCTTAATAAATATGGCAGACTAACTATGGCAGATCATCAATGGTCGGTCTGAGCTATCTCGCATGCTGCCTAGGTGTCATTGGCGGGTGAGTGGTCTATGGCTAGCAAGCAGTCGAGGTGCAGACTGCAGACCTACTAACTCAGCCTAGATCTCTTTTCACCGGCAAATTCAGTGACTGGCTTACTATCAAACTCGCTCGACGGAACGGCGGAGTGATGGAAGCCGAGCAGCGTCTCTGGCCGTTCCTTGCATGTGTGATCATTGTCCCTGGGACTTTGTTGCTTTGGGGTGTGGGTGCAGCCCACGAGATTCACTGGTTCGGACTTCTAGTCGCGATGTGCCTGCTTGCGCTGGCCAACACAAGCGGAATCACTCTGAGCGTCAACTATCTCGTCGACAGCTACAGGGAGCTGAGTGGCGATGCAATGGCTAGTGTGATCTTGGTTCGCAACACAATGTCGTTTGCCATTGGCTACGGGTAGGTCCAAGCGACTTGCATCATGGATTTGATCGCGTGCTCAGGCTGACTTGACTTTCATAGTATTACACCCTGGCTTGAAGACCTGGGATACCAAAACTGCTTTGTGTCAGCGGCGTTCATTGGCATGGCCATATCTGCCGTGTTCCTGGTGATGATCAAATGGGGAAAGACATTCCGAGCTCGCAGTCGCGAAAAGTACTGGAGCATTGTCAGGGAGAATCAAGCCAGGGGAATGGGACATTGATTGAATTGGAGTATGAAGAATGTCATGATATATACAACCGGACTATGCAAATAGCTATAGCTATTCAGCTAACTTGATATTCCCCTCCGCATCATAAACAATCTCCCGCATCTTCACACTGCGCAGATGATCCACCCCCCCAGACAGCTCACAGTCATGGTAGAAAAGCCACCACTTCCCCTGAAACTCCGCAATAGAATGATGCGTCGTCCACCCAAGCACCGGCTCCAGGATCCGGCCACGGTACGTAAACGGACCCAGCGGACTCTCCCCCGTCGCATACACCAGGTAATGCGTATCCCCCGTCGACCACGAGAAGTAATACGTGCCATTATACTTGTGCATCCACGCCGCCTCAAAGAACCGCCTCTCATGGTCATCCGCCGCCAGCGGCCTCCCCTCCCCATCCACAATCTGTAGTTCGCAAACCTCCCCCTCAATCTCAAGCATATCCTCCCTCAGCCGCGCCACCCGCGGATACAGCGCCCACACACCCTCCCCACTAGGCTCCTGCGGGCCCGTCTTCGACGCATCAAACTCCCATTCCCCATCTGCCTTAGACCAGCACTGCAACTGCCCGCCCCAGACGCCCCCAAAATACAAATACGCGCTCCCATCCTCATCCACAAACACCGCAGGGTCAATACTATAGCTGCCCGCGATCGGCTCCGGCCGCGGCACAAACGGGCCCTCGGGTTTCTCACCCACCGCAACACCAATCCGGAAGATCCCCTCGTGATCCCGCGCAGGGAAGTACAGATAGTACAGCCCGTTCTTGGCCGCTGCGTCGGGGGCCCATAGCTGCTTGGAGACCCAGGGGATGTCAGACGCCGTAAGAACGACGCCGTGGTCGGTGACGGGGCCGCCGGGGGTGTCTAGTGAGAAGACATGGTAGTCGGTCATGTCGTATTGGTCGCCATTGTCGTTGAAGGGGATGGAGGTCTCGCGGTCGTGCGACGGGTAGATGTAGAGTTTGTTGTTGAAGACGTGGGCGGAGGGGTCTGCGGTGTAGATGTGTTTGATTAGGGGTTCTGGGTCGGTGGCCATTTTTGCTGTCTGTGTCTGTGTTTCAGAGACAGTTTAGTCTAGCGAGAGAAGTGATTGTGGATTGCTGTGAGCATCTGATATCAGTGCTGTTGGACTTGGATTCTTATACATCTCAGTGCCTCGGTTTTATCCGACTCAGGCTAAACAATAGAACCCAAGAATTACCCCACCACTCCATAGGCTAAACAGAGTATGGATTATTATTGGAAATGCCTTTAATCGAATAATAATAGATTGGATTGATGGTCCCTATCCAATGACATCTAGTATGGTTTAGCTGAAACGTATCTATCAAGGCTGAATACCGTATGCAAGCGCCTCCAACCAACAAAGACAAGACAACAAAGACATGCGACACACCTTTCAGACAAATGAAGAATCAATATCCAAATGCCTTCCACCGCAAAATAGCATCAGGATCATCCCGCTGCGCCTGTAAAAGCCCCTGCTCCCACTCCCACTCCATTCTCGCCAGAAGCTCTTCCGTTTCGGGTTCGTCCTCACCCACAGAATCAGGATCAAACCCTGCCTGCGCCTCTTGATGCTCACTAAAAGTAGGCGACTCACACCCCCTTAACCCAATAAAGCGACCGAACCGTCGCCGCTTGGTTTGTAGATCGACGCTCTCCTCGCCCTTCGTGCCGATCCACGCGGGGATGGACACGGGGTATGCCGTCGTGGCGTCCACCGGGGGCCAGACCTGGTGGAAGTGACGGGCTAGATTGTCCAGTTGCCGAGAGGTGAGTAGATGGTAGGCGAGCAGGGTCTTGGGGAACTCGGGATGATGCTGCCCCGTGGTGCTGGAGACGAGGGGGCAGAGCGGGGTGCGTAGATGGCGGAGGATGGGCAGGAAGGATGGATGGACCTTGCTGGAACGAGTTGCTATTCCTGGTCTTGATTCCGCTTGTGGTGGTAGTTGTGGTTTCGCTGATGATCGGCTCGAAGTCGAGGTTGTGGGTGTTGATGGTGAGAATGCACACGAGATACTGGGGGATTGAGGTGACGAAGGGTCTATCACGATACGGGGGAGGGAGGGATTGTTGCTGCCCTGCATTTTGTATGTGAAGAATTAGTTCTGGTCAAAATGAGATATAGACCTTAATTGTCGGTGTCAGTTGCCTCTTGGTTGCTGCGTGGGCGTAGATGCTCAAATCAAAGCAGTTAATCGTAGCAGAGAGATCATAGAGATGAGAGAAGGCAATTGTCGCTTATATAGATTTCATCAGAACCATGAAACGGCTGCTATATGTGACAAAGGGTTACGGCGAAGAAAAGCCAACGACAAGAATAGCAATTCTTTGTTGGTGCAACAAACCAGCACTTGGCCATATTGTACCCAGCCTTTGTCTCGAGGCTTTTCTGTTTCATCTTAGAAACCAGCAAATCAAACAATAAGATCATTCAACAATGATACCCATTGAGCGTAGTAAACGAAAAGATATGAAACAGAACTCGAATCAAAGGATCCAACAAGGCTATATCAAAAGATCATTGTGCACATCCAAGACCAAATGCAGAGTGGTTACAGGGACTCCACTATGAAAGAGAAAGTTCATCTACACGCTTCTCCAATGGTGTCTTCTTCTCATCGGTCACTGGAGGCAGGCCGACATACTTGTTGATCCAGTTGAGAACAGTCTGGTGCCATACGAGAGAGTTCTCCGGATTCAACACCCAATGGTTCTCGTCAGGGAAGGTCAGGAAGGCACTCTCGATCCCCTTCATCTGCAGCACGTTGAACGCTGCAAGCCCCTCGGCTATTGTCAAACGGTAGTCGAGCTCATTGTGGATGATCAGATGCGGGGTCTGCCAATGCTCCGTAAAACGAGACGGATCCCACTTCTCCCAGTTCTCTGGGACCTTCCAAATCGGGCCTCCCAGATCGTGGAGCGGGAAGTATTGTTCCTCACTCGCAAGTTGGGCGGTCATGCTGAACACCCCGTCGTGAGTGACGAGCGCCTTGAATCGGCGGCCGAGAGGGTGGCCCTGGATCCAGTTCATCATATAACCACCATAGGACGCTCCAAGCGCAACAGCCCTTGAAGTATCAACGTAATCCAGATTCTCCTCGATGTAGTCAAATCCTTTTTCGATATCGATATAAGGTAAGCCTCCCCAAGAACCACGGATCGCGTCCGTAAATGATTGCCCGTACCCGGTGCTACCTCGCGGATTGGGCGTAATGACGACGTAACCCTGCTCAGCAAACACGGCAGGATTCCATCGAGTGCTCCATTGATCATTCCATGCACCCTGGGGCCCTCCATGAATCAGATAAGCGAGCGGATACTTTTCACCAGGCTTGAAATTGGACGGTTTAACCACCCACGCATGGACGGGGTGATCCTCGGCGCCTTTGAACCAAATCTCATCCACCTGTGTGGGTGAAAGGCCAAAGGCGGCGCCTTCGCGGCCAATAGACGAGATGACTCTGACGTTGGAAGTATCCTGGGTGTCCATGATGGTCCACACGCTATTGTCAACCAAATTGTTGCTGGCGATCAACAGCGTCGATGAATTTGCCCCCAAGGGGAAAACATCCGTAACATAACCAGAATGCGTGAGCTTCTTCAACACAACGGGTGTACTATGGCGGACATTGTCGAGAGGAAGTTGATACAAAACGCCACGGCCCAGCTCCTCCACCTGAACGATTAATGACTGATCATCCTTAGCAAACGTCAATCCCGACGGGCTCAGATCCCACTGTCCCTTGCCATCAGCAGAGGCAAAAACCTCAATCATCTCACCACTCCATGGGTTTGGAACGTATAGGATTCGGTTCTTGTCCGACTCATAGCCATCCTCACGCATCGCGAGGAGAGCAAGCGAGCTGCCATCAGACGAAAGAACAGGGGATGACATCGCACCCTCGAGACCCTTGACCGTGCACACCTTGGCTTCCAGAGCGCCCACACCGGTCCACGAGAACATCGGACAGTAGTAGCACGAGCAGGAAGTGTGCGTCGCAGGGTTGAGATTAGGATCTCTCGCAACAAACACAATTGCTGACGGGCTGATGTCGAAATCGCCCGAGCCGCCAAAAGGCGGGATAGGCGACTCAACCCCCGTCAGCCCGCAAACCGAGATCAAGTTCGTCAGCCCAGAGACGGAATATCTGCCCGCCTGCCGAGTGGCAGGGGACAAGGGCGCGCGCTGCAGCAAGCCATACCAAATGGCGTTGCGCTGCGGCTCAACCCACGAGTCCCAGTGTCGGACAAACAGGGACGTGTACAGCCTGCCTGAACTGAGAGGCTTTTTGGCGTCGTGTGGATTGTACAAGGACCCATCCGGGTTAGCCTTCCCAGCGACGGCGAACCCGATCTTGCCGGGCTCAACAACAGTCACCTTGAGATCCGACACGGGACCGGGAACAGTGCCCGCAGTGTAGGTCTTGTCTACTTCCCGCGCGTCTCCGACAATGAAGCTGGTATTGCCGTTTGCTTTTGTCTTCAGCCAGACCAACTGGTCGCTGTTATCCAGCCACTGTGGGCTGCTGGCGCCCGGATCGTTCGTGATGAGGGCCGATCGGCCGGTGGCGATGTCTAGTACACGGATCTCATTGGTCTTCGAATGGGAGTCGAAGGAATAAGATGTCTGTGTGTAGACGGCAAGTGTCCCGGAAGAGTTGGGGATAGGTCCGGAGCGGCGGGGAGCTCCCAGCAGGACTCTGGTCAAGTCAGCACAGGCCCTAGCAAGATAAGACTGCTTTTTTTGAGAGAGAGAGAGAGAGACGAATGCCTACTTACTCAGGAGTGAACTTCATTGATCGGATGGTCATGTCCGTTCGGCAGTGATAAGACTGTCTTACTAAGATCAGTGCCAAGCGTTGGGGTAAGACACCGATTGTGTAACTGATGGTATATATATATATGGCAACTGCGAGATAATACAATGATGGATGGAGATGGAAGGGGGAAGAGAAGAGAAATGGAGAGAAGAGAGGAAGTTGGAGAAATGGAGCTGCCTTATCGCGTGGGGAGAAGATCTATTTTTAACAATAATCCTGAGTCTATCTACGGAGTACAACGAACAGACTTGGACGAAACACTGTTACTACCATTGCTCCACGTAGATAACCCGTATAAATACAACAAAGAAAAATAACAGACGGATCTAGTGCCAATGTCATGCCAACAGATTTTATAGACCCTTCACTCCTCTTCCTCCTCGCTCTCATCCTCTTCCATGCCTTCAGCTGCCGTCACAGTAAACGTAGGCGCTTGGTCGACGCCCACATAGCTGTCGCACATTAGGTACAGCGTCAACTCATGCTCACCAGGCGTGGGCACAATGTACTCCAGGCGCAATTCCAATTTGCGTCCGATGGTAACTCGCTTGATGGCAAGCAAATTCTTCGTCTTCTCGTCTCCCACCACCAACCACCAATTCTCCATCTTCTTGCCGGGGTAGAACGGCGCGTGTACAGTGGTGTCAGGCTCCTCGTCCTCTTCGACTTCCCGTTCAATCTTGATTTTGAGATACGCCGGCTCGCCGGAGGTAATGTTCTCGGGGTCCTCCACCTGGAAGTCAAGGTCAAGGTTGGGATACTTCTCGTTCGTGAACGCGGCGGCTTGAGCCAACTGTGAGTTATCGAGACCAAGTCGCTTGACCAACGTGGGGTAGTCCTTGTTCTCGGACGGATCCATTGCTTCCATGAATTCGAAGATGTCATTGATGTTGTATTCATTGGCGACCTTGATGGCTTCGGGGCCAAAGTGAGGAATCTGCTTAAGAGGGCTATCCCGATCCCACATGGCTTGGACCACCATCTGTGACATCTCCATGGCATTCATTGCGTTCAAGTGACCCTCAGATGAGAGAACATCGACACATGCACTGAGAAGGTTGAGAACCTTGCTGACAATGACCTCCTGGTCCTTGGCAAGGTCAATGGGCAGTTGCATGCGGGAGAAGTGAGCTTGCAGGAGAACAAAGGCCTTGAAGTGAGGCGAGTCGTAGGCCGGTTGTGACATCTTGACGGGTACACGATCGTACACTCGTCGCAGAATGTGGTCTTCGTGTCGACGCATCTGAATCGATTCGAATTCCGTGGCCGAGGTGATAATCTCCAGGATACCCTTGAGCTTCGTGCGAGCACTCAGCGACAGGAGGAAGGTCTGCATGGTGATGAAGGAAATGTTGTAGTAAGCGCCAATCATGGCCGCATTGAGCGGCGAGACACTGTCATCCTCTTCATCCAGATCAATGATCTTAGCCTCCGACAGCTCCTTCAATGTGTTCTCCACCAACTCGGACAAGAATGTGCTGAGACCTTCGTGGCTAATATCACTCAGACCGTAGAAGCTGGGGTTGGCAAGGAGACGGCGGTAAAAATACGTGTAGGTCATCCAATCCACGGCGTCCTGGGTCGAAGTGATTGTCCGTGTGCTGATCTCGGTAACAAATGCGTCATGTAAGTACAATTGCAAGTGACTCTCGACGGGCAAAGCCTCGTTAAGGAACTTCTTGTAATACTCGCGCTTGACTGCAGGCACCATCAGAACACCCCGGCCAATCTTGTCCTCCTTAGGACGAGTAGCTTTGCCAAACATCTGCAGGATTTCGCTGATAGGATAGTCAATGTAACGGTGCTCGCGGCCTTCGAAGAATTGTGTTCCCATGACGATTACAAGATGCGCGGTCAGATTCAGCTCCCAGCAGACATCGCGTGAAGCAAGTAGAACCTGAATCGCACCAATGGTGAAGAGATGTGAGACAATGCGCTTGTCAGTGGCGCTAAGAGCTTCGTGATAGTATCCAATGCCGTGGGAGAGCGATTCTGCCAGTGTCCGTTCTTGAACCCGATTCAGTAGTGGCGCAAGTTCATTCACATCAGCATGGAGAAACCGGTCCTCGTTGTCATCAGCCGCGCAAGCAGCCAGGAGATCCATGGCTGATGATCTTGTTTGCTTGCGATTGGGCACAAAGACGAGCGCCGGCTTGTCCGGAGCCAACTGCACAATTGAGTGATATGCCGGCTTAGCCATGGCCAGCATGAGTGAGGGGAAGTGAGGAATGCTGAAGGACTGGAGATGGAGCTCGAGAGGCACAGGCCGAGCGTGGGGGCTGAAATTGTAAATCGTATGCTTGCTCGCACCAATCCACTCGCCGATGTCGCGGGCGTTAGCAAGAGGCACACTCAACCCAATGATGCGCATGCCATTCTCTAGCTGAAGGGCAATAGAATGCATGCGCGACACCACTACCTCGTACACGTATCCTCCATAGCCTCCAAGCATATGCAGTTCGTCTGCTATAAACAGCTGCACGGATTGCACGTTCTTGCGCCTTTGCCATTGCCGGGACAGAACATCCCACTGCGTCGGTGTGGCGAGAACCAGATCTGCCTGCTCCAGCAATTTCAGATCCGCAGTGGTCTCTCCCGTCAGCTTGACGATATTCTTGCCGCCACCGAGGTTACCCAACCGCTTCTCCCAGTCCGCATGTCGTTGATCAACCAACTCTTGGAAAGGAGTAATATAGACGGCCCTGCCACTATCTCCCTTTGACCAATGCCGCAGCAATGCAAGCTCAGCACAAACAGTTTTGCCACTGCCCGTAGGAGCACCGAGGAAGACGTTGTCATCGGAGTCATATAAAGACTTGAAAGTTTGCGTCTGGATCTTGTTGAAAAATTGCCACTCGGGATAGAGCTGCTGGTAATCCTCACGCTTCAGTGCCTTGACGGGTGCCCGTTGCATGTCCAGCAAGGGAGTATGGGGCGGGAATCGCTCCGGAAGAATCAGCTTCTGGAAAGACACCGCAATCTTGGTCTCAGAGTGCATCCACCGATCGGAAACGAGAGAGATGAAGTAGTTGGGGGGCATGGGCTCGGTAATGGGAACAGTAAACTCGACCAGATGCTCGTTCATCTCGGCCTGCGCATAGTCCTTCCGGAGGATGAATTGATCGTGGAACAAGATTTCCTCGCCATCACAGTCCTCGACGATGATCCAGAAGTCTTGCGCTGTCCCGTGCAATGCATCATCCCACACGAAATTCGGAGTGATAGTAAGCTCCACTCGAAGCAATGACCGCGTTATGGGCTGAACTTGCGCCTGGACTTCCAAACGAGGGAACTTGGACACGAGATCACACACAGTCCGTCCAGCCTTGGGCATACCAAGAAGTTCGCCCATGCGAGGAGGGTCGAGGTCGAAATAGCTGGACCAAGGCACGTCGATTCTCTCCGCTTTCTGCAGAATATCACGGGGACAGTGAGGAAACTGACGAAGTGGCGTCATGGTCGGCCACATTCGCCGTTCCGCCATCTTGCAGAGATCGAGAGCGGTCTTCGCGACAGATGACCAACCTTTCTTCAGGGAGATCTCATAAAGCGCCCGTAGAATACGACCCGCGGACTGAGTGACATACACCATGTCTGCCATCAAAGCAAGACCTTCTAGCTTCAGTCTGGAAATGTAGGCCTGCAGCAAAACGTTGATCTTCGAATGAGGCTCATCGATGCTCTCTTTAACAGGAACAGGAACACGACCGAGAAGTTTCGCTAGCTCCAATTTCTCATCTTGTCGGACAGGGATGTACTTGAATTCGTCGCTGAGGGCGAAAATGCGGAAAAGCTCAATGGTCGAGATGTTGGGTTGGATGTGCTGAGAGTAGGTCAACATGGAATTGTGGCCAATGTAGTAATGCGAAGCAATTCGTCCCAATTCGGTGGACTGCAGACGTCCAGTCTTCTTCTCATACTTGACAAGACCGGCCCTTTCCAAGATGACGGCTGCGGAGTGAACAAGGTCAACTCGCTTTTGTTCCAACGCGTCATCGTTCTCATAATCGGCGCCCACGCTGTACAAGCCAGGCGAGCGGAGCATACGGACAAAGAGGTAAGTGTAACCTAGCCACTCCACTCCCTCGTCGCGGTTGCGGATGTTTCCAAGGACGATCTCCGCATTCAGATTATCAGCAAGTTTGCTCATGAGCTGACTCTCGATCGGCAATTGCTGGTTCATGAGGGAGAGGTAGTACTGAATCTCAGTTTGGGATGTGATAATAATACCTTCACCAAATGTGTCGTATTGAGGTCGACCAGCTCGGCCCAGCATCTGGAGGACATCCTGAGGGCTAAGCTCGACCCAGCTACCCTTCTCGGGTGAGTATACCTGAGTTCCCTTGATGATAACGGTATGCGCGGGAAGGTTGACACCCCAGGCAAGAGTGGCCGTGCATACGAGGACTTGAATGCTGCCATCAGCGAATAGCGCTTGGACAGAGTCACGATCCGCAAGACTCAGCCCTGCATGGTGGATACCGAAACCATATGGCAACAGGTCTTTCAGCGATGCATCGTCGACAGACTCGGCTTCTTCCGCTAGAATAGCCCTGCTTGCAGCATCGCTGCGCAAAATCTGGCCAATGGTCTCCATCTCCAATGCCTTATCCCTGATATACTTGGCCGTCTTCGCCGTTTCCTTTCGAGAGTGAACGAAGATGAGCATCTGGTTTCTTCGCTGCCCGACTTGCTCGAGAACTTTGTTATAGCAAATATCGTTCATCATCTTCAGCTGCTTGATAGCTTTCTTCTCGGTGACACCAATGAACTCCTGCTTCAAGGGGCATGGTCGATAAGAACCATCAAAGTGGAACAGGCCTTTATTGGGGTCAACTCGTAAGAAGCTGGCTACATCACGGTAGTTTGGTAAAGTTGCACTGAGGCCGACGATGCGGACAGGTTCTCCAGTCTGCTCTACCTTGCGAATTGTTCGACTGACGATACTTTCTAAGACGGGTCCTCGCTCGTCATGAAGCAAATGAATTTCATCGATGATAATCAGACGCACAAGCTTGATGTAGCTCGTCTCCGATGCTTTTCTGGTAATGACGTCAAACTTTTCGGGAGTCGTGACAATCATCTGGGTTTCAGCAATCTGTTGTTTTGTGAGTTGACGATCACCAGTCAGCTCAGAAACTCGAATGCCGTAAGGCTCGAGCCGTTTGCCGAAGTTGCCGACTTGCTCCTGGACTAGAGCTTTCAAGGGAGAGATGTAAATGATTTTGAAATCGTCGAGCATGATCTCTCCCGTCTCCGGGTTGCGATTTTTGCCGATCTCGCGAAGAATGGCAAGCATGGCAACATTCGTCTTTCCAGATCCTGTGGGAGCACAGACAAGCATATTGCCGTCATCGTGGAAGGCAGATGGGTAGCATTTGGTCTGAACTCGGTTGAGCTCCTTGGCGCTGCCAAAGCCGGTACGGGCCCATTCAGGCAGTTCAGTGGCGGGGATGTTCTTCTCCCCAGGTTCTCGCTTGGGTTTTGGCGGTGGTACATGAATCTCCTCGTATCCTTTAAATGTTCTCTTGGTGGAACCCTGAGGTAGCTTGACATTCGGATTGGTCATCAGATGGTTGCCTTGATGGAAGACAAGGTTCTCCAGGTTGATCAGCCTCTTGGGCTGCAGACCGCCGACCAAGCCACCCTCTGCAGGCTTCTGCTCAGGGGCCGGCGCGCTAGGGACATCGACATCCATCAAATCGAGCTTGATCTTCTTCTCGGGACGACCTGCCGCTTCATCGCGAACTGTCTTGCCTCGTATTTCGTCCAAAATGGCGCGGTGGCCAGCCTCAACCATCTCACTTTCGACGAGATGGCGAGCATCGGCATCTTCGGCGACCCTACGCCAACGCGTTACCCACACAATCTTATCACGGTTTGTGACAAATTTGGCGACAAGGTCTGGGTGCTCATAATCAAAAAGTTCCATCAGATCGTTTTCCACGTCTCGCAGAGATCTTTCTGTGCCGTCCTCCGCTTTGCCGCCAAGTATTTCCAGAGCTTGTGTGGCCTTCTCCTGCTGTATATGAGCGTCGGGATACGCAGGACGAATTTGACGTTGTAACCAGTAAGCGTCGATTTGCCGGGCAGGAACTATCAAGTTCTTGTCCCGTCGTTGGTCGGCGCGATCTAGCCCACCGTCGATGACCATCTCTTCCTCAGCCTCAAGACCTTCGATATTCGCCTTCTCAGCCGTCGCAGCCTCAACATCAGGAGCTTCTTGTTCATCTGGCTCTTCATCGTCGGTCAGGTCATCCTCGTCTCGGACCTCGGTGACAGTGCCCATCCGCTCATCATCCTCTTCTTCCTCGTCGAAGACGACGGCAACACCCTGACGTTCGTCGAGCTCTGCCTCTTCTTGGCCGTCCAATCCGCCATCCATCTCTTCGTCCTCGTCCTGTGCATCGTAGTCCGTAATCTTCTTACCCAAATTTACAAGCTCGTTGAACTCCTTTGGGGTCATGGAGCTGCCAAGCAAGTCATCAATCTCCTTTTTCTTGTCAAAGTCCTTCATATCTTCATCCTTCAATAGCTCCAACACAGCATCGGCAGCACTTCGGACGACTTCATGAGGGACATCACCCAGATGGTTCGCAGTCATCGTCAGGATGAGGTCGTAGGTCGCGCGGGTCGCGGGTGTTCGAGGGCGGTATTTCAATCCTTCGATGAGAGCATCGGCAGCGGAGAGAATACCCTGGCCGCGTAATTGTTGTTGCCCGCGACGTTTTCTCTGTTCTCGGGCGAGGACATCCTCGCCTTCTCGGATCGCACCTCGCTCAATATCTGTAGGTCCGACGGCTTTTTTCTTGGTCTTTGGCGCATTGTCGTGCGCGACTCTTGAGCCCATTTCCCGTATACTGATGCGCCCAGCGAGGGATTCTGGGTCTCCGGTGGGTTCATCGTTGATGCGAGAGATGAAACGACGGTCCGCCTGGAGAACCAGGTTGGACATCGCCGAGTACTTGTACTGGGAGATATTTTGGTCCGCCATCTTGATGATGTTATGTTTCAACTGCAATCAAAAATCCGACAAGCAAAAACGATAGTGCGACGACTTCTTTCAGTCGCCCGGGCTCGGTGGAGCTCAGATTCAGCCGGCGCGTCGACACACCTGCGTCAAGAAATGAATTGCGGAAATAATTAAGTCTCCGTAGAGGCTTCACAAACCTTGCTCATCCTCTTGCAGCAGGCAAGCTTACTCGTTGTTGCAGGGTTGCAAGCTGCCTGTAGTGGTTTGGATGGTTGAAGGGAGATTGGCGTTGAAAGTTGTCGGGAAGTTCTTCTGCAGCAGATTTGAGTGGCGAAGCGGGAAGGTTTGGCGAGCGACACCTGAGGTTTGAGGTTCCCTTTTTAGTTATCGCCGCCCGCAATCCCATTCTCATCAACACCAACACCACCTTTGGTGACCTGCTCAGTTCAAGACCATGCGCATCAATGGATGTCGATTCGCTCGTTTAGTACCGTCGCGGGTCCCTCGTCTCCCTGAATTCGACAGTTCTGCCGCGCATCGCTGCCTTGTGCACCGAACGATCTGTCACCATGCACGTCGTCCACTCACCTGCGTCGGAGCTTCGTTACCAATGCCACATCTCGAGCTCAGAAGGGGGGCAAAAACACGGACCACGGTCAAACTCAAGGATTTGCCGCAGGGAACATTGAAACTCGAGCCGTATGACGATGCTACGGACGAGGCGCCTCGATACCCCACGGTCGTGCAGGGACATCGGAATAACATGCAGAAATTCAGGAATTGTGTTATTCTGACTCGAGTAGGGGGCTTCTACGAGGTACGGACTTCGGACTGGCGGTTCAAGTAGAGTAGACAGTCGTATTCTCTCTTCTGAAGGCAGCATAGATTCCTGACAGATTCTCCAGCTCTACTTTGAGCAGGCTGAAGAGCTAGCTCCGTTATTGAACTTGAAGCTCGCCTTCAAGAAAACCAGCGCGGGACCTGTTCCCATGGCAGGATTTCCCTTCTTTCAGCTAGACCGGTTTCTGAAGATACTCGTCCAAGACTTGAATAAGTACGTGGCTATCAGCGAAGAGTTTGCCAATGGCGCTGAGGATAAAGCCCGGAATGGTCTTCTCTTTGATCGCAAGGTAGCCAGGATTATCACGCCAGGTACCCTGATCGATGAGAAGTTCATGGATCCTTCCGAGAACAATTTCTTGCTGGCGATCTATATGGACGTGCCAGCCTTGAAAGCGCAATTAGACCAACAGAAGGGTGATTTGTCTGCGCAGCAGCACATTTTGTCATCCGCATTCCAACGCGTAGGCTTATCCTGGCTGGACCTATCCACGGGCGATTTCTTCACACAATCGACTACCACTCAGATGCTTCCTTCGGCTATTGCTCGGATCGGAGCGCGGGAAATACTCGTGGACCAGAAACTTCAGGATTTGATCGGGCAGGAGCTGCAACTTCTGGTTGGGCATGATCATCGTTTAATGACCTTTTTCGCATATCCCAGCAAAATTCTACCTATATCACAGTGGAGCTCTGTGCTTGAGGCGCCAATAGCTGACCAAGGTTCTGATGCTTTCACGCCGGAAGAGATCTCAGCCGGTTATAGCTTGCTGGAGTATATCAGAGTTCAGCTGCAGGGCTTGAACTTGAAGCTCCAACCGCCTCGTCGTCGACATCTGAATGAGTCTATGAACATTGACCGTAACAGTCTGAGAGGCCTGGAGATTCTTGAGACGGCGCGGGACGGCTTTGGAAAGGGAAGTTTACTACATGCGGTGCGCCGAACATCTACCAAAAGCGGAGCACGTCTGCTAAGAGATCGCCTGAGTATGTCTCACCCTGTTCTGGCCTTTTGCAGATTGTAGCTGCATCGACTAATACATGCGTAGCATCCCCGTCCACGTCATTGCAGGTAATCAACGAACGGCTTGACCTCGTATCTGTCTTTCTCGAGAATAGTGATCTACGCGACAGTGTAATCCAACTGCTAAAACGAAGCTATGATGCCCAACGCTTGGTCCAGAAATTTACCTTGGGGAGAGGAGACGCAGACGACCTGATCTGCCTTGCCAGGGCCATTCAGGCTTCGAGAGAGGTCAAGATGGTTTTATCAAGCCAAGACGACGGCTGGCTTGACAGTGTGCCTCATATACATGCCACCGATGCCAAGCGTAGTCTCTCAGCTATGACTGGTCGGCTCTATTTGGATGGACCGACCATGCTGGCGGATCGGATCTCAGCTGCCATTGACGAAGAAGGCCTACTGCAGAAGCAGCGTCTTGAGGATGATACGGCTGCTGAAGCGGCGGTTTTGGCGCAGGAAGTAGCCATGAGCGAGGGCCTGCCTGAAGACGTGGAGGCGCTCCCGAAAAAAGTGAGAGCTAACAACAGCGATCAGTCGAAGGCATCAACGGAAGAAGCAACTGCGCTTGACACTTGGATCATGAGGCGCAATGCTAGCGCAGCTCTTCTTGAGCTACATGAGTCCTTGGACCGGCTACAGGATGAAAAGACGCGTCTTACTCAACGTCTTCGCGAAGCCGTCGGATCTTCCGCCCTCTCGTTGAAATGGACTCCTGGCCTAGGATATATTTGCCATGTCAAAGGAGCCAAAATTTCTCAGCAGTCTCTAGAGGAGCTAGGTGTAACGCGGAATGTGTCTTCAACCAAGTCGACACGGTCCTTTTACCTTCCCGCCTGGACAGCGTTGGGCGGCCGAATGGACCAGGTGAAAATCCAAATCCGACAAGAGGAACAGGCGATCTTTGAGAGTCTGCGCCGCGAAGTGATTCTCAACCTAGTGAAGATCAGACGCAACGCAGCCGTAATGGACGAGCTTGATGTTGCGTGTTCTTTCGCCACCTTGGCTGAAGAACAACGTCTAGTACGTCCGGTCCTCACCAATGGCGTAACCCACAAAATCGTCGGGGGAAGACATCCAACGGTCAAGCTTGGGCTCGAGGAGCAAGGGCGACAGTTTGTCAGTAACAACTGCTTCTTGGGCGACTCGGAGAGGATCTGGCTCATCACTGGTCCGAACATGGCCGGTAAAAGCACGTTCTTGCGCCAAAATGCGCTCATCACAATTCTGGCACAGGCTGGCTCATTCGTGCCTGCTGAGTACGCGGAGATTGGCATTGTAGATCAGATATTCAGTCGCATTGGGGCGGCTGACGATCTATTCCGAGACCAGTCCACTTTCATGGTGGAGATGCTGGAGACGGCCACCATATTGAGGCAGGCGACAGCGCGCTCATTTGTTATCATGGATGAGGTTGGCCGCGGGACAACGCCAGAAGACGGGACAGCGGTCAGTTTCGCCTGTCTGCACCACCTGCACTACCGCAACAAGTGCCGGACATTGTTCGCAACCCATTTCCATGCTTTAGCGGACATGACCGATGGCTTTGAGGCACTGGGGCGATACTGTACCGATGTGAAAGAGACGGCCTCGGGGTCGTTCTCATTTGTCCATCGACTGCGCAAGGGGGTGAATCGTGATTCCCATGCGCTGAAAGTCGCGCAGCTCGCAGGCTTGCCGAAGGAGACCCTAGAGATGGCCAGTCGAGTGCGACAGTCGTTGGGTAACCGCGCTCCATGGTCTTCGGGCGGCAGCGATAGCGATACCATCGCGTCAGCAACCGCGTAGTGCTCGTTACTCCTGGCCCTCCCATGTACATGTACCATATCTTCTGTGTGTTACAGTTTTGCTCGAGATACCAATCTAGTCATGCTTACATACATTCATAATACATTCATAAACGAGTTCCTCTATGTACAAAGGCCTCCAACTAGACGTAGGCAAGAATACCACTTCCTCCCAGCGTTTCAGAGCTTGGAAGCACCCGACGTCCGACTCCTCCCCAAATCAACCACAATCCCATCCCCAAACGCAGCCTCCTGCACATCCTCATCATACACGCCATTGACAAACTGCACAACCACAAAATCCACCCGCCTGGAACCCAGCACCACCATCGGCGCATGCCACGTCCCAACCCCATACGTCACCGCCTGCCCACCCCGCGCCACAAACGCCCGCACATTGTTCAAGTCGGGAGGGTCCCTGATCGTCACGGTGTGACCGGAAGGCGTAGTCGCCGTCGCCGTCTGGCCCTTCAACGTCGGCGCCACGATAACCAGGTAGAATGGTTCGTCGGCATCGCCTGCGCGGGTCTGGCTGGATAGGTCGATGGGTGTGAATGTCTGCGTGGTGAAGGGGTGTCGCTCCAGGATGCGGACGTCGAAGACGCTAGTCTCCCCTCTTGGAACTTTGGAGGTGCGTAGTTTGCGCGGGAAGCAAGAGAACATGCTCATGCGGGCGGAGGAGGGCTGTCCGCTGGGGCATTGCGGGTAGTGGTCGAGCAGCGGGGAGATGGGGCTGTACTTGAGGGCGGAGGACTGGTTCGCGACGACTGGAGCGGGATCGTGAGGAGGGAGAGTGGAGAGAGGAGGCGCGGAGGAGAGATCGCGAGGGAGAGGACAGCTGATGGCGGTGCCAAAGGGGGCGAAGGCCTCTTGGGTGAAGGGTTCGGGGGTTATGCGGAGAGTTGGGTTGGAGGTGAGGATGGGCGCCATGGTGTTTTGGGTCGAAGGTTAGTTGAGACTGTGTAGTGCGTTAAGTTCTTTGAACTCAATTGCAAGGACCAGCCTTGCAGAAGCTGAGAGCAATGCTGGGTTAATAACTCAATGTCTCCATCAAGTGTCGGCGCTCGCCGTGGGGGCAGACGCTAAAAGCAGCTTCGGAAGAGGCCGACTGTCTTATCCTCAACAGTTAAGCTTATCGATAAGCGGCGCCAAGACATTTCCGCCAAAACTTTTCGGTCCGCATTTTTCTTCAACCAGGCAAAGTCGGAGGTCGGCGAAACATCCAAGTTTTCGTCGTTGGAAGCAGAATACATCAAAATGCTCAGAGAAGTGTAAGTTTTTTCTGGAAACATAATTATTTGTCTATTAGAAAAGTGCCCTCTAACAAGTCTTTCTCAACAGCAAACCCAAGAATCCGCGCACAGCGCGCATTCTCAAGGCCCGCGAGCCCCAGCTCATCGAACCCCCCAAGAGAACCCTTTTCATGCATGGGTCAAAATGCCCGACAGCACTTAACACAGTCCTCAAGACATTCCACTCGCTGACGGTCCCCAACTCCGTCCTCTTCCACAAGAAGAACGAGAACATTCACCCGTTCGAGAGCGCCGAGAGCCTCGAGTTTCTCGCCAACAAGAATGAGTGCGGTATTGTTGTTTTCGGAAGCAGCAGCAAGAAGAGACCCAACTGCCTGACTGTGGCGCGGATATTCGACTCTAAGCTCCTGGACATGTGCGAATTGATGCTGCTCCCTAACCCGGACGGAGACTCGATCCCCGCGATCAACAACCTCAAGATGCAGATCGGAATTGGTCTACGGCCTATGCTGCTGTTCGCCGGTACTGCGTGGGAAGATTCCACCTCTACCGCTCACGTTATGCTGAAGAGCATGTTTGTTGATATGTTCAAGGGCGAGGAGACGGATAAGATCGATGTCGAGGGACTGCAGTATGTGTTGATGATTGCCGCTGAGGAACCTACCGACGGCCTGGCTCCTGTTGTTCATCTCAGATGGTACAAGCTTCGGACGAAGCGCAGTGGACACAAACTCCCCCGCGTTGAGCTGGATGAGATCGGGCCCAAGTTCGACTTCAAGATCGGTCGTCTGCACGAGGCACCCGAGGGTGCTCTGAAGGAGGCGATGAAGCAGGGCAAGAGACCCAATGAGAACATGAAGACGAAGAAGAACATTGGTATGGACGTCATGGGTGACAAGATCGGTCGTGTGCACTTGGGCAAACAGGATCTGGCTGGCCTGCAGACGAGGAAGATGAAGGGTCTGAAGCGACGTGCTGGTGTGGAGTCTGATGAGGAGGATGCGGAGATGATGGATGTGGACGAAGTCTCGGAGGACGAAGGACGGAAGAAGGCGAGAACGGAATAGATGCTGAGTCCGTTTGTCTGGCGATGTTTTTGACGCATGATACTTTGTCTATCTATACCGCATAAGGCGTTCAGGTGGTTTGGTTTCTCTGTCGAGTCCGTCGAGCAGATCGATCATTTTCTTTCATGGTCACTATAGCTTAAAAGTATCGAGCATATATCAAAATTATCTTTCTTCTATCGTCTGAGCATACTACTTGCACTGTTTGAACGCTTCTGCATTCCTTCACTATTACCCTAGAAGCAATAGTCAATGTTCAGTTTGTTTGCCATCGTCCTGCCTCCCATTTAAGCCATTTGAGTTCAAATTTGCTTCTATATAAATGGTAAACTCCTTGAGGCATCTCTTCAGTCTTCTTGATACTGCTGAATATGATATAATCACGTGACATGACGTCTGTGCTCGGGGTTGCCTCACATGCCGAGGATCATTTGCAGCTGCGCCGGGGCAGCTCAGTCCATTAAATACCCTTTCCCCCGCCATGTGTCCTGATGATGGGATCATGCCCATCCATATTCGTATCTCATCATTCTGTTCCTAACAATAGTCCCTGACATCTGTTCTTCCTATATCCTGACCCTCTTGACACCTGGTGTTCTCCGTCGGTAGACATCATCCAATCCGTCGCTGGTCCGATCAACCTACCGAGGTTCCGCAGACACCATGGATGCGCTTCTGGTATGCTTGACGCTCCAACTCGACTTCGCCAATGAGGCTATATCCCATACTTTTCTGATCGCTGTTTAGTCTCGCCTGGATTCCTTTGTCCTTGACCCCCAACTCGCGCCTCTTCTGTCGCTCGTCAAGGGTGTCCGCAATGGCATTATATACGGAACCAAAGTGCGGTTTCCGCACGCTTTGGTGTATGTCTGATTCTGCTGGCGGAAAGACGCAATCTTGACATTGAGAATCCAGCTAATGCGAGATACCTTGTTCCCACAGAATGATCTTTCTATTCCGCTCTGGAACGTAAGGCGATCCTATCGATATGCCGAAAATGCTGTCGAAAATACTGATTTCGCGATTCAGATTCCGAGAAAAGGTCAAGCTCGTCCTGAAAGCCACACGCCAGCATGCTCGGAACCTGGCGACTTTTGCTCTTATATATAAGAGTTCTATGATTGTTCTGCGCAACGTCAATCCCACTGGTGTCGGGAAAGAAGGCCGCTATGACAGCTTCTTTGCGGGTTTGCTGGGAGGATATGCAGTGTTTGGTCGGCATAAGACAAGCATTACTCAGCAGGTATGATCGATCCCGTCTGAGAAGAAGAGAAGAGAAACTAACGTGCCTGTCCAGATCGTCATCTATGTCTTTGCTCGTGTAGTACTTGCTCTTGCCAAGCTCTCTGTCCGGCCGAATATGCACCCTCTCTCCTCTTTGATCACTCCCGAATCGCGCGCAACAATCGAGGCCAATGCATGGCCAGTATTTGCAAGTCTCAGCTGGGCATTTGTTATGTACATCTTCCGTTGGCATCCAGAGACACTTATGTCGAGTCTGAGAAGCAGCATGGTCTACATGTATGTCTTAACATTGGCCGCAGGATACCTTCAGATACTAATGCTTTCCAGCTACTCCGACTCGGATCACTGGGATTCTTTCCGCAACTTCTTGATACACAACAAATAGACGGGCCCTCTGGATTGTCTTTTCTGTTCAGTGTTTTACTCCTCGCACGGCTGGTCAGGAGGTCTGCATACTTACCATGGAGTATACCTGGCGCATAGAATGGGTACATTGTCCGGCTTCCCTTCTTGTTCATTCTTATCCTGTATTATGTTTTATTTCATGCGAAGGGTTTGGGCTGCCCCAACATGATTCAGGACACGGTGACTGTGTCCAGTCAGCCTGACTTGAAGAATTAGCCGGGATCCCTGCCGCAGGCGGATAGGGGAGACAATGTTACATGACAGTCATAGTATAGAGGAGTTTCGTTGTCCAAAGATCAAAACAGCTAAAGTATGAGGCCATTTCTCGATTATGTCACTTTGAGTCTGCTATGGGTGGGATGTTTAAGTAGACTTAATTACAACGTTCCCGTCACCCACTACCACTAGGTGAATGCAATCTAGAGCGAGGGTATCTCTTCATCGCACACAGTACCTCAAGCTTCAGTGAAGCCACAGAGAATATACTGCCATCATTGAAGTGGACTTTGTAGAAGTAAACTACGCCATTGGTACTTGCCGTAACCCTATTCCCCTGGAGACAGTCTGGCAATAGACTGAACGCATCCATATCATAGAGACAACGTCACTCAGTAGTCATTGATCTAGAAAAACTTACAGGACCTCCTAAGGATGTCCTCAACTTCATCCTCAGCCAGAAATATTCTACATCTTCTCCACGGCCTTTCTTCCTACAATGACGAATTCTAAGACGGAACCTGATCCAAATGGGGATGTCATCCTCGTGGTATCCCCACCAAAGCAGCCTCGCGCATACGCACCCTCCAGGGCTTATCCAGATGGAAAGGCAGGAGATGCCAGGTACCGAGCTTCCTCTAAACATCTGAGCTTGGCTTCGCGATACTTCGAGAAGAGGCTGAACAAAGAATGGAGCGAGGGCAAAGAATTGCAGAAAAAAGGTTGCGTTGAGATGGTTGTTCCCGATACTGATCCTAAGGCGTTCTTGATCCTGCTTAATTTGATGCACTGCCGCACGCAGAAAGTCCCTACCTCGGTGACCTTTGATGAGTTGGTCGAGCTGGCTGTCCAAGTGGACTACTTCAAATGCCATGGAGTTCTGGGGCTGTATCCCGCGAGATGGATCGAACTGTTGGAGGCGGAACGTCCCAACACTTACTGTGATGAGATCGTCAAGTGGATTTTCATTTCGGGGGTGTTCAATGATGGTGCGCTTTTCGCATCTGTTACATTATTGGCGACGCGACAGACCAAAGACCTCATCAATACGCTGGATCTTCCTATACCGCTATCTATTACAAGTGAGCCCATTCAAGCCATCTTAGAGATGTTACGCTTACATAGAAAGGCGAGATCAACATGAACAGGAGAGGTCTGCTGCGCCGTTTTTTCATGTTTCTGGAAGCAAGGCAGCATGAATTAGAAACTGGCGAGTGCAGTTTCACCTGCGACTCGTTGAGACTAGGGGCACTTATAAAACAAATGAAGGTCCACGGACTGCCATGGCACCGCGAGAACGAGAACCTGGAATATGTTGGCCTTGCACCAGAAAGCGTGGCTAAGAAAATCCTCCAATTCCAGAATTCGACCTCCAAGGTAACTAGACCTTGGTGCGCTGGGCGGTGCGCTGGGCTTCTTGGATGTCAAGCAACCGATGAGCTCGTAAATTGTCGACCGACACCATTTGGACTCATCCTGCTACCGGGAACATGGCGTTGACATTGTCAGAAGAACTGCAAGGTTTGAGACTACATATGTGGTTTGACTGTGTGAAAAGCGTTAGGTGAGTCTCATACATTCAATCAAGTGAGACATAGGAATCTGAATGTGTTCTCACTCTTACAGATGGATTATCAAGATCAACTCACTTGGAAGTCACATAACTCAGTTTCAACCAGCGCATGTTGTGAATCTTCTTATTCTATCCATATGTTAAAGGCTGATTGTCTGGAAAGACTATTTACTGATGTTATTTACATGCCTTCTCCTCATCAGTGAGCAAATTATGAGAATATGATCACATTTGCCTGAGCTGTACTGATGAAAAGTGAGATTTACAACACAAGCATCGCTATAGCAATACTCTACTCTTCTCTTTCTATCAACACAAATCGTCATTCCTTCTTACCACTGTCAGTCCCGGGCTTCTCTTTTCTTCATCAACTCGATCACCTGCAACCATCCTCCTTAGAAGGCTGAGCATCAAGTATGAATCTCCTACACATCAAACTCCTCAAGGCTTTATTCTAACCAGGTAGAATGAGTGATTACTATCATGAGATCGATCCGTCTGGCGATGTCATTCTAGTGCTATCCGCACAGCGACGTGCCCCCGTTAAGACCAGCCTGGCAGTGCCACCAACACAAGCAGCAAAACCGGTGCCATCGACTTCCCCAGCGTCTGCAGAAGCTGGCCACAATACTGCTATCAAGAAAGATGCGGCAGAAAAACCTCCTTCTAATCAAAACGAAACTGTATCAGCTGCAGTTGAGACACCGCAAACCCGTTTCAAAGTCTCGTCAAAACACCTGACTCTGGCATCAAAATACTTCAAAGACCATCTCAAGAAACGGATCGCCCCAACAAGCACCGCCAATGAGCCAGGATATGGCGAAGTCACTATGCTAGACTGTGACCCTCAAGCTTTCCTGATAGTCATGAACATCATACACGGGAAGTGCCAGCAGGTCCCGAAAGAGGCGGACGCAGCGATGCTGGTGAAAGTCGCTGATGCGGTCCGCTATCTCGACTGTGGAGAGGCATGTATGTTTGTGGTCCAACTCTGGACAAATCGGTATGACAAGAAAATTGTGTACGACACATGGGATAACTGCTTGAAATGGGCTTATATTGGCTGGGCCTTCAGATTCCCTAACATGTTTACACGAGCCACAAGTGCTGCCATGTCTTGGAGATGCTCGTCTTCTAACTACCCTGCAAACCTCAAACTTCCGGAGCGTATCAAAGGTATAGTTATTCTGATCAATCATTGGCCCAGGAAGCTTCGGCTTCGAGTCTCCATCCAATGCATATTCAAGGTCATAAATGCTAACTTACAAACGCGTCCTCGTTAGATGACATCACTAAGGGCTGGAGGTCTGCAACCGAGAAAGCGAAGAGTGTGCTCTCAGCAGAAACTACACGCCTCAAGGGCGACACCGTCTATTGCCATTTTGCCTGCGACTCGCTCCACCTCGGGGCTATAATCAAGGCCACCAGTCATATGGATTGCTCGTCTTTATGGGCTGTCTGTGACAGTCTTCAATCGAAAACAACGCATTGCACCGCTGGCAAACCCCGTTGTGGTAATGTCACAATTTTTGCCACACTGAAATCTGCATTCGCCGAAGCATGCAAGGCAGAAGGGCTCATCTTGAACAACTACCCACCGAATGAATGATTATTATGGTCGAAAGGAGTGTCGATGCTGAGAGCATCACCCCGTATGGCTAAGAGTGTTTTTCGTCAACAAGCATGCGATTCTTCTAGGCTAGTCTACCAATAAAAACATGACGATGGCTCCAGAACCAGTGACGGTGAACCTTTCCAATACTTTAGCTCAGCAAGGTCTCGGGATATCTAGGGTAATTTGAGACCTTGTCGAACTATTCCGAGACCTTGCTGAACTGTAACCCGCCCGCCCACTCTACAGCTTGCTCTTGAGATCGACCAGCTTTTCGACCTCCGCAAACTGGTAATAGTAATCTAAGCTCTGCGGGTTGAGCAGAGTACCCGACGCTTTGATCTTCCTGCCCGATACGATCTGCTTTACCGGTAATTCTACCTTCTTCAGATTCACCGTTGTCTGTCCCACATTAGTCAAGTCCGTCAAGACCGTAAGAGGAGCACGTACCGGAATCTCAGGCGTCTGGAAGACATACTTCGGCACATGCCGTGCACTCAATGCCTTCCTGATTGCCTCTTTCACTCTGGAGACGAGTTGCGGCGTGAATTGGAATCCCGGCCGCATTAACAGGAAGAGCATGACAGATTCGTCTGCGTCAGTTGGCCGTCGCTGGCCGACGCAGATCGAATCCGCGATCTCGGTTGAGAATTGCGTGTCGATTACGTTGTAGATCTCGGCGGATCCGAAGCGGACGCCTGAGGGGTTGAGGACACCGTCTGATCGGCCCAGGAAGAAGATTTGTTTTGTGATGGGGTGGATGCTGATGAAGTCGCCGTGGGTCCAGACGTCTGCATAAGAGGTTAGTAGATGCGGGTGAGAGGGAGGAGATGAGAATGAGACGTACTGTCGAAACGGCCAAAGTACGAGTCAAAGTACTTCTGCGGCCCGTCATCACCCAAGAATCTAACTGGCATAGTTGGAAATGCTGCGGTGGCTACCAACTCTCCTGGCACACCATCCGGGACGGCGGTGCCTTTGACACCAGAAGCACCCTCGTCCGCTTGATCGAATACTGCAATCGGAATACCCAGAGCTGGACCTTGGCACCCGCCCACATACAGAGGAGTAAGCGGATTCTCCATGCCAAAACAGGCGGCGAGGTCGGTGCCACCGGAGATATTCGCCAGCTGGGTATGAGATGGGAAACCCTCGTCGTAGAACCATTCAAACAAGGACTCCGAAAGGACCATGCCGGTGCTCGTGACAATGCTGAGTGCACTGAGATCTGCAATGTCTCTTGGTCGTATGTTGTGCTTCCGGAGCTCATGGAGATAGCGCGGTGATGTGCCGAAATGAGTCACTTTATGCTGGCCCAGTAGCTGGATGAGGAACTTGGCGTCCGGTAGGAAGGGACTTCCATCGTACAAGATGGCTTTGCCGCCGAACAGTAGCCCTGAAAAGGCATGCAAGTACATGATCCACCCTGTGGTCGTGTATTGCAAAACCGTCGAATTTGGTCCATGGTCACGGTGCAACCGACCCTCTTTGTAGGTGTTGAGTATGACGCCGCCTACTCCGTGAACAATGGGCTTGGGTTTTCCGGTTGTCCCGGATGAGTACACAACCAGGAAAGGATCCCGGAAGCCAACCCTGACAAACTCGAGCTTGTCTGATGGTGCCCTTGCAAGAAAGGCTGCAACGGGTTGCGTTTTGGGCACGTCGGTCACATCGACCGGCCGGCCTGGGAAGCGTGGCATTGTGACAATGCCTTCGAATTCGGAAACATCCCGGAGACCATCGACAATGTCCTTGATTTTGGGTCGAAGGTCAATCCGCTTCCCATTGTAGATTGCGAAATCATCGACAAAGACGTACTTTGGCTTCAACTGGAGCAATCGATCGAGGATTCCTTTAACGCCGGTGTCGGTGGACGTTGACGAGAACAACGCTCCGAGAGCGGTCGTTGCCAGGAGGACGACAAGTGTATCGACGCTGTTACTTGCTACAGCGGCGACTCGATCTCCCTTGACGACCCCGGCTGCTTTGAGTGCTTGCACCATTCCCCCTGTCTTGCGTCTCAACTCGGCCCATGTAACGTTGGAAGATGGTTCCGCGCCTCCCTCCCTAATTTCTGTCAGGGCAACTTTATTGTCCTCTTTGCCTTTCGTTGTAATCTGTAGATGCCCCGAGCGTGACCTCTCCGCCGAAAAGAGCATATTCTCGGCGAAGTTGAGCCGCACACCCTCAAACCAGGTGGGAATGCTGTCAATGCGGGCTGATTCATCGACAACAGTTCTGTACGTGCCTTCCGAGATGATGGGAAAGTATCTCCAGCAAAAGTCCCAAAAGGATGCACGATTGTTCGTTGACCAAAGATAGAGAGAGTGGTAGTCCTTAGAAATGGTGTTAGACAACAAAAGAAGAGCAGGATACTAGGCTCAGAGGTACATACTGGAAGACGAAGTCCCTTCTCTTTCTCTAACTCCGTTTTGAAAGCCCACATTTGAGTAGATCGCGGGTTAGGATGCTCCCAGAGCTTCCTCGGCAGGTCGGACGTTGAGGCCATTGGATCTTTGCTTGAGAGTACAATAGTGAAGTTGTATGAATTTGAGACAATTACTCGAAGAACTTCTAGCAGCAACCCTGGGTACACTTATAGCAGCAAAAGACTTATCGGAGCCTTCGGAGCCGATTGGAGTCTCTTATTGTCCAAACTGGCCTCGGTTAATGGCCGATGCCAATCGGTTGTTGCGGAGTTGCGGGAATGCGGGGAAGAAAAGGAGAATCCATTTGTGTCAACCCTTCTGCTGCATTTTGATATAGACCGGCGTTGGTCCGTAGAATTGAGCCGGAGTGGTGAGCCATCTGTTGTATGGTCTGTTGATGGGTGACGGAAGAAAGTCTGCCAAGTAGTTAGAAGAGGACTATGAACCTGTTGAGCGATGATCATCAAGAAATCTCCTTTGGAAGCAGAAGAATGAATTGTATCAGTGATTAGCATAGTATGCTAATTGGAACACTCGTTTTAGGCTGCGAAAGAACCTCTGAACGTAGTCGATAGTTGAAGTGCTCTTACTCCCCTTCTCGTATACTGTTCTGATGGAATTATTGATGGGCTGGATAGGTCAGTAGAAAACAGCATACTAATACATTAATTCCAGGTCACAGTGTCCAAGCAACAAGCAACAGATATGCATTCAACAGTAAAATGGAATTTTTTATTGTGATATCTCCAGGTCATCTAATCTACTCCAAGCGAAGCTTCTCAAACTCGCGAATCTGCTCTTCCAGCCGGGCAGCCTCACTCTCGGCATCCCGAAGCTTTCTCTCTTCCTGTTCGCGAACCTCTGGCTTAACCTTCTCCTTCCATCCAGCGCCATTGACGAGGGTCTGTTGGCGGCGAACAGTCTCGCGGGCCCTCTCCAGACTGGCCTTGGCCTTCTCTTCCTGCTCCAGAGCTACCTCTTTCGACACACGGAGGTACACGGCGGCCTGGGCACCGACCGCGGCAACGACACAGCCTGAAGGGGGATCGGTGTTCTTGGGGTCAGCTACGCTGAGCTCTCCCAAGAACTTTCCACCCAGGGACTTGATGCTAGTCACTTCGTCCGAGATGGTCTTGTGGCTGACGGGGTCATAGGTCTGGATAATGATATCGCCCTTGGTCTTGATCTCATATTGGGCAAGGATCGACCGTATGGCCTTGGATGTATTCAGGATGAGCTCGTAAGCCGCCTCGGCTTCGGGGTCGTTGAACTCTGGGTTGTACTGGGGATAACGAGCCTTCATGATCGAGATGGTCTCGTCACCAGGTCTGCGAGGTAGGCGCTGCCACAGGTGCTCAGTAACGAAAGGCATGATGGGGTGAATAAGAGTCAGAGCGCCCTCGAGGGCAGTGTACAAAGTCTGCTTGGCCGATTCCTGTACTTCGGCAGGCACCTCAGGTGCCAAGAGATACTTCGAGTTTTCGATAAAGATGTCGCAAAGCTGGCCGTACCAGTACTGGTAAATGGTAGAAGCGGCGGCAGAGAACTCACGCTGCGCCAGAGCCTCGTTAACCTCCTTGGCAGCGGTGTTGAATTTATGCAGAATCCAGCGCTCAGAGAGAGACTCCCGGCCAGTTTTCGAGGGGGCTGGCAGGGGCTTGAAGTCATCGCCCAATCTGCCCAAGACAAACTTAGTAGCCTGGTAAATCTTGTTGCAGAAACGGCGGTAGCCGTGGATAACCTGAATGTCGAACGCGATATCACCACCTAGATGAAAGTCAGTCCTGTCAGCTTCGGAGTATGTAGTAAGGCAATGGCTATAGCAACAGATGGCCATTTCGGTGCTTTGATGCGACCATCCTCAGGTAATATCAGAACTTACCACCAGTGGTATAAGACACAAGGGCGAAACGCAGAGCATCGGCACCACATTCCGGAATACCCTTGGGGAAGGCCTTCTTCTGGTACTTGGTAGCGGTTGCAACCTCCTTGTCGGCAAGGTTACCAGTAAGTAGCTTGGCATGGAGAGTCTGAAGCTCAATACCCTCCATAACATCCAAGGGGTCAATGACGTTACCAAGGGACTTGGACATCTTGCGACCCTCGGAATCTCTGATCAATGAATGACAGTAAACTTCCTTGAAGGGCACCTTGCCGGTCAGCTTGATACCAAGCATAATCATACGTGCGACCTGCAAATTGATTAGCACAACTACCGAAAACACAATGTAGCGGAAAGCATACCCAGAAGAACAGAATATCCCAACCAGTCTCGAGCACAGACGTAGGATACAAGTTCTCCAGATCGTGAGTCTGGCGGGGCCATCCCAGTGTTGAGAAGGGCCACAGCCCGGATGAGAACCAGGTATCGAGCACGTCGGGGTCCCTGATCAAGGAGAATGTCTTGCCAGGGAACTTGGCCTCAGCCTTCTTGCGGGCTTCTTCTTCGGTACGCCCGGTAACCCAAAGGTTACCGTCACTGTCATCGCCGTCTTCACCCTCGATCTTGACGAAGTAAGCAGGAGCTTGGTGGCCCCACCAGAGTTGTCTGGAAAGACACCAGTCATTGATACCTCTCATCCAGCGGAAGTAGTTCTTCTCAGCGGATTCGGGTTTGATGACAATTTCACCATTCTCAACAGCCTTGATGGCAGGCTCGGCAAGATCTTGCATCTTCATCCACCACTGGGGCTTCAGAATAGGCTCAATAACATCATTCGACTTGGCACAGCGAGGAATCTTCATGGGGTTATTCTCCCATTTCACGTACAATCCCTTCTCCTTCAGCATCTCAATGACCTTGTAACGGGCATCGAAACGCTTCATGCCAACGAATGGGCCGCCATTCTTGTTAAACGTACCATCATCGTTCAGCACGGATATGAACTCGAGGTTGTGGGCCTTTCCACGGTTGAAATCGTTGAAATCGTGGGCTGGCGTGATCTTCACCGCACCGGTACCGAATTCGGGATCGACATCCGTATCACCAACGATGGGCATCAGACGGTCGACGAAAGGATGGCGGGCGAACTTGCCAATCAGGTGCTGGTAGCGCTTGTCGTCAGGGTGAACGGCAATACCTGTGTCACCGATCATGGTCTCCGGACGAGTGGTAGCGATCTCGATCCTCTCCTTGGTGCCATCAATCTCGTAGCAGAAGTGAGTCAACACACCGAACTCGATCTTCTTGTCGTAGCCAGGCACGTCAAGCAGTGTACGTCCTTCGACCTCCTTGTTCTCGACCTCGAGGTTGGACAAAGACGTATTAAGGGCCACACACCAGTTGACAAGGCGGTTGGCACGGTAGATGATGCCTTCTTCGTGGAGCCGTACAAAAGTCTCTGTGACGGCGGCCGACAGGTTGGGATCCATAGTGAAAGCCTCGCGCGACCAATCGAAAGAACCACCGACTCTCCGCAAAGCATTCTTGATGTTCGCATGGTACTCGTCCTTCCAAGCCCAGACTCTCTTAATGAACTCCTCACGGCCAAGATCGTGGCGAGTCTTCTTCTCCTTCTTCCATAGCATCTTCTCGACAACACTTTGAGTGGAGATACCGGCGTGATCCATACCAGGAAGCCAGAGAGTGGTCTTTCCCTTCATCCGCTCCCAACGGATCATAGTATCTTGAAGGGCATTGGTAAGAGCGTGGCCCATGTGCAGGGAGCCTGTCACGTTCGGGGGAGGAATGGGGATGACGAAGTAACCCTCTGGCTTGACCTTGCCATCTGGGCCGAACTCGGGCTTGAAAAGATCACGTTCTTCCCACCATTCGTACCGGCCGGATTCAATGACGTTGGGATCGTATGCATCGGTCGTCTTCTCCTTCTCGATCTTGTTGGCCTTCTTCTCAGCCTTGGGAGCTGCAGGTTTGGCCGCAGAAACCTTTGCCTGTTTCTCGGCGAACTTCTTCGCCTTCTCGGCCTTTCGTCGTTCTCGCTCCACTAACCAATGACAACATTCCACCATCAGCAACCGATGCACATGCTATATCAACCACAATCGAGACTCGAGAGACATACACTCTTTCTCACTCTTGACCTTAGGGGCGCCCTGAGCATCCTTCGCGGCAGGGTCTACAACCTGATTTCTGGTCTGATCATCGGCCTGAGGGGGCGGGTCGGCCATAGGAGCTTTCGGCTCACCCACTGAAAGAATCCAAGACTGTTAGCCATTTTCCTCTCTCCCCCACGGTCTGATTGACGATGAGTCACGGCGCAAAGGAAGGAAATACTCACCCGGGTTCGGAGAGGGAGTTGGCTGAGACATCCTTGAGTATGATTTAAAAATTGGAGGAGGTAACAATCTCCAAGGCGCCGACCGCGCCACAAATTGCCGGATAAGTATCTTGAATACCGGGATAAGAACGAGGAGGGGGAGGGGCAGGTGGTTGTGCGAAATGCGGGCATTAAATTTCGCTGGCGCAGAGCAGAGTACGGAACGAATCAGAGGATGTTACTGCGGGGCCCAGAAAAGAGTCCGGCGGTGGAGAACAATTGAGTTGAAATATGGGTTGGATTTGACGTCCTAAACATGAATGAACAACCTAATATATTATTCGGGGAGCATATGAGTCAACCAGCATTCTTTGATCTTCAGCTTCAAGATACTAGACTCAATCCGCTAATCGATAGGGAAGACGCGAGGACTTGAGTCACATCACGTGATAGAACTCAGCCCGAGCACGAGCAGCATTACTATTCTAGTGATCTAGTTTCTACTTCGTAAAGCAGCATCTCTGGTCGAGTATGACAATGGTTTGATCTATCGAAAGTCGCACATTAAGGCAAACGATACTCAAAATCTGGCAATGCATGCTTTCGCCACTTCAAAAAGAGAAAAGCTTAGAGAATCAATTAAGCACCCAATAAGACCCCTCACTCCTTTCCATGACCAGAATGGGAAGATATTAAAGACACAGATTCGCAGTAGACACAGAAGGGTCGTGAAATAAGATAAAATGAAATAGGTAATGGAGAAGGCGAATCCCACAACACCATCGAGGCAGTTTACGAAATTGAACAGACGAGGGAGATGTGGAAAAGATGTGGGAAGCATGGAAAGTGAAATATAAAATATCAATCGGTCCGAACAGTCATCAGATACATTGGAGTGCGCTGTACGCCAAGACTGAGGTGAAATGGGCTTTATACCCAGGCAACATATTATGTAGGTGTACGTCATCTGTCATTCATCGTTGGTTCCGCATTCCATTGCTCATCGCACAAACGGTGCGTAAAGTGAAACCAGTAAGAGGCAGCGAGTGGCCGCCGTGGGATCCCGTTCACGCCTGTGTTGATTGATTATCACCACTCTCTTTGGACCCAGATATTGACTCAAAACTTCGAACCAAGCCGGCGGTGTTCATGAACGCAATTGAATCACAGCCGGTGCTGAGTTAGGGTTCGGTAGATCCCTGAATATATGAAATAATAGTCAGGTCAACGACGCCTGGCTTCATGATTGAGACGTTGCATTGTTCCGAGCGGCCTGCGACTCCGCTGCGCGAACCGGGGCGAAGTAGGGATGAGCCATGGCCTCCTGCGCTGTAAGCCGTTCCTAAAAGCCAAGAAGGTCAGCACTGGTAAGAATTGAACGAGAGGTGGAAGACTTGCAGCATGATCATATCGAAGGAGCTTATCAAGGAAATCGATCGCTTCGTCGCTGATGAAGCGTTGGTTGTCGGCATTAATGAAAGAGTGCCAGGGCTTTCTCGGGTAGCGAGAGAGTATTTCATCATACTGAGGGTCAAGCTCGATGTCGTACTTATCCAAGTACTCAAAAAGCTCCTCGGTTCCCAGTACCTTGGCAATCTTCACCAGTTGATCTGAGTTGCTCTGGCCGTGGAAAAAGGGTTCCTTGCGGAAGATCATGGAGGCAAACATCGCGCCCAGGGACCACATGTCCAGGGAGTAATCGTATTCCTGAAAATCAACAAGCAGCTCAGGGCCCTTGAAGTAGCGTGAGGCGACTCGGACGTTATATTCAGTGCCTTTGTGGTAGAATTCGGCAAGACCCCAGTCAATGAGCCGTAGCTAACGTGCCCTGTCAGCGACTGAACTATATTGGGGCGTACACGATAGAACTCACTTTGCGCTTCTCATGGTCAATCATGACGTTGTGGGGCTTGACATCTCGATGCATGATGCCTTTGCTGTGGCAGAAATCCAGAGCCTTCAGAAGCTCATACACGTAAAAGCGCACATCGTAGTCGGTGAAACGAGGGTACAGGGTCCGAAAGTCGGTGTTGTTGACGTATTCGAAAACCAGACTCGGAGTCTTGCTCTGGCTGTCACGGACCACATCCAACAGAGCTACCACGTTGGGGCCACCCGCCAGATTCTGGAGAATTTTGATCTCACGCTTGATCTTCTTCTTCTTGACCGGTTTGAGGACCTTGATGACACATTTCTGGTAGTTGACGACATTAATGCCCTCGAACACTTCGGAGTACTTTCCCCGGCCTACATTGACAACTGTCAGCCTTCAAAGCCGCTAGATCGGTGTGGAACAGGTCGTCCACTATAACGGCAAGGCTCCCGTTGGGTGAATAGCCAGATCTGCTCACTCACCAATCTTGCGGACCACTTCGTAGTTCTCCAAGACCCCCCAGGAGATGTTCACACTATCATAGTCCCAGTAGGACCGAGGCATATGCTCGTTGACATCGGCATAGACGCGCGCCATGGTGCTGGCGGCTGATTCGCAGCTTCCGAGTGCGCCCACAATGGACGGGAGATAAAATGCGGCGGCGGGGTAGAGGAGCAGCCCGTCACAGAAATTGTCGCAACCAGGAATTGAGATGGAGGACAGACAGCAGCTGCTGCAAGACTAGGAGCATACAGGCCTGTCTAAACAGTGCAGCCGTGCTATCGTCCAAAATACAGATGGATGGGATTGTATATTGTGGTGATGATGAGAATGGAGAGGACCGTTGGCTCCGCCTTCTCGGGCACGTGATGATACTTTGGGGGAGCCGTCCCGATCAAGACTAGCGCACTTATCGGCTCGGAGCAACTGTTGATGCGGGATAGTTTCTAGATTTCCTTTTGCAGACAAGTTTCGCCAGCTTCGATAGCTTATGAGCAAGCTTTGTTAGAAGAAGAAGATTGGTTGGAGGATAGCGGGCTTGGACTTGGCTTTTTAATCTTCACAAAATGTTTTACGACCTGAACGTTCCTTACTCCTCAGATGATCCTGAGATCTCTGATACACTGAGCTTTCTAGCAGAGCGTATGTCACTCTTCCCGGGCACAAGACCTAGGCGGCGATCCGCGACGCTGAATATGACCACCTGAGGAACTGACCTGACTACCAGTCGGTTACACAACCGTCGCTCTCTCACAGACCATCAGTGGAAAGCTTCCATCAAACCTTGCCCCGCCACCTGCGCCCGCGAATGCTCCCAAAAATTTGAAATTGCTTTCTCGCGTGAACTTGACGTTGTCCGACCCCGCACAGAATCAGCGTCTTGCCAGCTTAGCTCAGGTGTATGACCTGGTTGCGCTTCGGCCTACCAATGAAAAAGCTCTCCTGAATGCATGCACGAATCTCGAATGTGACCTGATTTCTCTGGATCTGTCCGTGAGACTTCCGTTTTACTTCAAATTCAAAATGCTCTCTGCCGCTATCGAACGAGGGGTCCGACTGGAAATTTGCTACGGACCTGGGGTTACAGGGAGCGGGCTTGAAGCCCGTCGGAATCTCATCGGCAATGCCATGTCCTTGATCCGCGCGACACGCGGAAGGGGAATCGTTGTGTCAAGTGAGGCAAGGAGGGCTCTGGGCGTGAGGGCTCCATGGGATGTCATCAACCTGACATGTGTATGGGGTCTGTCACAGGAACTTGGCAAGGAAGCAGTCAGTGAGGAAGCAAGAAAGGTCACTGCGCTAGCTAAATTGAAACGCACAAGCTGGCGTGGGGTCATTGACATTGTTGACGGGGGACAGAAGTCAAAGTCACAAGCTGTGGTGTCCGGAATGGGGCAGAAAGGCATGTCTAAGAAGAGTGTCTCACAGGCTCAGGGAACTGGAGACAACCTGAAGAGGAAGGCATCCCTTGGCTCAGAGGCAGCCGCTGAGGAAATCGAGAAACCGCTGTCCAAGCGTGAGATGAAGCGAAGGGCTAAAAAAGCGCGGTTGGAGACAGGAGCCGGCGGTGGAGATGCAACAGGTTCTGCGACTGTAGCCTCTGGCTGAATATGGCACGGCGAGCAGATCAGTTGAATTTGCTGCAACACCACTTTTCTCATCCCCGTCCCTTTCCGACGGATTCCGGATGACGTCCTTGAACATCCATGTAATGCCTCATGATGTTCCCATCACCGATAGTTGGAGTCTGGGATTCGCGCACTGCATCTGCGAACCGGTCCGGGCTGAGCATGGTTGCTTTCGCGTTGTGTCAACCCGATATTCATCTATGCTGAGTACAGTCTGTTTCACTCTGCAGTCTCACCCGAACAGGTGTCCGCTTGGATAGCCCTACGAGTGAGGAAACCACTCTGCTGTGGCATGGGTACTCAAGACATGCAGGCCTACATCATTGCAACGAGCTGAATCTGCCGACCTAGGGCTGCCAGATGCAGCAGCCTGTCCGGTTACCCGCCCGCAGTAGCCACTTCAACTTGCTCACTCGACGTGTCGAATAGCTGGATGCCGTTGGTACTGAATACCCGTGTTCATTGATCAGGATTCGAGCTCATCTTCATTGGGGGGACCGGGAGCTCATGGACTCAGTAACGGCCGCGGCACTGATCTGGCAGGCACATACAGTAACAGGAACAATGTGCAAAAGCCACGACGCTTCAGTTATACTCGTGCGCATTGCCAACCATGATATCTCTAGTATTGGAGTAGTAAAAAATCAAAGGTTGACTAGAATTAATTCTTACTGTGCTCTTTTAACGGGATGGAAGCTGTAGTCTATCGTACAAGCAACCTCCCACCGCATCAACTAGACTAGTTCGCTGGCTGATCATGGCATAGTACTGCGCATTCGCATATCAGCACAATCACACCGGATCCAAGATATATAATCCTCATATCCAATGACCACGAACACAACCACCCACCCCCAGTGCTACCAAATAGTACCAGTTTGGAAAAATCAACAAAAGCCCAAAGAAAAGCAAAATCCCCATAGGAATCTTCAACAAAAAGAGACCCGACAAATACAAAAATCCAACCAAAAAAAAGATGATAGCTCCTACCCGGATTCGAACCGGGGTTGCCGGAAGACTCAGCGAATGCTCAAAATCCGGAGTCATAACCACTAGACCATAGAAGCGATTTTCTTATCCAGCTGAAAGTACACCTGATTTATCAGCTCTGTGGCAATGTAATATCAAAAATCCATCAGGGAAGTAGTCGAAAAATGAATTCGAGAGTCCATCAACTATGGTTAAGCGGGCCAGGGTAATTGCGAATGTATAAGGCCTCGTCCTGCGATGGAGAACCATGGGTACCACCAATGGAAGACCTAGGCATGAACCTTAGATATCTTGGTGTTTTCCTCTCCGCAGGTAGCCTAGTTCTAAGTCTGTCTAGGAGCAATTATGGCAAATGTATAGGAACTAGAGAACTATCGAAATCTGTTTCCTGAAAAGCACTCGTGGTGATGATGAAGTAAGACGAGGTATCATTCCGATATTCAAGGGTAAGAAGTACTTGTACATGAACAAGGTATCATGGATAAAGAAACAGTATTATCGGCACTAAGCGATAAGCCAAAGTCATGAGTCATCTTGAAAACGCAAGGGTATGAAGCCACCGGAAAGCCATGCAAATAGTTCCTCGAGACATCCAGACAACGTATCAGATTCCTCAAACAGACACACACCTCAATCTCTGGAATGATCATGAGGAGGGAATCAGCGCAGTCGGGTCGAACGTATGAAAAGCAGCAGAAAGAAAATCGTGGATATGAACCTCTTATGTGCTCTCCAGTTCAACAAGGACTTTCAGATCGCCATCCATCCAGTCAACATTGCCAGCTGAAAGAAGGGCCATTGTCCAGTCGCCGTCGTTCTGTACTAGGGTCAACCCATCGGGAAGCCAAGCCTTGAACTTCCAACCGGGCGAAGAGCCCCATGAGCCCCCTGTTGTATCCATTGCAGAATCGGAGGGTAGGCCCGGCAATTGACCTGCGAATCGACGAGAGATGAGCTGCTTTAGCGTCTCAAGATCGTGACACTGCACAGCGGGTACATCAAGGCGAGGAAGGATACGCTTTCCTTGCTGCATGATATTTATACGAAGAGAGACGGAGTTCGGAGGTGCAGACACAGAAGTATGTGCGCTTGTATTTGCGTTTCCTGGTAGGGGGGGAAACTGCGGTGGCGGAAAGAGCTGAGGTTGCGGCATCGGATCATGGTCGTTAGTAGAAGTGTGAACACCTTGCTTAGCGGCCAAGTTGTCGCGAATGATGCGCGAAACATCACGGGTGATGCTGCTTGCACTGTAAGAGTGTCAGTCGCCGTACCTGTCGCGAGAGATGATAGCGAGGAGCACGTATACATACAATTCATTTCTGGCAGTTGTGTTGTGATTGCCGCCGATTCGCCAGCGCAGATCCGACGTGACATCCGCATTTAGAATGCGATGTATGTTCTGATCCTCACAAGGCGAATGGCAATCGAAGCCGCCCTCGTGAACGACCTGGTAGTGACTATCGACTGCGGCAACCAAACCTCGCCAGTCCGGTTGCGGGAGACCCGAAAGATACCATAAATTATCGAGTTCAAAGTCGTGGTTATACGTATCATATGATTTGTGAATTTCATTCCAGTCATGGGTATATCCGTCGAGTAGAAGGTCTGTCAGGCCAAGCTCCATGCTTTGCGATGTCGAGTCCATTTGGGGTTGAGGTGGTGGCATGGGGACTTGCGATGAAGAATACTCTTCTGGAATATGATGCTGAGGGTGCATCTGAAGCTGCCCGTCAGAGGGAAACCTCGGCGGACTGGCGCTGTTAGTGAAGGTCTGAAAGCTTTCATTCGTCTTCCGTCTCCTTCGCTCATCAGTACCGCCTCCTTTCCGCGTTTCAACAGCATATTGTCGTTGGCGTTCATTGGTAACCATCCTCCTAAGTAGAGGAATCACCAAGGAAATGATTTTCTGCTGGTCGCGCGGCCAGATGTAAGCCCTCGGGCCCATGCCTTCGTTGACAACATTCTCGCCGAAGAACCGTTGTCCGTTCCCTTCGACCTCCAAGAAGTGGCGCACACAGTTCCACAGTCTTAACTTGACCATTTCAGTATCACCTTTGCCCCGCTGGCCAACGCATTCCCGTCTCTCAGGATGTTTAGGATCGAGCATATATGCCTTCGCGGCCGCTTGTAAATGCAAGAAGTTTTCCGGCGACAATTCCAGAGAGGCGAAGAGCTTCGACATTGGCGGACGAGTGTGTTTCTTGTTACTGGAAGGTTGGCGGAAAAGTGCAGCGGCGGAATGAACGCCAGCGGCGCGAGCGTCAGACAGAGACTGGGGCGGGACGGCTCTAATATCTAAGCTTTCTCCGTCATAATGGTGAGACGGCGGCTGAAGATGGTGTTGTGGCTGTTGCTGCGATTGCTGCGGACCACCAGGAAGGCCTACCCCACCGGGGGCTGTCAACGCCGGATCAAGTGCATCCTCTCCTCTTTTCCGTTTCTTGGAGACCGATCTCGACAATCCTGACGACTGGCCCTGGTCGTTGATCGACGCCGACCCTGATCCGCGTAGCTGTCTACCTGCACCCATTCCTGCCCCAAAACTTGCATCCCCGAAGCCATCGTCTTCAATGTGTATTTCCGGACCATAGCTATCCAAGTGATGTTGATGACCGGCTGCTCCGGCCGCTGCAGCCACCGCCGCCGCTGCGGCCCATTCCGAAACATCTTGACCAGCCGCCGCTGTCGCAGCCTCCACCAATCCAGCTAGCTGGTTGTCATTTGGGGTATATCCGCTCGTCGCTAGATGCGCATGCGAATCAACGTGAGAGGCATGAGCTGTCTGATTAGAGAACTCCGGGCCCGAAGTCGCCGGAGGATGCTGGTGGTTGGGCGTCGACGTGGACGTCATGACGATATTGAATGTGAGGCTGGTCGCAAGTTCAGGAATCGTCCTCCCCAATGAGGAAGGAGCTGATGTAGAAGTGTCTTGAAATGTGGCGACTGGTTGGCGCGGGGTGTCACTGTCAAGCGCGGAAGACCTTCAACGGAATGTTGCGATCGATAATCTGTTTCGCTGCCTCACCGGCTGCTTTCCTTGATCGAAATGAAGGGTATCTTCTCCGAGTACGCGCAGAAGACAGAGAGGTCGCGAATTGAGTAAGTTCCTAAAGAAAAGCTCCTTCAAAAAGATCGGCGCATGGCTAGGCAACCTATGACCGATTCGCGCGAATTGTAAAGCTCTCGTCCCCTTGTGATGTGTGAGCTCGCCTCAGTCAGTGTCGCCGCCTGCTGACGAGACGACAATGAAGCTCGAAAAATGATCAGGATCAAAAGTGGACAGGGACCAGGGAGCTAAAAGCTTCCCACTGTCGATTTTGTGAGGTATTTCGCGCGAATCCGCGATAAATAGAATCAATCAGATAGTAGCTTAGATGACGCTGTTTGCGCGGTTTGAAGAGAGGACAGACAGTGCAAACTCTGCACAAGAACAGGAACGGGTAAGCTTCTCCGGAGGGAAGAAAGTCCGAGAAATGGTCACGTGAGCATGAGGTTCAATGATCAAGTGAACAATGGACAAGAAGATCAAAAGGTAAACAGGTCCTTGCAGAACTGACTGTCTTAAAGTAAAGTACATTTTCTATTTGACAACGCCATAGACGACCCAGATCGACAACCCTATGCGAGTCTAAACGTGAATAGTGGAAATGTTCGAGCATATACCCTGCACCAGCCTCTGTTCTGCCTGCAGAAGTGCGAGGAGGTTCTGGAGATCTGACTTTTAAAAACCAGCACCCTCGGTCCATCTTCTACCTGCTTCCAAGGCCCGAGCTTTCGGGTCCATACCGCGCTGGGCCGCATTGTAGAGAACCTCGTTAATCAGCTGTTCTTTCTCATAGATCTGCTCCTGGAGAGATTGATCTTTCCCGGGCTCCGGGATGTTGAGGTGACTCGTTTCCCCCAGGGTACCACTCATTCGAGCGATTTCGATAGTCTGGGCTCGGGAGTTCCATCGCTTGAGCTCCTCTTCCAATTCCTCTTTCTCATGGCCCAGTTTCCGGAACGCTTCGTACTCGTCTTTACCACCGAAGCAGAGCCCGTACCCATCACAGAAGCAAACATGTACCTCAGGACACACGACGTGTTCACCAGTAAATATCACATGCCAGAGATACTCCCAAATACGGCCTGATATGTAGTCGCTCAGTTCTGTCCGGAGGATCCAATCTCGATAGAAGACAAAACGCGCTTTGGGGACTGCCAGGATTCGCTCCCGGGAGACGGCAAACTGAGCACAGCAGGGCTGCGCCAGGACCTGCGGAACAGGGTCGTCCGGGAAGATCTCCCCCCAGGACCTTGCCAGCATCGTCTCCTCTTGCTTCAGTTCGTTCTCCTCCGAGGTACCGGGATGCATCCAATCAGGGCAGCCGGGCTCCCATATACACCGCAGATTCATGTATCCCTCCCTGACCACTCGCGCAACATTCAGGCGACGCAGCATCTCGGCCGCATCGCCACCGAATATCTCCTCGTTGTGCCAGGCGAACTGATGCGAATGCATGAACGCCACAATATCGGGCAGCTTGTCGTAATGCTCGATAATAAAGCTCAGATAAACCATCACTTCATGTCCCTTATTCTTCGGCGGATGTAGGGGTGCCGACGGGTCATCGACAACGTAGATTGCAGACTGCCAATCGGGAAGCTCGGCCTCGATCCAGTTCGTATCTTCCTCTTGCGTCTTCGGGACAACGAGCATCTTCGTATACGCGGCTCCGTCGGGCTTAGGAACACCAGGCACATATTGCGGCTGGGGAGCGTATGGTGTCCGGGACGGGCGGTTCTCCACCAAACTTGTGTTCGAAAGTCCGGACGGTGTCGGGCTAGATGAAGCGACCAATTCTCCCAGCCCCACGGCCTGTGGCGTTCGCCGCCATTGTCTCGAGAGGCTACTGACTGTGTAGAGGAAGATGAAGAAAAAGGCAAGACCAAGGAGGGGAACCGCTCGCCGTGAGGAAATCATCGAAGAGGATATGGAATTCTATACAGGCTGAAGGAAAAAATCAAATAGGCTGTCACAGTCATGTCAAGTCACCCATTAGCTTCATTTCTTGCAACATACTCGCATTAAGGCTGGGGACAGCAAAGCTCAAGAGAACCGTTGCAGACGCCCCTGACGATGTATAAGAGGCGCCACAAGGAAATCCACAACTCACCGGTCAATTCAAGACAGCGAGCAGATCATGAGCTCACTCACAAGACCCGAGAACCAGGCTATGAGGAGAATAATCCGGGCAGAGAAGCGAAAAGCAAGGCCGCCCTGCGACCTCAGCGGCGCAAAGACGTAGATGAAACTCCAGTAGCCAGCAGCCAGCAGCCACAACGGGCATACACAACGCCTCAAGCAGCGACCAGGGAGATATTCGACTGAGAGAAAAACTCGGAGGCAAAAGAATAACCAGACCTCAGTCCTCCGCAGAAGTCGACAATCTAGTGTAAATAGGTGTTCACGCAGACGAATATGCAAAAGGCTGGCGCATCATTCATTCCCTGTTGGCGGGCGGAGGTGGAGCCCGTGTAAGCAGTGGTGACGACGCAGAGTCGAGGTGAGGCCGATTATCTACTCCGTACAGAGAAATGATGTCCCAAAGATATTTTTTTCTGCCAGCTTGGTATCACTGCAAGGGCAGACCTCTATGATAATGAAGGTGTTTCCGAGTTTTTTCAGGGCCCCAATTCCAAATTCCCAAACTGCGGGCGAGGCCCTGAATTGCGGGCTGATTATTCGGCGAGGTTAATTTAGCTTGGGGGTCTTTAGTCTTAATTGGAGCAGCAAGACGATCCTCCCCTGATCTGCAGGGTAGCTACGGAGTACACCTGCTTCAATAATAGTCGAAATCAATGATCGAGTCTATTTTGAGCATTGTAATGCTTTTGAGATAATCTCGCGTAGCGGTTAGAATCTCCATCTCCAGAAGTATCACATTCCCGTATACAAGAGTGCAACACTTGGGACAGCACGTAGAAGTTAAGGATATGTACAAAGTCAGGACGGGACATTCAGCTTCTGCTGCGTCTCATGGTAAAGGCTCTGAAACAGAGTTTAAGTTCATCAGAAAATGTAGTGGTGAGAGAAGTGTCATGTTCTTAGTACATGAGAAGCGCTGCGATATGATGGTATATGCTCACAACAAACCCGGGTATGATTCAGAATCGCTCAAGAACGCCATAAAGCAACATTACAGAGGAATATGTACATGAAGAGATATCAAGACAGTTAGTGGGGCACGCAATCAGGTTTTCAAGCCTCCTCGTCCGCGGCATCCTCGACCGTCACCACTCGTGACTTGCCCTTCGAGGAGGAAGATTCTGGTGGTTCGTCCGCATTGTTAGCTTCATTATCCCATGCGGACGATTCCTTTCTTTCTGACGGCTCCCCGAAGACCTCGTGGTTCAAACTCCGAGACGATGATTCGATATAAGAAGGCGCTCCTGTCGTGGGAGTTTCTGTGCGCCAGTCAGGCAGCGAGGGAGTGGATCTGGCTCCATCGACAGTAGCCGAGCTTTCCCCATTCGTATTCGCTGCCGGCGCCGAATTCTCGGTGGCAGGAGGATCCCCGAGCACTTGCACTGTGGTGGTAGGTTCTGGGGCAGTCGGGGGAGTTGGACTGGAGATACCGCTTGGACCCTGTCCGGCCGATTGAAGGGGAATGAGAGACCAGCCTTCTGGGAGGCTAAGGCCCTCTGGGAGTCGAGAGTCGCCGGATGGAATGGCCGACGCTTGAGGGTCCGGGGTGAACTGCCGACGTAATGTTGCCGAAAAAGGTGAAGGGGACTGGAAAGTAGATGTTGGGGGTATGGTGGTGTCCGGGTCGCTGGAAGCCGCAGGCGGATTCCGCAGTCTTTGCAGCTCCGCCTGGAGCAGTCGCACATGATGCAACTGTTCGGCAGTGACACGGAGGTTGTTGATTTCCTGCATTATCTGCAGCTCCATCTGGTGAAGCTGATTCTGCATCTGCACAAAGTTCGGCGATGTATTTGTCGGGAGAGCTTGGGGCACTGGCGCTGGAACTGGTCGTCCGAAGCCGAGTCCGAAGCCAATCTGCCTTGCACCGGGTGGGTTTGCATTATTCGCTTGTTGCGCCGGGGCATTGCCCTGATGAATTTGCTGGTGAAGATTGCGAAAGAGATCACCCCGACCTGCTCCAAAACCAATCCGGAACGGTCCAAACTGGAAAATACGGGCTCTCGGTAGGTTATCGGCCGGTCCGTTCCGACCAAAAGGCTGATTGCCAGCCGGCATATTTGGTTGCGGACCGGCGCCGCCATTGCCTTGACCAAGATTGACATCCCCGCGAGGGTGATCGGGGTCACGCGGAGGCGCCATGACGGGGCGTCGGCAGGTGGGACAATTCTGTTGCCTTTCTAACCAACTCCGAAGGCAAGCAAAGTGTAAGATGTGACCGCAGGGGAGTTTCTTTGGACGTAATCTTTCGGGAATCCGAGCCCTTGGCTGAGCAGGTGCTGCCCCGCCCTCGCCTGCGCCCGCAGGCTCCTGCCAATGAGTCATCTCTTCACGACAAATGATACAAACATCTTCTCTTGCTACCTCCTCGGGAGTGGCATCTGGGTAGCGCTCATTCATGTCCCGGGTCGCATTGCGGTAGCGAACGAAATCCATTATCCGTCGGCCGAAAGAACGGATAGTGACGACCACGTCGCGAAGGATATGGATAGGCAGGCCGTAGAACATGAAAAGAATGGCGAAGAAACTCAGGTAGACCGTCAACTTGAAGAAATCGGTGAGTAAATCGAGATAGAAGATCCAACGACCCTTCTCCTCCCAGCCTGGAACATCAAGTTCCATCTCGTCGATATCATTCTCGTCCGGAAGATCGGCAGCTGGAGGTGTCTCTCCGGTTTGCGCGCTTTGGCGGAGGGCTTCTTCTCTGGCCGCACGAATTTCCCGGCGACGCTCTTCAACCTTGGCCTTTATCTGCTGCCGTGTTATGTATAGCTCCACTAGAGAGATGGTGTACCTGGCGGCGGTGGAAGTCGAAAGGATGGTAAGGACGGCAAACTCAAACCCGAACATAACCATCATATCCGGACGCGCTTGTTCAAGAACGGTCGTTATGCAGTATTCCAGCATGAATGAATCGAACAGAACTGCCAGGATGAGGGAAATCGCCAGCCGGGTGTGAAACAGACGCGGATTGGCTGGGGGCTGCTGCTCTAGGAACTCAACACGGCCTTCACCAATCCAGCCCCAGACCTTTCCAACCAGTAGACAAACAAACATGACCAAGAACCAACCGCCAAGTTCCCCTCGGAATATTGTCATTGCCAGGCATGTTTCTGTGACCGCAAACCAGGCCTTTTCGTAAAGCTGTTCGGTTTCAATCGGCCGCAAGGGTCCGTACAGGAGACGTTGGAGCCAGAACAACAGGAACCCGACGACGAGGAGACACAAATTTGTAAGTATCTGCGGCGCGTCAGTATTCTCTGTCATTTTGCCGGCGTCGTTATAGAACGACCACCGGGAGACTCACCATGAGATTCGCACTGCTCTGAGAAAGGTATACGCAAGCAGCGTAAAAATTAGCCCTCTGGTGAAGCGCTTTCAGGACAACGGCCGTAGCCAGAGCCGCAGAGGCCTATATAAAGCAAGTTGGTCAGCCTGTTCTTGAGTCCAAGCTCCTCCGCCTCGTGCGAATAGCTTACCCCAGCATAAGCGGCGAGTCTCATGGCCACAAACTAAAAGACGTGAGTTGGGAGTCGAATGTCATTGATATAGACACAAAGTGGGATGCAGCAAAAGTCAAGGTCAATAAGGCATTAGAAAGTCTGTTGATGCACAGAGTCTTTAGCGAGTGAGAGATTAGAAATGGGGCAGGAGAGGGATCGCGTGTAGTTTTGGACAGCTATACCTATACACCTCGTGGGGAACAATTCGGCCCACCGCCCGAGTTCCTTGCCTTACGTCAGCGGATCATCAGCTTATCAACCAGAACGCAGGAGTCAAGACTCGATTTTCCCCAGTTTATTCTTTGCTTCTGTGATTGAGAGGCTGTGAGAGGAATAATAGACGGCGAATTAGAGGTGGATGTTGGCTTTTTGTGCCTTTTAATTGCTCGTACGGCTATCGCTTGTGAAAAACTGCCGAATATAAACAAACAGGCAGAACAAGAACGTTGAGAGATATGCTTTAAAGAGCTGCTACAACTTGCATTTTCACTCTGAAAATTCTGTAGTATATTCTCCTCTTTGTCTAAGATTGATTTGCAGCAATTTCCTGGATTTTCAGCCCGAATATTCAATGCGATGATCAATCTAGGAATCGAAAGTAAGGTCATGTGACCGGGATGTCGGACAGGCAATGGCTATGTATCAGCCATCCATCATCCTCTTCAGCTCAATCCACATCAAATCATTCTTATCATCTCGCTTGACCTTGATTCGGAATCTCTCTAGAGCGGAGTCCCATATCAAGAGGAGTCGAAAGGTCTCGACAGACTTACCAAGCACATCGGTCAGGCTATGATTTGGATTATGTGATGGCGTCACAACGAGCTGTATTTACAGCCACCCGCACTCAGACACTCACATATCTGCTTGCCGTCTGTCCATTCTCCATTGCCTTTCTGGTCTTCGTCAATTCATCTGTCTCGTTCGTGGTCACTGAATTGATTGGACTACATGATGGTGAGGGAGACGCTGTTGGCACCTTAGGGTTTGCTGATGAACTGCTCGCGCTGGCCGCGTGCCCTTTATGGGGAGTGCTTTCTGATCGTATAGGCGTCCGCAATGTACGTTCCGTCAATTTTATCTATCAATGTAGTTTCATTATAACTGACATACTCTCAACAAAGGTTTGCGTCATCGGCTACGGCATCATAGCCGTTTCGCTGGTTGTGTTCGTGCAAGCAAGAAATGTCTACCCTCAGCTGCTACTGGGAAGGTTATTCTTTAGCCTGGGAGGCTCTGCGGTCTCGACCATGGTGACAGCTGTCTTACCTGCCGTGACTGGAGGGATTTCAAGCGAGCAACTGCGTCTCAGGGAAGAATCCCAGGCTGAAGCAAAGTCTCCTTCTTCTAGGCTGGCCGGATTCGTGGGCATGTGCGCTGGTGGCGGTGCCCTCATTTCTCTGGCCATTTTTCTTCCTCTGCCCGCTCGTTTCCAGAGCTGGGGCTACTCTCCCTCGGAAGCCATCCAGAACAGTTATTACTTTGTTGCTTCGGTGGCGCTTTTGGTCAGCTTCTGCTGCCTGATGGGTCTTAGAGGTCTTGCAAGCGAAGAAGGAAAGGGATGGCGCTTATTGTGGGCCGCCCCCAAGACGTCTGTGTCCGAGACCGATCGGCTAGAGATGAGCAAAGGAGCGATACAATTGCCGTACCTCGATCAACTTAGTACAGCAGTTTATTTAGGGCTACGGAACCGGGATATATTCCTCGGTTATTTGGGAGGTTTTGTTGCACGCGCCTCATCAGTCGGCATTTCATTGTTTATTCCCCTTTTTGTCAACCACTACTATCGGCAATCTGGCCTGTGTGGCCATGAGCAGGGCGAGGTGCCAGAGACGATACCGAGAGATCTCAAACAAACGTGCCGCAAAGCCTACATCTTGGCTTCCATCCTGACCGGCGTGTCTCAGCTAGTTGCTCTGATCGCGGCACCAGCGTTTGGGTATCTGTCTGAAAGATCCCGCCGGTACCATGCACCGCTTCTGTTCGCGTCTTTGGCTGGTATTCTTGGCTATACTGTATTTGCGCTGTTGCCTAGTCCCCAATATAGCGGGTCGGACGGCAATGCGGGCGTCTTTGTTCTAATGGGCTTGATCGGTATCAGTCAAATCGGGGCCATTGTCTGCAGCTTGGCGGTGTTGAGCAATGGTATCCTCAGTATCAATCTTGACTCTGATGGCTCCGAAACATTCCACACAGAAGAGGGTCCGACGAACCAGGTAAACCAAGACGTCGACGAGGATCAGCCCTTGCTACACGGATCTACGAGTCACAGAGGTCACCAGTTGTCCCACCTGAAGGGATCCATTGCTGGTGTTTATTCCCTGTATGGAGGGGCAGGAATATTGTTGCTAACCAAGCTTGGAGGTCTACTGTTCGATGATCTGTCTCCAGGAAGTCCGTTCTATATAATGGCTGGCTTCAACGTTGTACTTCTTCTCGCAGGGATCGCCACTGGCGCAATGAGCTATCCAAAAAGGTCTAGCAGCCATGCTGGGGCTTAGCTGTTGTCAGTCGCGGCAGATAAATGTCAACACTACCTGATGGGTCGGCAGTTCGTTTAATTCAAGGGAAAGTTGCATGACGAAGAATTGTTACGATTTGATGACCGTATTTCTCAATCGTTGCGTGCTTATTTGACTGACACGACGGACTTTGCATAACATGAAGGCAGCGCAAGAGCTAAGCTGTCATTGTTCCCCAGATATTAGAGAATCTTTCCTTGGGCCGCTTGGGGCTTGGATATTCTTCAGCCATAGACGCTTTACCGAAAAAGGCAAGTCAATTACCGACCGGCATTTCCAATTCTTACACTAGTCCTGGAAAGGTCTAGCTGCCGCGTCGGTGTATCCCGCCAAATCCAATGGAGTTAGTACACCATTATCCAATCAGAAACCGCAACATGACCCCATATTCTACTCAAGGCATCGATCACGACGATCAGGCATTCACTGTCCCTGAAATAACCACCAATCTTGCCTTATGCCGCTGTGCGGCTGAACAGAGACCACCGCGTGTCTATCTAAGGAAGTAAGGATAGTCAGGCGCACCTTGCCTCAGCCTCTGAAAGTCTGGGCCTGGAATAGACTTTTGATAAAAGCTTGCCAGCTTGGGAAACTGTTTCATTTGAGTTGGATAACATTAGCGAGCCACCGAAAGGACTAGGCTTTCAGCGTAAGCAGCCACCACTGGGCTGACGCTGACTTGTAACATGAGAGCCATTTATCAGGGGCTGATGCCCCAGAGGCCGACATTCTGGAGTCCCCATCCTTCGTCATCTTTCGTCTCCGTCGTTAGAATTGTCCGTGTTGTCGCCAGTCACTCGTTTACGGTTGCACGACTAAACATACGATAATCATTATATTTCTAACACTACTTTCTCTTTCTGACGCGCCCCATTTATTCACATCCAGCCTTGTTCCAATATAACCACTCTCCTTGAGACGTTAAGATTCCACGATGCGTTCAAACATCATCCGCTCTCTTGCGCTTCTGACAGCCACCGCGGCGACAGTCGCTGCTCAGAGCACCGTGACGCTGTTCATGCCCTATGCTGATCCCCAGAGTCTCGTGGCTGAAGTGATCGGCAGTGTACGTTTGTTGGAAATCATCTGCAAAATCATCTATCTGACGTGAGGACCCAGAGCGACTCTGCAACCACCTACGTCGTCAACTGCGCCTCTGCCGGGGAGGAGTGCGGTATGCCCTCGGACGGGTTCACAATTGTCCAGGGCGCCTCGACGCTGCACCAGGCGTATTCTTACGACGGCTAGTATGTCGCTCGTGTGGTGGAAAGCATGGAATACGTCACTGACATCCTCAACAGCTACGCCGCATACGGCTGCAAACTCGGCGGCACCACCTCCATCTCCTGCCTCATATCGCAGACGGACAGCACCTCTACCCATGTAGTTGCCACCGTCATGACCGAATCCATCGGCTCTTTCTTTCTGCCCGTTGTGGTGACCGGCACTGCCACCGCCGGTGCCGGTGCCGCTGCCACTACTGGAGCGTCTGTCTCAGCGGGCACGGCTTCGGCGACCGCCACTGGCTCCGCGAGCGATACTGGAAAGACTACCCTGGCTACGTCGGGACCGTCTGCGACGAGCGGCGCCCAGGCCACTGGCTCTTCGGCTTCAGCCTCGACGTCCCACAGCTCCAGCGGAAACGCTGCCGTGCCTCAGATTACGGGGAATGCCAACTGGGCTATTGGGGGTGCTGCCATGGCTCTGGCTCTGGCCATGGCTTAAGCCAGATGGGGTTCTGTGAAGTTTCTTGCTTGGAAACGAGACATTTTGTACAAATTATCAAACCATTATACGAAATTGAAGAGAAACCCTCCTACAGCTTGGTCCCAAGGGACGGCCGCACAGGCAAATTGGCTGCCTTGTACAGGGCATCAATCGACTCCATCTGCCAGACACTCTCCTCATTGCTCACCCAATACGTCGGCGTCTTCCCCTTGACCGCATCGACAAACGCCTCCAGCTGCCATCGATACGTACTCCAATGCGGATTCCCGCCCTTCTCCCCCGTGCTCGTCACCACATTGTCCCACAAGGGACCCCCAGAGTACTGCTTCTTATAGCTCACCTCACCCGTCGTCTTGTCCCTGATGGAGATGTAGTGGTAGAGATGCGGCATCATGGCGTTATAGAAGTAAATAATCGCCTTTTCCGTCTCGACCTCGATGGCCGGTAACTCCCAGACCCGCGGAATCACGCCCGCGACTTTCTCGCGCGCCATGTCCGTGTACACGCGGCTGTGCACGGGGTTGCCCTGCGGGCCTACGAAGTCAATGTGCGCGTACATGGCCTCGTCCACGCGCGGGTCGTCCTTGGATGGCCGCACGCTGACGGAGATGATCTCCTGCGGTACCTGTGCATGCAGCGCAAAGCGCGTAAACGAGAGCGCATACGTCATGTCCATTGCCGATCCGCCTGTCGCCATTAACACTTGCCCTTCACAACAGGGGATATAAAACTCACCCGCCAAGTCAAACTCCCACCGGATATCACCCCCCGGAATACCAGGGCTAGCCGTCATCGCAGCCTTTGTACAAATTATATCCCCATACTCCCTCGAATCCAGAATCTGGCGAAACACATGCGCAGCCGGATGGAACTGCCAATGGAACTACACCCGTCAACCCACCCTGCCCAACCACTTCAACCCTTCGGGGAAGGAAAAAAAACATACAGCCTCCTCAACAATCACCCCCTTCTCCCTCGCCAGCTCCACCAACCTCTTCGCCTCGTCCGCATTAGCCGTAAACGGTTTCTCGAGCAGCACATGCTTGCCCGCGCGGATCGCCTTGGCCGCCCACTCGAAATGCAGCCCGTTCGGCGTGGAGACGTACAAGATGTCTATGTCTTTATCGTCGAGGAGATCCTGGTACGAGCCGTAGGCTTTGGAGAAATGGTATTTTTTCTGGTGCTTTTGGGCTGTGGAGAGGTCGCGCGAGGCGATGGCGTGGAGGATGACGGAGGGGTGGGATTCGGCGGGGTGGATTACTAGATCGGTTAGTATTACTACTTCGGGAGGGAGGGATGGCTGACTGGCTGCAGGGTTTATTTGAGCGGTTGAGATGACGCCGAGTCTCAATGCGTCGGGGGTTTTGCTGGGGGTGGTGTGCAGCCATGAGTAGATGTATTGGTGGATGAATGTAATGCCTTGGATGACGAGCGCCATGATCGCAATACCTACAAATTGATCAATGACGATGTTTGGAGTTGAGAATTGGTTAGATAAGATCGTTTGGTTACTGTAGGTAAGCTTGAGATCATTTATACCTTTTATTATATTGCACCTGGTGGTCTGAGGTCTTGTATGATGCAACGGAGGTATGACGTTATAACTTCATCAGACTCCGTACATACCACCACTGCTACAATGCTACCTTGATATCGACAAGGGACATTGCCTCAGGGTATGGCATTTGATTATTCTGTCATAATTCTAATGATCCAAGGGTTTAGTCATATGCACAGAACATTGCAGAGAAGGATGTCAATTCATAAACCATAAAATACGGTCGTCTTTTGAGAGCAATTCGACGCATTCGGCTCAGATCGCAGCCCGCCGATGACATCGTAGGAGGATATGCTTATGATGCGAATGTCGTAGGCCATTACCGAGAGTACTTTCCAGCCAGTCCCTTTCCAACGCCTCGATCCTCTGGCCTGAGCTTTCTCTCTTCTCCCGGTGCCCGCACCTCTAGCCCAGCACGAAGGATGTTAGTCCGCAACAGCCGGAGATGAGCCTCTTTTCTGAAGTTGACGAGGCTCTCCAGTGCTGCTCGCTGCACGTCTGTCCGTAGATCGGTCTGCTTAGATACAAGCACGCCCTTCTCCAAGTCAATCCGGGCATCCAACGTCCCATCCTGGATCAGGCTGATCAATTCTTGCACGAACGGGGAGTTGAAGTCAGTCGGGTGCGCCTGGCCGCCAGCGACCCCTGGAGCAAAGATCTTCAACATGGAATCGAGCGTCACGCGGCTAAAAGGAACGAGGTATTGCTGGATGGCCTTGGTGCGGATGCGGGTGAAAAGGGTGCTGACATGACGCTGAAGGTGGATGTCGAGTAGATAATCGGCTTTGTAGGACTCAAGAATCTCCAAACAGGGTCGGAACTTTGAGTTGCAGAAGAAGGAGATCGCCCGGCGGATATGCGGTTCTAGTTCGAGGAAATTGCGGAACGAGTTGTTGTCGAGTACGCGGCGCTGGAGCTCGTTACGATCCATCGACGCAAGAGCACAGAGCCCACCATAGACCGCCACGTCGTTCGATGTGACGACTTCGTTGTAAGAATCCCCAAGCGATGGATCCGTGGCCAAGAAACTGTTGGCAGCGTCCAAGTACGATCCGGAGTGCAGCTGGGACAAGCCCAAGGCGGCTGACATCTTAGGCTGATTCTTCGCCTGCTCTTCCGGTTTTGACTGAAGGTTGCGCAGTCTGTGCACGTTGGATTGTACACTCAACCAGTCTCCCCGCTCGATTGCCACATTGATAATCTTGAACAACATAGACGCGATATGGCTGGGTGTTGTGCAGTAGTCCCTCATACGGGAGTAGGCCTTGGAGGCGGCCACCAGGTTGCCGATCTGATGATAGTGTAGTCCGAGATCTTCGTTGCCCATCTGTGAACATGCAAAGTAAGCATCGCTGCTGATTCCAGCAATATCCCACTTACCCGTATGCTCTCCTTGATCAGATTGTTCTTATAACCTCTCAGCTCGTGCTCTAACCGGTCCGTCTCAGACTTCACAACTCTCTGCATATGGTCCACCCACTTCGTGTCCTCGATGGCCTCAGGTTCATTCGGGCAGACTTCGGCCAGTGCTCGAACAGCCTGTTGGTACCTGACCACATCTTTTCCTGACTTCGCTTCAGCAACCGCAGCCTTGAGAGCTTCCGTAGAGAGATACGTGGAGCAAGTGCCTATGAGGTACAAGCGATTGAACCTGGTCCGTCCTGTTGTGCGAGTATCGATTAGTTTCGGCCGTCGGAGCTTTGTGCGCATGCCATGATTTCCTACTAACCGGTGTAGTTCGCAATGTAAGACTCGAGTTCAAATTTAGGTGGATCTTCAATGCACATTAGCTATTTCCCCTCATTGACAATTAATCTCACCGCTCGTATAGCTGGGGACAACTCACCATCAACCTTTACAAAAGGCGCTGATGCTACCATGTTTCCATTTGTACCCTCTGAACCAACAACGCCTGCACTGGAGACCTGTCCTGCATACAAACCAGGTTGAGATGCATCAAAAGCATCTGGCAGTGTTGAGTCCATGGCGTCGTCGTTGGGCACGTGCAACGCCTGCGTCGACGGCACGGTAGTTCTGATGGATCAGATTCGGTTTGGAAACGATAGACGCAAGAATCTCGGAGTAGGGTTCTATGCAGGAAAGAAGCACAATTAGAATCCCCAAAGCTGATCTCGGTGATCTCTGATGGGGCGATGCGGAGAACAGTGTACTTACTACTGAACAATGGGCGGAGAGCTAGTGACAGTAATAAAGGAACGGAAGTAATCAGTAGAAACGGTTTTTGACAAATACTTTTGAGCCACAAATTCCTTCTATAGGCGATAGCTCTCAAAGCGTAATAGATATGAGATTCAGCTCTAGAGGCACTAAGGATGGAAGTAACGAAGTCATCATCACCGGCATTATTTGGCATTCTAATCACAAGGCACCATCGTCGAGTATTGACCGCCAAATTCACCGCCTCCATTCTTACTCCCCGACAAAACAATAATTTGATGTCTCTTGTACGGCAACCAGAGGAAAGCAAGTTCATCTCTCATCAGATAAGGTCAAAGATTCCGTCACCATGGTCCCCAACTACCGCTCCTACTGCTCCTGTCATCACGGTATCAACCTGCGCGGTGGACTCCCAGTGTGAAACATATCCGGTCTCCGGGTGCTCCATGGAGGCGATTTCAGCCAAGATGTTTTCGTTGACTAGCCCTCCGTTGTTCGAGTTTCCAGGCCTGGCTTCGTTACTGAGTCTCAGAGTAAGACCATTTGATGGCGCCTGAGAACTCTCAGCCGGATCGGACCTGAAGGACTGATTGCCGCTAATAAACTTCCATATTAGTTTATGCAATAAGCAAAGGAACAAGCGTCGAGCCGACCTTGGGGTTGTCCTATTACACGTGAGCTTCAGGCTTATGCAATTGAGTAGGAATACTTGTTATATACTCACAGATTCTCGTCTGCAGTGGTGGAGCTGCTTGTTGAAGAGCTGTGGAAGAAGTCAGCGTTATTGTCGATCGTACCGGGGGCTTCCCTCACTAGGTAGAATAAAGGGTTGACGATGAGGATGAGCTATGGATGACTGTCAACGTCGAACCTGGCACGTTCGTTCAAGTATGGTACATACCCAACCGCTCTGACGGATGCGTTTCCCGCCATACTGATTGCACTTTTGCTATGTTATCTATAGCTCAGCAGGCGAGGCGATATGATGTGCTTACCGTGTATTCGGGGGAGGTGGAGGTGGCATAGACTGGACACTTGCATAGTTACCACGGGTGGTATGATTGTACTAGTGTGTATGTCAGTACTACTTCGGTGATAGACTTACACGTCGAGACCTACCGTATTGCCTCTCCTTCTAGTAATTCGCTCTCTCATGCGACGGCTGGCGTTCAACCATCTTCTCCGACGACGCCAATCCTGTCCATTGTTCGTATTTGCCGATGGCGTCAAGCTTCTCTCCGCTTCGTTCGGAAGTTGCAGCATCATCGATACGTGGCCCTGTATCACTCATCAGTCTAGGGTACGATGATCATGAGTTCAACCGAAATGGCACATACTAGGAACATCAGACCCTCTCTTAGAGGGCACCTGATGAGGGAATGGCCTCGCTGCAAGCAAAGCTGACAAAACGGACCCTGCAGCTCATCAGCGATCACCTCACTTTTGAGCATATTCAAATGCCAGTCAAGACGTGCTGGCTCATGCATACCCTGGGCATCCTGCGAGTACGACCTCGTCTAGGTATGTTGCAATTGATAGAAAGAAGGAGGTCGCTGAGATTGTTTTCTCTGGGTACACATGTTCTTCCAGGAAGAAATGAATTGGACTGAGAGATGACGTGACGGGCAGCGAGAGGGGTAGGGAGGAGCCCTGGGAGGAAGGAACGGGGTAGAAAGGCGAGATGAGGGAGGAAAGAGTCATCAGCGAGGGTCTTGAAAGAGTGTACCGGCCAAATCTGAGATGAACAGCCAGCTCAGCACTGACGGTCAGATTCAGTACGTAGGTAGATCTCCCAGGTGTCCATATTTTATCCATCAGCTGTTCGTTTCTTCAGTGACATGCTTGTCATTCGATCTGGTCCGAAGTGTTGTAAAACAAGAGGGAGGTACCTTCCAAGTCAGCTGGAGTTAAGGCTCATCTCACTGATCCGTCACTGTGTTTGAAAGCTAATGCCACTACAACCAGTCATATTCTTAGTCATTAATAAGACGTATTTGCAACAAATCCAGAAGAGCACCGTGATTATGATTATTCAGATAGGCATAGCTCGTGAAAGTTGATCAACATCTCACGGATCAAATAAGGCGTCGGCAAAGACTTGCCAAGCATAAGCTGGGGATGACGATAAGGGCGACTCCATGCTATATGCAAGGAAAACAGAACAGAGACATGAAAGACGCTGAGAAAAACAGCAAGAAGAAGAAATTACAATCCATAAAGCTATCCGGAGCTGTATCAATCTACAGCCCACAGTCTAGTAGGTGTCCGGCGCAGGCTGTTCACAGCAGCACTGCGAATCCAGCAATGAAACCACCCACTACAACACACAGACCATACACATGCCCGATGTCAACGGACGAGACCCTGACAGCCGCGTTCTTGCTTGTGGGCTCTCCTGTGAATGGGGGAAGAGTCGTAGTCGTAGCAGCATTGTTGGTAGGGTTCGAGGTGGCACTGGTGGTTGTAGTGACATTGTAGCGTTTGGGATCTTGAGCTCCACAAGGATGGTCAGAGCGACAAGCAGACTGACAGGCTGAGTCGGAGCTGGGGCATCGAGCAACACACTCGGTGTTGGCCTCGGTGCAGAGGTAGTAGGGAATTGTCTGAGAGTATTCGGAAGAGTTTGGAGCGATGTTATTGCTGCAAATACATTGATAAGTGAGAGTATTCTGTCCGCAGATAAAGGAAGTCTGTCAGCAAAGTATAGTATAAGGTGGCCCTGGGCATCGGATTTTGACTTACAGGGTCGCAGCTGTTTTGAATTGGGTTACCAGTGGCATTGGACATTTGGTAACAGAGGAGGGGACAGGATGAGGTCTGATCGAGACACCATTTGCCTGGCAGGGTCGAAATAGTCAGACAGAGCTTGAGTGTGGGTTCTAATGTATATGAGACCTACTTCGTGTCGCAGGGTCGATGGCACTAATGTTGACGGCAGTCCAAGTTTGGCTGCTAACCAGTCCGGCCATAGAGGCGGCGACAATCAGAGCACGAGAGAAGATCATATTGATTATGATAGCGTGTCGACGATGAACAAGGAAGACGTGATAATCACAGGTTTTTGAAGCTTTCTAAGCTCTATTCGCGGCGAGTCTAAGGACAGTCTGAGAGTCAAAGTCCAAGAGTGAGGGAGAGAGAGAAGAGAGATTTCCGGAAGAACCAAGGTCAATAACAATGCCTTGTGACACAGTCGACTACTGATAACTGAATGGAAAGTGAAAGAAGAAGATGGGCTCTTGAATTGACCTGGGGACCACCGAACCAAGTGGAGATTGGAGAAGCAAACAAGTCGACAGTTGAGGAGAAGCTGCTACTAAATATGGCCGACTCAGGAGCTTTTAAACAGCTCCGTCCGTGGTACTACTGCAGCAGTAGACTAGTAGATAGAGGACTAGCGCTACGCAATTTGAGACTAGATACTTTATCTGTCATTGGAAACTGGTGGCGAGCTATCCAAGTACTACCTTAGTAGTGTAGTACCCGTCGCCTACTGGCCTGACCAACACCCATTCTGGGTATTGGTCGGCTACAGCTCAGCGGAATACTACAGCTCAACGGAACCATATAAAAAGGTCAATTTCAGGGTACAATCTATGCAGTAACAATAAGAGGTAGAGATAGAATCTCTCTTATATAGCCTATCTATATAGTCATAAATAAGCCTGTAAAAAGAATATATAAAATTACCTTGTAGTTATATTAATAACAAAATTACATGCTAAGAAATTCAGTGTGATAGCAATATAGATAGAATAAAGCTAGTTTAGTTATTTTTTTTTAGGTATTTATATATTCTATATAAGTACTAATACCCCTATTATTAGTACTTATATAACTACTGTGTTATGGTTAACTTATTGACTTTATCTTAGATGAGTTTTATATGGGTAATGAGATTCCGTTGAGCTGTAGTATTCCGCTGAGCTGTAGCCGACCAATACCCAGAATGGGTGTTGGTCAGGCCAGTAGGCGACGGGTACGAAGCTTCTTATCTAGTCACCTGCCGAGTATGGTATCAGATCATCCAGCCTTCCTTCTTTTGCAGCAATTTTTCAAGAGAAAGTCGGGTGGTTAGCATGGGATTCTCTCGTTTGAAAGCAATTTAGAACACGGATCAGATGGGCTGGTGGTCAGAAATAAAGGGAGCCAGCTGTGTTAAGGGGCTACGTTTTTCCCTTGAAGAGAGAAGAATAATGTCGATCCGGGGGAGTTCTCAATACAAACAAGGTCTGTGTGCCGAGCTCAGAACTCCTATCGGTGCTGGGAATCCACATTCTTCCCATCGAACGTGGGTTGTCTCAAGTTGCCAAACTCCAAAGGATACATTCGCTCTTCACAGTCGCAAACTCGAAATTCAAGAATCCGAATCGTTATCACTGTGTCTTCTCCGCACCTGACAGTGGAGCCGAAACATGGTGTTGAAATGTTTTGGAGAAGAAGAGAGCCGATCAATATGATTGACGGATATCTGCTTGGAGAGGTGTCTAGATGTCTCACCTAGAGTCATTGACTTTCTCCGGCAAGAAATCTGGTTGGACGGAACGACGCTTGGCTTCTTCTAGTGTTTACACTAGAGGGATGGCACTGCTCGCTAACAAATCGAGGACTAAGGGGCTTTCGGAAGTACGGCTAATGCCATCCGAGATCCTCAAAGGAAGATACTCTTTGCAAGATAGTCAAGCATAAGCTGGAATCGAGAAAGAAGATGACTTCTTTTCACAGAGTTCGATTAACAATGACTGATGACAGCTGCTGAAGCATGCCGATGAAGAACCAAAAGAAAATGAAGTGGACTCTGCAAATAGTGACTAGTCCGAATAAGGAAATCTGCTGACTCATGACTTTCTTCTCCAATTTGTCTCGTGATCTGGCATGATTTGGCCTGAGGAGTGAGGAACATCAAGACAAGGAAATCGATCCCAGAATCAAGACATGTAAGGACATCGGGGGTCGACGAGATTGGTTAGGTCTCAGACTCGTCATCGATTTCTCATGGACACATTCTCTGAAGAAGCCTTGCATCTCATTCTGATTTCTTTTTCTATTTTTACTTTCGCCTCGACGCCTCTCAGACTCGCTGCAGCCACAGACCAACCACCCGGCGAGCTTCGCTAGTGTATCCCGTAACCCGTTAGTGTCAATACCAGTGCACTCCCGTACCCTTACTTCCACCGTTGCTCCCCTCATTATTTTAGGTTGCACTTCATTTCGTTTACTTACTTACTTGGTTTAGTCAAATACAAAGTACCAGAATTTGATTGTCACGCTCCTATCTGGTTACTGTCTGTGCCAGCACGTCCAACCCACTAGGTAGTTAAATGGATGGAGCCAGCGAATGAGGAGACAGGTTCGGTGCCTCGGCCGCAACCGCTGTCCTCCCCTCCCCAGTCTTCCACCACCACACCCTCCCCCGCCTTCGATACAGATACAATTGTCGCTGCTGAGCTATCCGACGGAGTTAGCGTGAGCAATGGCTCTGTCCTCCCGCAAGCCCGCCATGTCTCGTCCACTGATCGTCCCGTCTCCGGTGTGATTCCGCCGTACTGGAGCCACCATCGGAATGCATCCCGCACATCTCAGATCTCTCAAGATCAGCCAGTCATCACCTTAGAGGATCACACTGAGGATCCCAACTCGGAAACCAGCCGGGGTCTCTGGGCCAAGAGTGTCACTATCGACGACTATGCGGTTGTCCAAGGAAAGACTGGAGTAGGAGCTTATGTGGTTTGGAGTTGCAGAATACAGACCCTTGATGTATATTGGCTCGGCGCTCATGACCTACAATCGATATTAATATGATGCTAACATAGATGTAGGGTGGTCCCATCACTGTTCGCATGAGGTACGTCCCGTTCATCCTATCGGACCCGAACAGCTGGACGACAGTTCATCTTGCTCATAATGCACAGATACTCCGAATTTGATGACCTACGACGGCAATTGCAAGCCTCGTTCCCGCATGCGAAGAACGCTCTACCAGCACTGCCTCCTAAAAGCGTGCTCTGTATGTTTCTCTCTGTGGACAAAATTGACTCTCAGCTAACGATCATCCCCAGATAAATTTCGCCCTGCATTTCTGGAAGCCCGACGAGTCGGCCTGGAATACTTCTTGAAGTAAGTTTGCCGTCCTATCGACGATTTCCCTTCTGGAGTTAACCTTGGATATCTAGTTGCGTCCTACTCAATCCCGAATTCTCGGGCTCACCCATTGTCAAGGAGTTTCTCTTTGGTCGAATGTGCTAGTGCCATTTTCACTCGATCGATTGTCTTATGTCGACATCATGACGACTTGTCTATTAGTCACTCACTATTGCATTGGTCCAGAGGGATCTGTGGTAATGTCCTCCGGCTTGAATACATGAGCCATGACCTCATCAAGATACGGCGTTATTAAAGCGCATGATATTCAATGAAAAAGCCTACACTGTCACTATCCGTCGTAGGTCAAGATCCTACATCCTACTCCTTTCCCTCGTGAGTAACCATCATAGCACGAGCGGCATTCTGCTCCTCTTCGCGAGCCTTCTGCATATTCTTGGAGTACTTCTTCCCCGCAACCATCCACCAGAGCAACTCGATAAGCAGGAATCCACCAACACAAACACAGGTGTAATTCATATTCGACGCTGTCAGCTGTCAGCCTCGCCCACCATCTTCTTCTCCGCAAGATTAACTCACCGGTGACAGGCATATAATACGGAAACGAGAAGAACACAATCGCAAACACCAGCCATGCAACTGTAATAATATTCACAGCCATACCCGGCACATGGCTCAGGAAAAACGGCCCGCGGTGCATTGTGCGGCGGCCCACAAGGACGTTGGTGAGGATGGGGACGAGATAGGCCAGATTGTTAATTGTCCTGCATCTCACGAATCAGCACGTCGATCGCACAAGGAAAAGGGGAAAGGTCTGCACTGACACTGCCGAGCTCATCAGGGCGTTGAAGGCGGTGCTGGAACCGAGGTAGATACAGCCCAGCAGGGCAACAATGACGCCGACGCATAGCTGGGCGTTGAACGGGGATTCGAGGCGGGGGTTGACTTTTGCCCAGCTAGAATTGCCTGTTAGGGGTTTTGTAGTGTGAATGACTAGATTCGGGAAGCTGCTTACATCCTCGAGAGCGGGAGGCCGCCGTCTCGTGCGAAAGCCCAGAAAACTCGGCCGGTACCTAGCGCGTGAGATGTTAGATTTTGACTGCAGAGAAAGATGGGTGGGGTGGCGCATGGGCATACTTAGCTGAGAGCCGATCATGCACGGGCCCAGGGCCACCCACAGCATGAAGGTCAAGGCAAAGGCGCCGCCGCGGGTCTGAGTCGCTTGGCGGAAGATCTCTGCCAGGGGCAGGCCTGTCTGGGTTGATGCGAGGCTGGAGTAATCTTGGACGGAGTACATGAGACTGAGCAGGTAGGTAAGTCCGGTCACGAAGGCGATGCCGAGCGTGCAGGCTGTCGACTCATTAGTCGCAAGGTTTGGAGTTGCAAGGAGAGAAAAGCTCACCGAGGGCTAGAGGAGCGTTTCGTCCAGGCTGTGGGAGAGTCAAGTCATTAGATGGATGCGAAGTATAGCGATACTAAGGTACTTACGTTTGGCATTTCCTCTGTGATGTGCTGCAATTTTGGTCAGAAGTGCCTAGACACATTCAGAAGGCGGACACACCGTTATGCCATCCAGACCACCAAGAGAATAAAGCGGGTTCACCAGTCCTGTGATGAAGCAAATTACATTGTTCTCCCAGCCGGTGTTATTCATCCACGTTCTGAAAACGAATTCGCTGTCGTTGTGTTTGGGAGCTGCGGCAGCGACGGTGACCATGATGACGAACCAGGCCAGTTGGAGATAGCATACTGGTTTACTGTCAGTATGCGGGTTTTTTAAAGGGGAAATATCAACTCACAGGAAAACTTGTTGATAAGTGGAATATAACGGTTCCCAAACATGACTATCCCCGCCGTCAAAATGTTGAAGCCCTGGTACGCAACGAATGTCATCCATGGCTGAATCACGAGATCCGTCTGATACAGCGCAATCAAGGCCATGAAGTTGGTCGCGTAGATCAAATTGGTAGATGCGGTTGTGAATATCCCTGTCCCCGTCAGACTTCTTTCCCGATCAATGATCCCAGCCAAGCTCACATCCGAACACCGTGCTCCAACCCGTCGCGAAGCTCAGAATGCTGTTGTATCGTTTCGGGGCAATGGCAGCAATCCAATGGTACATGCCACCTTCGACCGGATATGCAGACACAAATTCAGCCAAGGAGATACCCAAGAAGCACTGGAGGATGAAGACAAGGATAAACCCGTAGATTACTAGAGCCGTCAACCATGATGTCGCGCAGAATATCGGGGGAGTGTCATACGAGCGCCAGGTCCGCCGGCGTTGAGAGCGGTGATCAAACCGAGTCCCAAACCTGCAATGAAGGTGTCAATCCGACAGACAAAAGAAATACCTAATGTTGATCACGGACGAGAGACTCACCAGTCCACGATATGGTGCAATTCGCAGCCAAACCGATCAGACTCCATACCGAAAAATGCCTTTTGAGCTCTTGTTTATGGCCTAGGCATGGTCAACAACAGCCCATGAAGAATCCATTTAAAACCTACCCATCTGCGCCAAACGCAGTTCATCTGCATTTTTGACCCGAATGATACTAGAGCCATGATCGTCGACAGCGTCGGTTTCAGGAGATACCATCTTCGAGTCGCCCATTGCGGTGGATGTGCTTGAGGGGACTCAACAGACACAATGGAAGAAATGTGCTAGGTTCGCACCGGCAGTGATAAATCAAGGTCGACATTCTGCTCTGCTCATCGAGTCTCGTGTGACCATCTCCTTATCGAGAACATATGGTGCTTATCGGAGACGGCGTCGGACATCTTCCTGGATCGCCGGTGTGCCGGCAACATGTCCGGGGAAGGGTTCTTGAGAGAGCGAATAAGAATCTGGATACTAATTGCTAGTGGAATAGCTCCAAACCAAGAAGAGTATGTAGTTGTCGATCGACCCTCCCTCCTGGAATGCACTGTGGAACTGAGGAGGAGTATCTTGGCCCTATCTACTCCGTACTCCGTAGAGTGTCAGACGAGGTATCTTTGCGGGGTCAGAACTCACCCTAGCGGAGGACGACTTATGCCACAGGATATTAAAGATTCGTTCGAGGTGTGATTGCCACTGATGATCAATTGTAACAGTAGCATTGAGTTCCATAACAGTGGAAGAGCTCATTAAGCTCGAAGATCTGGGTTGTAGTCATACATTTGAAAAGGGTCAATTGATTAAAAAAGGAGCAAGTCTGCGATTGAACTGTCACTGGGTTCGAGAAGCGAAGCAGACAAGAGCTAGACTTGACTGGGGTCAGTTACTCCATCGAGTCCGTCGTGCTGGGGTCTGGCATGACAATCAGAGGAACTCGATCTAGAAGCCAAGCAATATAATGAGAAGCACCGTGTTACTCTGTACTGGGCTTACTTCCGAGCATGAAGGCTATTGTTGGTGCCCTGTCATCTGTCGTGGTGGCCTCAGGCAGTCGTTCATAAACCTTATTTGCAACATAGTAATTATGCTCCCTTTATGCTGCCAGATTATGCACCAATCAGCGGGGATCCCATCATGTGGCTGATTCAGGTTGTGAGGGCAGCATTACGTCAGGAGAGTTAAGGTACTACAACAACAACACCGCAACAAATTGATCAGATAGCTCTTCCAGAACTCCAATCTCGCAGGCTGTACTCTGTATGGTCATGTTCTCAGAAGACAACACAACATCACGACCTTCATCAGAGATAATTGAAGGAAGTCCTAGGCCTTAGCGACTGTCGACTCCGAGCATCATATGTATAGAGAGGTACAGGTACGGAAACCAGTACCTGTACCTCTCTACCAGTCGCACTTTTATTAGCACCTACACAACTATCCATGGAACAGAATCTATTATTATTATATCCCAAGTCCCAAACCACTGACAGGTGAGTGGAGAAACACGCGGGCTGGCAGTCTCCACCGCACGTCATCGGAACCAGCCCAATCGACCTGTCAATGCTGTCATGCAGCAGTGCCACACTAATATCAACGGCCAAACCTGGGATTGGTCCAATCATATACATTCTGGTGATATCAACGGCCTGAATGGGGTGTGCAGTCGATCGATGTAAATTCTCCGATTGGAAATGTGGGAGCAGGACTAACGTAAGTGCTTGATGATGATCTCATCTTAGGCGTGTTAGCGAGTCATTAGACTCGGAAGCAGGATTCTTCTACTATAGATACCTCTCTAGGTGTACATAGAAGAGAGAGACAGAGAGACAGATGTCTGTCTTTAAATGCAATTGTCTGTCATACAGCAGGAGTCTGTCTGTACTCTGTACTGTGATGTAATCTCACCCTACTCCATCTACTCCATAATGTATAGAATAGACATCAGCTTAAACACAAATAATGTACAATTCGACCCTGCATCCTGACGCAAGTATGACTCCTCATCTATCTGTCAAATACCAAAAGCGAGAAAAAGAAAACACAGATCAAGTATCAACACTCGTGCTGCACCGTGGTACCTCAGGCGGGTCCTCATCGGCTGGACATAGAGTCATTTTAATCTATTTGAACCTGGATACCTGCTCCCCTCGACCACTCACGCGCCCTCAGAAACCTGTTGCTTGCTCTTCTCCCTTCTGATTCGATATCCAGTCTCCCATACTAGCCTGTCCATCCACGGATCGACCCTTGGACTCAAGCCACTGTCCGGTTCCAATTGACTGTGGCTGGCTTTCGCGTTACCCTCATTACATATGTCCGACCTGCTTGATAGGAAGGTACTGGTAAATTGGCCTGGCTTGGTGCAGCATGATGATGATCATGATGTCGATAGTCCATGACGTAGGATGGTGAACAAGAAGGTGCTTGTCGACTGGCGGTTGCTTGTGTGCATTTAAATGAGTCGAGGGAGGATGTTGCGTTGAGTTGATACATACTCGCACAGACTGACCTATACTCTACTCTAATTGACGCTGCATAATCAAATCATACTTTGATCTGCGCAAAAGCTTCTGATTTTCACGAGACAATCAACCCACTGCACTTTACTGCTATCACAGTTTACACTTATCACTTTCCCTTAACGGTTGACGACAGACGACTTATTGACTTACGAATCGATCTGACAAAGCCATACTCTACTTGACCTGAACTTCTCCAGCATTGGTCCCCAATTGACTTCGTTGAGACGTACCTTCAACCACCCCTCTTATACCTCCCCATTTTCAGAACTTATTGATTCTCATCCAGACGCCATCGAAATGTCCTCCAGCGTCCAGAGAAACACTCCTACCCACAAATCTCGCACGGGTTCCGGGTCAAGCGCTGCGTCCTCGAAACCGGAGATGACCACCCCCAAGACCAAGAAAACTCCCCGCAAGCTGCAGACTAGAACGCCCAAACCCGTCGAGGACGACGCTGACGACGAGAAGCCGACAACTCCGTCTCCCGAACCGAAGAAGGAGTCTCAGCCCGAGGAAACCCCCGCTCCGGAAGATAACCAGGAGGAGGCAGGGGAGCAAGAGGAGCAAGAGGAGGCAGACGAGACACCCTCTGTTCCGCCTGCCAAGCCGAAGGAGAAGTCCAAGCCCGAGGCTGAGCAGCGGGACACGGATGATGTCCGGTCGCAGGCATCCGGCTCTGCAAGCCGAAGCGGTAAGGCCTCGGACTTGGCAGGCACAGCCAAGGGTCTTGGTGGTAAGGTGAAGGATACCGCGCAGGATGCCGGAGAGGAAGCCAAGAAGAACGTTCCCTGTGCCCCCCTCGATCTGTCCGCTTTGAAGGGCCTTCAGGTCGGCGAAGGTGGTCAGGTCCTTGGCCAGGATGGAAAACCCCTGGGACGGGTCGTGGAAGGCGAGCCTGAGGATCTCGTTGGCCAGGAGATCGGTGACGATGGAGAGATACTTGATGAAGACGGTGATCTCATTGGCCGTGTGGAACTTCTGCCTGATGCAGCGCAGAATGTCACCGACGAGGTGAAAGAGAATCTTCCTTCTACCGACCTTGATCTATCCGCCCTGAAGGGCCTCCAGGTCGGTGAAGGTGGCCAGGTCCTCGGCAAGGATGGAAACCCACTGGGCCGGGTCGTGGAAGGTGAACCCAAAGATCTCGTTGGCCAGGAAGTGGGCGAGGACGGAGAGATTCTTGACGAAGACAGTGATCTCATTGGTCGTGTGGAGCTTCTGCCTGACGCTGCGCAGAACCTTACCGAGAAGGCGGGCGATGTTCCCGAACAGGCTGAGGATGTTGCCTCGCAAGCGAAGGACACCGCAGACGAGACTGCTGATCAAGCCAAGGACAAGGCCGAAGAGACGACTGAACAGGCCAAGAATGCTGTGACTGATCTCGCCGACCTCGATGGTCTTCCCGTCTCGGAGGAAGGGCTCATCAAGAACAAGGACGGCCAGGCCATCGGCAAGGTCGCCGAGGGAGACCCAGAGGATCTTGTTGGCTATACTGCGAATGACAAGGGAGAGATCGTCGACGAAGACGGCGATCTCATCGGCCGAGTGGAACTCCTGCCACCAGAAGCCCAGGGTGTTACTGATAAGGCTGGAGAGATCCCCGAGCAGGCAGATGACGCTGTGGAACAGGCCAAGGACAAGGCCGAAGAGACGACTGAAGAGGCCAAGAAAACTGTGACCGACCTCGCCGACCTCGATGGTCTTCCTGTGTCTGAAGGCGGCGTCATTAAAGACAAGTCTGGCCAAGTCGTCGCAAAGATCGCCGAGGGCGACCCGAAGGACCTTGTCGGCTACACTCTGAACAATGAGGGCGAGGTCCTGGACGAAGATGGCGATCCGATCGGCCGCGCTGAAATCGTCTCCCAACAAGCCGAGGACGCCACCGACAAGGCCGATGACACTGAGAAGATGGCTCCCGAAGACCAGGCCACCCAAGAGGACATCGCCAAGCAAGCAGTCGAAAGCGTCCAGCAGCAAGACGTCGACGACACAGCAGAGAAGGCAGAGTCCGCAGCTGACGACACCAAGGAAGAAGCCGAGCAACAACTGCCACCACTCTCCACGCTTGAAGGTATGAAGTGCACCAAGTCAGGCAAGATCGTCGACCCGAACACCGGCAAGCCAGTCGGTGAGCTCGTCGAAGGCGACCCAAAGAAGATCTCCCGCATGGGCGCCGAACTGGACGACAAGGGCCAGTTCTGGGACGGTCGTGGCAACGTTATCGGCAAGGCCAAGACCCTCCCTGTTGAGGATTACGAGGGCGAGCCGCCGTTCGCTGGCCTGGAGGGTCTCCACGTCGTTGAGGACGGATGGGTTGAAGATGAGAATGGCAAGCGAGTCGGCAAGATCGTTAAAGGAGACCCGAAGAAGCTCCTTGGACGTGCGGTCGACGAAGACGGCGATATCACCGACAAAAACGGTAATGTCATCGCACAGGCTGAATACTACGAAGCCCCCGACGAGCCGGAGCCTGAGAAACCCGATCTCTCTCAGCTGAACGGCCTGAAGCCTAACAAAATGGGGTTTGTTATTGGTCCAGACGGCGTGCCCATTGCCCGCGTTGTAGAGGGGAATCCAAAAGAGCTGGCCGGTAAACCAATTGATGACGGCCAGATCTGGGACGGCCGCAAGCCCATTGGACGCGTGGAGCTCATCCCCGAAGAGGAGCGCGAAAAGAAGCCCGAAGGCGTGTTCGCTGGTCTGGACAACCTCGTCGTGAATAAGGAAGGCTTCGTCGAGGATGACGAAGGCAACATTGTCGGCAAAGTGACCGAGGGCGATCCCAAGAAGCTCCGGGGCCGCGCCGTCGATGAAGACGGAGACATCATCGACAAGTTCGGCAACGTCAAAGGACACGCCGAGCCCTACGAGCCAGAAGAAGAGGAGGAGGAAGAGAAGCCGGATCTGTCTGTGCTGGAGGGAAAGACGGTCAACAAGGCTGGCAACGTCGTCGACGCGCAGGGCAATATCTACGGACGTATCGCTTCTGGAGATCCTAAGCGCCTTGCTGGCAGAAAGGTGGACGGCCAGGGTCAGATCTGGGGTGACAATGGAAAAGTCATCGGCAGAGCCGAGCTCGTCCCGGGTGCAGAGCAGGAGAAGCCCGAGGGACAATTCTACGGATTCGACAATGCGGAAGTCGGCAAAGACGGTGTTGTCATGGCCGGCGGCCGCATCATCGGCCGTGTCATTGAAGGCGATGCCAAGCGACTCCTCGGTCGTAAGGTCGACGAAGACGGGGACATTCTCGACAAGAACGGGAACACCATCGGCAAGGCCGAACGCTGGGAGCCAGAAGAGAAGAAGCGTGATGTCAACCCCATGGCCGGCCGAAAGGTCAACAAGGAGGGCGAGGTGCGCGACGCTGACGGTAACCTCATTGGTAAATTGACATCGGGCAATCTGCCAACTCTCGTCGGCAAGGTGATCGACGACAATGGCTATGTTGTTGACAACGACGGCAACAAGCTGGGCGAGTGCACCTTGCTCGAGAACCTTCCAGAGGAAACGGAAGAGGAACCGCAACCGGAACCAGGTCCCAGCGAAGAGGAGAAGGAGGCCCAGAAGAAGGCCGATCAAGACAGGGAGCTAGCGAAGAAGATGGCTGGTATCATCTCTCAAACTCTCGACCGTCTCCAGCCTACCTGCAAGAGAATCGCCGAGGTAAGTTGACAATCAACCTGCATCTTGTGCCCAGACAATTGCTAACTGCCTGTTACAGCTGCTCGAGAAAGCCGATCGCACACCACGCGATGAACTAGACGAAGAGAAGCTAGTCAAGGACGTCAGACCCCTGATCGAAGAGGGCGGCCAGGTCCTCCAGGAATGCAACGGAGCCATCCGTGCTCTGGACCCCGATGGCTCGATTGCTGCCAATGCCAAAGCTCGCGCTGCATCCCACGAAGCAACTCCCGAGGAATACGCTCTCGCCGAGAAGATCAAGGAGCTGAGCGAGCTGGTGATGACCACGATCGAGAACGGCCGCAAGAGGATCGCAGACATGCCTCATGCGAAGAAGAAGATTAACCCTCTGTGGGCCCTGCTCAGCGAGCCCCTCTTCCAGATCATCGCGGCTGTTGGTCTGCTTCTTAGCGGCGTCTTGGGCCTTGTAGGTCGTCTGCTCGACACTCTTGGATTGGGTCCTCTCCTAAACGGTCTGCTGGGTGGACTGGGTCTCGATAAGCTCCTTGGTGGCTTGGGACTGTCCTCTCTAACAGATTCTCTGGGATTGACCGGGAAAAAGAAGGACTAAGGGAATTGATTTGCTTTGCTATTGATGAGGTGGAGGTTGAACTTGAGCACTTTACTGATTTCTGCAATCGAAATTGACTACGGGTTTGTATCTCCTTTTCGGCTTCTTCAACTGTTCTGCTTCTGCGCAATGTATTTTAATTAGCCTTTTAATATGTCTGATGAGTCTGGCTGTCATTCTGTGAGTTATGAATGTATAGTAATCGAGTGCATATTTCTATCTATATTACCATTATGCTTCTATATATAAACTCTTGAGTGAAATGTATCCACACACCACTGTCTCCCAAACCTCAGAGTACAACGATTATGTGCGTCGCATAGGCCATAACCAAAGTCATAAGACATCACTAGCCATGGAGTTGAGGATATATCCCAAGCAGCGAAACAAAGTATAATTACAACAGAACGTATGGAAATCCAACGCTCATAGACAAGCCCTTAGTGTCGTAAGCAAGGGCCTGAGTTCGAAGCCGATCAATGAGGCGGAGTGCCTGCTTTGCGCTCCATAGGATGAAGGTAATAATATCGCTTGTCATCAACCAAAGAATGACATGCAAGCCGGATCAGTGGTGTTTGAGCCCACCCTTGAGAGGGTCAGTAGCATCGGGGATCTCTAAAGCGCTCTCACCGAAATTGCGATAAGCCTGTTCCCTGGCCATCGAGCGATCTTTTTTGATGGTCAGGCAGTTAATCCCCAGGAAAGTCGTTATTCGGTTGATCACCAAGAACGCCCAATGCATGTAGGCGACAAAGGCAAACAACAGATAGCCCCGCAGGTACAGAAGCTCTACCCATGCACTCACTGCAGGGAAACCCAACCGGGGCAGATTCGCAAGAACCGCACCGCCAATAAGCGGCGTGAGCTGGACAGTCCAGTAGGGAAACGGTTGCCTGAGCAGATGAGCGAGGATGATCTTGGTGGTCATCCGTCCGAAGACAAACGAGATTGTCCAACAATACAGGACTAGCCGATTCTGAGCCAGCAGAGTCGAGTAAGGAGAGAAGAGCCAAGCAACGTTGCAAACGGTAAAAACGATCATTGGAACCCACTCCTTGAAGATGGTTGACACTGGAAGGCCTTGCTTCTTGCGAGCTTCGATGACGTTGAAGACGCATCCTGGCAGATGTCCGACAAAGAACGATAGAAGCAAGAATGGAACCCAGACGTCCTTAACCGAATAAGTCCCAAATATCTGGGGATAATTTAGGAATTCAACGATCGGCCTACTCCATATCTGAGGGCCATATAAGCCCGAAGCGATCATAATTCCGATTGCAACCAGCAAGCCTTCGGTAGGTCCGTTGATGTAACCCAGGTAGAGAGTATGCGTGTGGTATGTCTCCCAGGTCGAAAAGTACATCGCGAGACAAGGGACAAGAGCCGTGTATGCTCCTAATTGGGAAGAGCCAAAGCCCATTGCTGCTGTCTCCAGCAAACTAGCCAGAGTGCAGTTGAGCGAGTCAATTCCATGGCTGGAGGTGGTTTAGTGACAATCCATGCGGCCTCGGAATGGTCACCTACTCAAAAAGCTCACCCAGTCCACTCGATGTCCCGGTCCTCCGCGCTTGCTTACCATCGACGTTATCCAAGGTAGAATACCTATTCGATCAGATACTTTCGCGAACAGCACACCGCGTGTCTCGTTGACTTACATCCACATGCCAAGAGCGAAACTATAGTACAGCCAGGAAGGACCCTTGGACAGTGTGTCAGTGACCCATGGGTAGATTCTTTTGTGCTTGAGCAATGCGTACCGGTCCGATGAGATCTGGCATAAACAGCTCTATGAGCATCACATTTCCTACTATGAACAGGAAGCCCAATAGCGTGACCATGTTGGGAGCAATCCATAGCGGGAGAATCTCGACAAATGCATTCCACTAGTATGACAATCTTTCCGTCAGAGCGAGAGCGTACGGTATGTGGGAGAAACAATGGGCGTAATACGTAATGCCTTAGTATATAATTTGAGATGTAAGACTTATCCACGCTCTGGTACTTGTAACTCTTCAGGGGCATCAAGATTTCATCCGTAAGCGTGTCTTGAGTCGCTGTATGAACAGAAAAATGAGTTGATTAGTTTAAAGATAGTATATGTGACGAACATATATCTGAACGGACCTTTGATCCTCCTGAAGATTGCGCTCATCTTGATCTTGGCTGTATGTCGTGAATTCGTCCAAAGAAAATAATGTCGTCTCAATTCGTTGCGCCCAGTTTCATAGCGTCGTAGGTGCGGCGGTGGAACAGTTCAAGACAGGCAATTACTTCAGAGGGCCTCACAGCCTTTGGAGAGCTTCCAAAATAGAATCCGAGTGATCCGAAACTCATCAAATCCACCGATCTCACAGGCAGTTAAAGCAAAAGACGAGGTCAGATTTGTCTGCGGAGGAAGAGTCTAAGAGATCAGCGACTCGCAATCTTCGGAGGTAACAGCAGATTACAATCACGTGTTGCCGAAGCTCCGCATCTTTTGACGCGACATGAACAAGGAAGTGAGCTTGAAGTAGATCAGCTCGAAGGAACACGTCGTCAGCTGTTCCACTTTTCTTCAGCATTTCTCTCACTCATTCTATCTTGAAACATAGCTTGGGACTGCAAACCAATTTCCTACGAGTCTATTTCGATTACGTCTTGTTATCTTGCCAACTTCGCTCCTGCTCTCGTCCACTTCTCCCCGCCGTTGACGAAGCTTTCACAATTTTCGTGACCTCATCTTTTGAACGTTTGGCAAAGAAGTACCACGAGAGGAATGGTTGCTCATTGAGCTGGACATGACGGTGGATGATCAGCGTGGCGCTCGCGGCGCAGTGCACGATTGAGTATCTTGCGCGATGCCAGGCGTCGTCGATACGCCCGGCGGGCCTCTGTGGCCAGGGTTGGGATTCACTGTCGCACACCAGAAAGTTGAACTGGAGATAGATTTTGCGACCAGAAGCCTCAAAGGAAAGACAGAAATCACGATTCATCCGCATCACAAGGAGCTTCGAGTCATTCGGTTGAACTTCCGACAAGGCGAGCTGAAACGCTTAAATGTCAATGGAAAGGCACCTACGATCAAATATGCGGACCCCTACGAATCCCTCCAGCTGTACGGTCCTCATTATCATCAACGTCTATCGAGCAAAATTGAGGGTCTGCTCAAGACTTCCCCGGAGCCGGATCTGCTTGTGACGATCCCGAAAAGCGTTCGGATTGAGGAACTCGATCCTTTCTCACAGGAAGCTCAGGATCAAATGACTTTGCGTGCTAGTGGCGCAGACGATCAGACGGATGGGCCCTTGAGTTCTAAAGCGGCAGAAACTTCGTTACCTCGGTTTTCGGCGCTCACGGTTTACATCGAGTTTACGATTGAGAATATTCGGGATGGGCTACAATTCGTCGGAGTGGACAACGGTGACAGGCGCTATCCGCATGCTTATACAACAAACTCGCTCGGTTACGGCGCTGGAAGCCCTCTGTTCCCTTGTGTTGATGACCCTTTGTCTCGTTGTACCTGGGAAGTCTCCGTCAAATGCCCGTGCTCTTTAGGCGATATCTTCGACCGCAAAAATCGAGATCAGTCTGGTGCTTATCGTTCAAAGTCGACACCTGGCGGTAGTCGATTCATCTCTTCAGACGACGAGACTCTTGACCTGTCAGTGGTTTGTTCTGGAGATATGACAGACGAGATTGTCGATCCTCGGGATCCTAGCAAGAAAACTGTTTCCTTCGCATGTGTGTCGCCTCTTTCTGCGAAGCAAATTGGCTTCGCCGTCGGCCCCTTTGAATATATAAACCTCTCCGACTTCCGTGAGAGTGATCAAGATGAGCAGCTTGGCCAGAACGCTATTCCTTTGCACGCGTTTTGTCTCCCTGGAAGGGGAGACGAAGTCAGAAACACATGTTTCCCCATGGCGAAAGCTATTGACTTTCTTTCGCTGACTTACGGTTCGTATCCCTTCGCAAGTTACAAAATGTGCTTTGTGGACGACAGTCCCGAAAACACGCTGCCCACGGCGTGCTTGTCGATATGCAGCAACCATCTCCTCTTTCCTGAGGATATCATCGATCCAATGTATGACTCAACACGAGCTCTTGTCCATGCCTTATCATGCCAGTGGATCGGTGTCAACATTGTGCCCAAGGAACCCGTAGACACCTGGGTCACGGTTGGTGTCGCCTGGTATATTACCGATACGTTCTTGAGGAAGCTTTGCGGTAATAACGAATACCGTTTCCGCCTGAAACAAATGTCCGATCGAGTCTGTGATTTGGACTATGAACGTCCCTCGATCTATGATATGGGAAACATCCTGAACCTCGATCCTTCTGAGATTGAGTTCATCGCGCTCAAAGCGCCCCTCGTCCTTTTCATTCTGGATCGACGGCTCACAAAAGCCAGTGGGAAAGCCACAATGTCTCGCATTATTTCACGCATGTTCTTGAATGCCCGAATGGGGGATATACCCAATGGAGCCGTTACCTCTTCCCAATTCCAAAAGATATGCGAACGACTTGGCCACGCAAAGTTGGATACGTTCTTCCAACAATGGGTCTACGGTGCTGGATGTCCTCGATTCCAAGCTACGCAACGATTCAATAAAAAGAAATTGGTGGTGGAGATGATGATCAAGCAAGTTCAAGCTGAACAGCCAAGCGCGCGTGATCTCGACAAAAACACATTTATGCGCGATGTCAAAGAGGAAATTCGAGGAGTCTATGCCGGAAACATTCAGCCAGTGTTCTCAGGTTCCATGACGATCAGGATTCATGAAGCTGACGGTACTCCTTACGAGCACATCGTTGAGATCAAAGAAGGTGTCACCAAGTTCGACATCCCGTACAATACTAAGTACAAGAGACTCAAGCGGAACAAAAGACAAAAAGAGCGTGCGGCCGCGGTATCCGGTGGGGACCCGAATGCGGAAACACAAGAGGATGTGTTACTGTATTGCCTTGGTGACGTGCTCCAGACTGAAGAGGAAATGCAGGAGTGGAGACTCGCAGACTGGAGTAAAGAGGACGAGGATCGAATGGGCCAGGAATCATACGAGTGGATTCGCATGGACGCGGACTTCGAATGGATATGCAAGCTCTCGCTTGTGATGCCGGGTTATATGTACCTGTCGCAACTTCAACAAGATCGCGATGTCGTAGCGCAATTGGAGGTGAGCGCATGACTTGCCCTTTTTCTTTCGTATACTGACAGCGATAGTCCCTGCAATACATGGCAGCTCAGCGAGAGCACCCCCTTATCTCGACCATCTTTGTTCGAACCTTGATGGATCGGAGGTACTTTTATGGTATCCGTGAAGCCGCAGCGCGAGCTTTAGTAAAACATGCAAAGGAAGAAATCAACTGGCTAGGGCTCTTTCACCTTGAAAGGGCTTTCCAAGAGCTGTTCTGCCTCCCTGGATCACCCATGACTCGCTCGAATGATTTCTCCGACCGGGCGGCATATGTGCTTCAGCTTGCGATTCCAGAAGCTATATCTAAGGTGCGCGATAATGACGGAAAGACGCCATTGAGAGTCAAGCGCTTCTTATACGATAAGCTGAAATTTAATGACAACTCTAACAACGAGGTAAGCAGCTCGTTTCTACAAATACGCATATGATCTCCACTTACACTTTGAATAGTATTCCGATAACTTCTACGTCGCCACTTTGATGCAGTCGTTATGCCATGCCATGCTCGGCAAGGTTGAAACCCGCGATGTCGATGTCGACGTCGATGATTTCGACATGGAACGCATGCTTGAGACACAAGCTGAAGAGCAGTTGGAAAAGGACGCCATTGCAGAATTCGACCGGTACAGAAGAATGGACGAATGGTCTAGTTCGTTTCAAAACGTCTACTCTCGTGCAGCACTGCGCTGTCAAATGCAACTCATGCGTGCCAAGATATTGGACGTGGACATAATGCAATTTTTACCATACACCCGGGCCGGAACATACGATCTCTTGCGCGCAGATGCCTTTGAATGTCTCGTCGAGCTTGATATATTCAAAAGTCCTGAGCTTGTGAAATGGTTCATGTTCACCATGTCGAGCGACTCTTCCCTTTGGCTCAGGCGACGACTTCACGACCTGTTCGGCAAGGCCTTGGCGCCAGTCGCTTTTGGTCGTGAACCGGAAAATGAGCCCTCCGCTAATGTTGACGGCTTGATAATTGAGCAAGAATCTTCAACCAAGGTTCGTCAGGCGGATCTCGCGAGGAAGCAAACCGTCACTGGAGCCATCGAGGCGCTCAAAGCGGAAATTTCTGGTGATCAGAATTTCAAGGAATGTCTCTGGGCAGCATGCAACTCTCCCGGAATTGGAATTCTCGAGCTGTCCGTATTTGCTGATCTATGCAAAGTCCTGTATGACTCGGTGACGTCTGTGATGGTAAAGTTGAAGTATCCGCGGTATTGGCAAGTCAAGCACCTTGGAAAGGTAATCTCATTCAGATCTTGCATTTTCACTCTTGATACTAATATTCTCAGGGCCGCATGCATTTCTCACGGTCCAGCCGAATCCGGACCACTCTCAACCCCTCAAAAGACGCCTCGACCGCTGGAAAGCGCAAACGCGAAGAGAACGGGATGCCTCCACCTGGGCCCCGTATCACATTCAAGCAATCGAAGCTGGGTTCAAGCACTCCCTCCGCAACTCCTCATCTAAACTCGCCAGCCATTCCCAAGTTGCATATTCCAAACCTTTCCGCTTCACCTGCACCTCAGCCACAGAAGACACCGGCTACTCCGTCCACGCCGTCGACACCAAGTGGTGGCGGCGGTGGACTCAAGCTGAAACTAAAGATCGGCCAAAAGCCGAAATAAGCTACTTACCCGCTGTGGTATTATATCGAATCCTCACATTTGTACTCTATTACATTGCATTTATTCAAAATCCGGTGGGGAACGGTTGAACAAGCGTCATGGCGCATGGCTGGAAGATCTGGTTGAAATGATTTATACATGTTGATTTTTATTGTCTTCTACAACAGAGCTGCATGCTCATTTGCATTGGGTTCCTCGGGTTCTTTGTTTCATGTGATTTCCTCGGCCTTATTCTCAGTGGCTCATGAATGATGATATTTTGACAACAGTCAGGTCTGTAGCCCGAGCACGATCCTCTGTAGAGTCCATCCGGTAAGAATCAAGCCCAACCACGCAGAGATCAGGTGTTCTATTTCCCGTAGAGCGAACCTGTAAAGAAACCAAAATGCTTTCGATAGTTTCGTATGAGCAACCGACCCATGAACTCCTAGGTGTATTAAAGCAATCCCACAATGACGATGTAAATTCGATCCGTGCCCATCATCCATTCCTCAAGACTTTCCCCGCGCAGTTTCTATTTCTCGGATATCCGTTCAAGAGCCTCAAGCATAACCACCGAGTTGCCGCGAATAACCTAGCCACACCACATTAGCTTTCGCTCATGTAAAACCTCCGATTTGCGACATACCACCATGCCGATGGCGACTTTCTCTCCTCCCAGCTTCTCCTCGAAAGCCTCGTCGAGGACGATGTTCATGAATACCTGCAGCGAAAACGGCTGGTTAGTACGAGAAATAACTTTCATAATGCATTCCCGTCGCAAACGCGATCTCTCCAGCAGTGCCAACATGGGTAAGTTCTAACGCACATCATAGCCTCGCAGGATGCCAATGACTTTGCGGTTGCCGTTCAATTGGCAGAACACCCGCTTCTCCATATACTAGCGAACCGTGAATGTCAGCTCCGGAAATTGTCAAGCTAGAATAACAGGCATAGAGCAAGACATACCTTCTTCAATTCAGGCTGAGCTTGAGGCATCTTTGCTAGCTCGTTCTGAATAATTGTCCCGATGTGGTGTCTCAAGTTCTGGCGCGTTGCGGACTTTGGAGCTGATAGCGGGATAAGCTATCGGAGAAATGATGTTCCTGAATGCTCCAAAAAGATGTCCCAGCTCCGGTGACGCAAAGGGCAGAATTGCCGACTCTTCTCCCATTATCCTACTTTCTTTTGGTGGGAAAGTTTCTAGGCTATCTAGCATGAGCTCCGCGTTCACAAATCGGAGAAAGCCTCGCAAGGTCGGCGGGGATGATGAAGAAAATGACAGCGGCGAACAAGGTCAGTATCTAGTCAACTTCGCAGATGGCTCTTGATCTAGCAGTAAGGCATCGGCTGACATATACCAGACTCTGGCCCAGTAGTCAAGAGGCCGAATCCCATGAAATCAAAACAAAAGTCGAAGCTTCGGTTATCCTTCGGGCCTGGTGAGACATCCATGACAGATGATGGCGGGCCTGAAAGCGAAGTCGTCCTGCCGAAACGGCATGCGTTAGGAAGGCGAGCGTTGGAAAAGAGTGCGCTTCAAAGGGCAGGGAAACCGCCGGGCCTAGGAGATCAGCTTCCGATTAGGGTGCCAGAACAAGAACGGCCCAGCTACAGCGAGGATTATCTAAAAGAGCTCCGGGATTCGACGCCGTCGACGCCTAAACCAGCTACGGATGACGAGAAGGATAAGACAATTGATGTCGCTGCGAAATTTGGTGAGGTGATGAAAGTGTCTGCGCCTTCGGCCATCCCGAGCGAGGCGGAGATCAGGGAAAAGAAAGCCCGCAGAGCCCGCTTAGCCAAGGAACAGGCCTACGGCAGTGAAGAGCAGGATTTCATCTCTCTGGAGGACAACATGAGCGACGAGGATTGGGGTCTCACAAAGACCGAAAAAGAGGACACGCGGGATACCAGGCTCGTCCGCGATGACGAAGATTTTGCCGAGGGGTTTGACGAATATGTGGAGGACGGTCGAATCTCATTGGGAAAGAAGGCAGAGCGCGAGCAGAAGATGAAGCAGCGTGAACAGATGCGGGAACTCATTGAGGATGCTGAAGGCATTTCTGATGAGGACGATTCGGACCTAGAAGAGAAGGCGGCCTATGAAGCCGCACAGACAAGGGCTGCAATCGGCAACGGCGGCAAAGATCATATTGACAGGCCAAGAACTCCGCCTAAGATAACTTCACTACCTCGTCTTTCGGCAAGTCTAGATCGATTGCGCACGATGTTGGCCGTCTTGGAAAAGTCAAGGACGCAGATGATCAACCGAATGGAAGACCTGAGGAAGGAGAAGGCTGATATAGCCGTTCGAGAGGTCGAAATCCAGGCTCTTATTAAAGAAGCCGGTGATAACTATGAGAGACTGAAACAAGAGGCCGGTCTGACACCTGGTTCCGAGGAGGATCTGTCAACTGCTGTCGATATGAGGACCTCCCGCGGACTCGAAAGCTTTGGCGCTCCTGTGGCCGGCTCGGCAGGCAACTCTGGGAGCGAGTCGTGATCCGTCATCGTCCTGACGTTCTTTCCTACTGAAGCGTCTCCCTTTCGCTCTTTCCGGCCACCGGCTCATTGAGGTTGCTAATGAGGTCTTCATTTTTCAATTCACTCAAGCTTCTGTCTTGAAGCTCGTGTATAGTATTTATTCAGATCGGATCTGCTCAGACTTATGATACCCATGGATTTTTAGTCGACATTTGCTTATAATGACCCGGCCGCTATTCTTCTCCTTTTTTCGTCAACCGCTGCGTAAGCCCAAGCCTACCAAGCAAGACGTACTGTGAGTGAACTCGCCAGAAGTACTATCAACATGGAGTGATGCTTATATCAATCCGAAGACAGCACAGAGGCTTGAGTCTTATTGCGTCGCCTATCGACGAAAAAGATGGCGAGTCTCCGCATTTCTGCCGCCATTCGGATGCCACCCCCATAGAACTCTTCTTCGATTTGTTTTTCGTTGCAAACTTGTCTTCATTCACCGCGACGCACGAGATCAATAATGTCGAAGGTATGCTGGGTTTAGATTATGACTGGTTAGGTCTGTCTAACACTGGAGTCCAGGTCTTGGAGCATATATAGGCTTTCTAGGGGTCATCTGGTTCACATGGCTTCAGATTACATTATTTGACATACGATTCGCTCGAGACTCGGTTTTTGAACGAGTTTGCAAAGCCGCTCAGTTGGTTACCATGGTGGGCTTCGCGTCCGCGGGAACACGATTCACCACTCATATCCGCGGTGAGAACGTTTGGGCCTTTCAGTCGTTGAGCCTTCTGCTTGGTGGAAGTCGAGTACTGCTTGCCGTGCAGTACACGGTCAATATATGTTTGATCCATGAACGGATGAGACCCGCTGCAAAGGGGTTGTCCATCATTGTTGCAGCACTACTTGCTTCCAGTTTGGTCTATTTCGGGGTAAGCCTTACCTTCTAATGAGGACTTTATGAAAACCAAGTTTTTAGTCTGACTTAGGTGGCAGATGTATTTTGCCTTTCAAGAAGATCATGGAATTCACTCATATATTTGGACCGTTTGGTTTATCTCGTTCGGATTTGAAATGTGGATGGTGATGGGCGTATCTTACATCACTCCCGATATTGGTTTCGAAGACACTCATTTGGTCGTCAGAATGGGCCTCCTTACATTGATCATCATTGGTGAAGGTGTCATAGCAGTGACTAGAATTGCCAATAAAACAGTACGCCCCGGTGGCTGGACCAAGTGGTCGTTTGTCCACATATTGGGTGTGACCACAAGTGTGGTAAGAGACATTGGCGATCAGATTCTGCTTTCATCTACTGACCTTTCGCTGTTTTTAGTACTTCCTGTGGCAAGCCTATTTCGATGTCTCCCCAAGAGGTCCACTTGGCAGAATCTCTCAACAAGCATGGGCTCAGCTGCATTTTCCGTTTCACGTGGCCCTCATCCTACTCCTCGAAGGATCGCAGATCCTTGCTCTCACCTTGGATGTCACTTTGAAATTGACCTATTTGACGGAGACAATCTTGTTCGCATGCGAAGAGCCGCGGCCTAAGGCGGAAGTTGCCATCAGGCTACTGCGAAGTACTATTGCTGATATGGAAATTGACTATGGTCGGGGAGCGATGAAGGAGAAAGCTATTATCTCGGAAATATTGGAAGAGCTACCGACCCTTCCGCTGTGCCCAAGCAATGTGCCGAGTGATGTCTACTCCTTGACCCATGACCGCATCGACGATTTGGTGGGAAACGTAACAGCAGCTTTATTCTCCAGCATGGGAATTACGCCGTCAGAGGGCCGAGACATCAGCCAACTGAACAATAGTCAGTTGCTCATGATGTATGTGGAAGTTCTGGGGTTTGTCTATGTGTACTTTTTCGTTGTGGCGTCAATCGCGATGTTTCTTTTTGCGGCTTTTATGCTGTTGGCACATCGCCATCAGCGCAAGCTCTACGTCGGGATTGGCGTTGGTGTTCGCCTGATACTTGCGGTATTGGTGCTAGGTGTGGTTTCCTTCGTCGGACATTTTGCCTTGGCGTACTCCTTCATGACGTCTCCGGTCATATTATACGCATTTACGGTCATACTGCTAACAGGTGAGTCCCCGTGATCATTTCTGTAATATAAAACACTGATGTCCTGTTTCAAATGCAGTTCTGTTGGTTGACCGACTTTTGGACCACTTTGAGGCACGCAGCCAGGCAAAGGACCGGTCCGCACGGGAAAGCGAAGCTCAACTCATGTCGTCCGGCCCAAGAGTGGTTGTTGTTGAATCGTCCTCATATCGGGTTGCTATCAGCCAAGAGCGTTTGACATGAAATGGCGCAGTGGCGAACCGGAACAGGCAGAGCAGTAGCCTATGGTCGACAGAAAGTTCCGACCCGTGCCTATGACAAGTATCCGTACTTTTTGCCTCTAGACTCAGGAAGATCAGGGTTGGTCCGCTGCTCCTTTCCGGCAGCCCCAAGGGTTTTAGCAGGTTGAGAGACAGATAAGCTGAGGTCTGAGCTCAAGACATGTATGTATCAATTTGAGTCGGAGGCTATCCGGGCGATCCATACCGAATGGCCACGGGAATTAACTCAAATCAATGCAATCATGCCAATCAAATGGGTCAACCGGAATGGGCTGATCAGCAGAATATTGAAGTCTGATCTGCAATTGTCTGGATCCGAAAGACTTTTGCAGAAGATTCCAACGGCTGCCTCCTCTCCGGCCGAAGCATAAACAACGGCGATGACAAACCGGATGGACGGCAACGGGAACGCACATCACGACGGGTTGTACCAAAGTCAAAATCCGGCATTGTACTTGTTTATCGACAGAGGAGAAAGATGTCTCTCAGGCCTTGGTTGGAGAAAACCAGTCCTTGAGTTCAAGGAATCCGGTGGTTCAATATTACCTTGTGTGGCCTTATAGTCCGGACCCCAGGCTCAGTGGGAGCCTCACTCTCAGCTCTCGTATAAGGTGATCACCAAGTTACCACATCGTTGGGACCGGGAACGAGTTCATAAAATCGTCATTAAAGACTGTATACTGTAGGTTCAGGGATGGTGCATTAATGAGATGAACACATCGGTCCTAGTAGTGGGGATGGCAGAGACTAGGTTGGCTTCAATTAGCCCGTCACGTCAAACATGAATGCCAGGATGGATGTATCGATTTGAGTATGGTCGGGTTGGAAGCAAGGCCTGGGCATTGAGGCAAGCCGGGTTGTTTGCGGCAAGGATAATTATAGAAAAGTGACTTAGGGTATGAAGCTTAGACTAAGGTAGATCCTTTGTCAATCATTAATGGATTCCCGTGTCGAATTAGAATTAAGAATGCGGGATTAACCCTAATATCGCGTCCTGTAGCTTGACCTAACCTAAAGTAAGAACAACAGGACATATTGGATTCATTGGATTCATTGGTCAAGATATGTCTGTGACTGTGACGGTGAAGGACCCTACATCTGCATATGCAGTCGTCGTGAACAACCACAATCCATCAACTTTCATGTATCTATGGATATTCTACTCATTATCAACTCTGATGACGCGACGGCGACATTGCAGTGGAATGGGGAAAAGGAAGTACAAAATGTCCTTTGTACCAGTGCGCATCCCCCGATCAACTCCGATCAAACGTCCCGTTCAATAGTCGGTAGGATCTCCAAGGCTTGAAAATCCTCCGGCTCTTATTTCTCCTCGATCCATGTTCTCCAACCCGTCTAGGGAAAAGAACAGAAAGAAAAAGAAAAAGAAAAAGAAAATAACAAAAAAAGGTTCAACTGCGGCCATCCAAGAACGAAGATCACCCGCGGAAGCGCGCAAAAAAAAAGTCCTGCATGTGGCTATCCGGGCCAGCATGTCGACGCTGTATGGACGCCAGTCAGGTTGGTGCTGTCAGTGAGTCTGTGAGTCTGCTTGTTTTCTCATTCGTGCATTCGACTTTCTTTTTGTCAGGGTATTTTTTTTAGGTATTGGGGTCTTTGCACCGGATATCCGGTCCTTTCGTTCGGATGGCCTGGAAAGGGTCTTTCAACTGTCTGGACTACTGTATTGGGAGCCCTGCGGGGAAGTGTCTTGAGACTGGTCAATTGATCATCGGGGATGGGAGTATCCAGCAGAAGGCAGTAGATCCAGATTGCAGAGGTTCCTGTATGGGAGGCGATATCTCTCCTGGTCTCATCCATGTTTTATTGAGACGAGAGTCGATAGTTCCTTCAGCCCATTGTCTAGTTTTGGAGGAGGAGGCAAATGGGCGGCCCATTACTCGTGTGAAGGGTCGAGGTTCCATATCGAGATGGAAGACGTTGATGCTTCCAGGGGATCCAAGTTCTGAGACCTTATTAAAGGCCGGTCTCACTTGGTTGTTCGATGTCAAGACCAGTCCATAGGGTGTCTGTCTTTGACTGTCTCTTTGTTGTCCTGTCCTTTATTCATTCCGATTCTCTCGTTTAGAGCTCGAACAATCCATTCCTTTTTGACTCAGATAAGCCGTTACATCACACACAGCGTGTTGAAACAGTCTCACTCTGAGCTCGAAAGCCCCGTTGACATTGGATTCTCGAATCGTAACGACTTTCGGGGAAGAACAGGGAAACCTGAGACATCATCCCGTCTGTTCGAGCTTGTGCTTCTCTTCCATGAACATTCGCCTCTGTTCCTGTTGCTATCAGATGTGGCATTGAGCGTCATCATCACATCGCTATATTCCCCTTCAATAGCATCTGCTGCATTCTTTCTTTATCTCGCCTTCCTTCTCCTTCCTTTTCCGTGCCCAGAGCAGCGCACCAGCACCAGCTAAGACATTGCACTTAAAAAAAGCCGACGCACATACAGCGCGTGTGGCGGCCAGTCAGAGATTGTCGGTATGTCAATCATGCCCCATGGCAGGTGAAACCTCTCCATATGGATCTTGACATGCTCAGTGTGCACATGTGTCCTGCAGGTGTCCCGTTAACCCCAGCAACGTGCATAGTCCGTCATTGAGACTTCCCATGCACGCGCTTCACCCGCCATCTATACCGGCCATAGAGAACAGGAGCGGTGAACTGGGCGACGGGAAGGGTAATATGGCCTCTCTTAAAGCAATGCTCCGCGTGCTCGTCGGTCCGGATCACTCCAAAACATGTTTGATCTTCGAGAAGAACTCCGATTCTACTGATCCCGATCCTGCCAGTTACCTCGTTGAGAACCGTGGACATCTCCTCCAGGCAAGGCCCTGCGATCAGCAGTCTGAGCTGTGCTCAACGAAGATCATCAGGGGTGATCAGACCTGGACAAAGCACTGCACCGGGGTCACTGAAGGACTGTCTGAGGCTATCGTTGACACCTCAAACAGAGCGCCAATGGCCGATGATCAAACGATGAAACCAGACGTTTGCTCCTGGGCAGACGTCCTGACTTCTTTTGAACCTCAGGATCACGGACTCTCTCCTGACTACTATACATGTCTCGCCAATATCCAAACTCTGCATCGACCTAGACAGCCTGATGGAGGCATCACTGTTCCTGAAAATCGTGAGCATGGTGATCTCGAGATGGAAGTTCCTGTACAGGAAGTACAGGAAAGTGCTTTCTGTGATGGAGAGACCAAGTGCGGCAACTATTGCGGCCTAGTGCACCCCATCTCTAGGCCGAGCGTGTACATGGCTGCAGACTCATTCGGTTCGTTCCCAGACACCAACGCGACATCAGATACAACATCACCTTCTGGTTCTCAAGAGAGTCTACCGGGCCCGTTTAGACACGGTTTCCGCAGGGCGCACCGTCCGTATAGCCACATCGGGGGAGCTATGCTATTCCAGAACCAAGGCTCGCCGGGTAGCTCTGTGGCCACAGCCGACGATCCCTACACTCCTATGGCCGGCACATGCAGCACCACCACGCCTCTTCACTGGTCCAGCGGCGGACAGATGGTGCCATGGGAGATGCAGAGTCAGGACCCCAGCCACGGTCTACCTTCTGTAGACTACGGCCAGCACTACCTTCAGCAGCCATCCTTTGTTCTGCATCCCTTCGCCCCTCGCGAATACAATTCAACAGGCGCCAAGGAACGAAGTGCAGTCGACGAGGGACATTGCCAGTTGGCATTTGCCAATAACGAGCTCACGTACCCGCAGCACGGGTACGAGATCATGCAATCCGTGCACTCGACACTCGCCAGCAACGGAGCCCTGAGCCGTCAAGGCCGAGCAAGCACCAGGTCAATCTCATGCCACAACGAGACCCGAAATGCATTCTTGATAGAGTGCAAGCGCCGCGGGTTGTCATACAAGGATATCAAGAGGCTCGGAGGATTCGAGGAAGCCGAATCGACCCTCCGCGGCAGATTTCGGACCCTCACAAAGTCCAAGGAGCAGAGGGTGAGGAAACCCCAGTGGAAAGACAAAGATGTGAGTTAAGGGTGCCAAGTGTCTCTTTCGTTCTCAACTAATGCCCAGCACAGATCAAACTGCTCTGCGAAGCAGTCAACGCCTGTTCGGGGTCTGGAAAGCAAGCTTCTAATGCATTTGGGCCATCTTGTCGACCTAGAGGTGTAGGTTTGCCGCCCAGAGTGTCTTGGAAGAAGGTCGCTCAGTATATATGGACTCATGGAGGCTCGTATCATTTCGGGAATGCGACCTGCAAGAAGAAGTGGTGCGAAGTGCACAATGTAAAGACATGATCTAGGTTGTTGTGGACGAAAAGATATATGCTATCTCAGAGTTGTTGTCCCATTTCTTCGTCTTGAAATATTGTGCTTCTCCTTTGTTCTTGGCGAGACAGTGTTTGGCGTACTTCGTGCTTATCTTGGGCTTTCCACAAAAATGAAGAGTTTTGAATGCAGTGTCATATGTACTGTATCATCGACTCGCATACAATGCAAAAGATACGAGCGTCTTTGATGCGAAAATGCTATATACATCCTCTCTAGGAGCATTCTTGAGGAGGCCACGCCAATGGTCGTCATAACAGAGCGAGTCCACGAGAGTCTGGCTGGGGATAGCCGACAGACGCGAGTATGTCCGCCAATCTGTCCGGATTGCGCCGGAGCTCGTTCCACTCGGCCTCAGCTTTGACCATAAGTGTTCCGGCCAGGATTGTGCCGTTCAGGGCAACGACGCCAGGTTCCTGGACATCTCGCAAAGCGCTTGGGTCGACAGGTATACGAGCACTTTCACACCTTCTGGGGCAAATCATCATCATCGACTCGGTCATGGCTAAGTTGTAGCTGATTGCGGCGGGGCCACCCGTCGCTTGCGCGTGTTCCCCAAGGCTTCCCTTCGCAGTCGAGAGCGCTACTCTGTACAAAGATAAATAGATCGCATGCAGCGTATCTGCTGTCGGGTTCTCTGGCAACGGTAGTGCAAAATGGGCGAAGGGGATTTGGCTCAAGCGTCGGTACTCCGACTCGGGGCCGACAGACTGTGATGAAACCGTGTCAATGAGAGGGCGCCAACTTCCCGAGTCACCCTGAGACATGGCTTCCACTGGCAAGAATTGCAGATGCCTATGGGGCTGACTCGCGCCACTCTCATCTCCGGAATTAAAGAATGCAAATAGTCTCTTTGACTCCGAGTCGTCCTGTCCCGTCTGGTTATCCCTCCAAGCTTTGATGCAGGCATAAGCAGCGTCCAGATCCTCCTTCTCGAGAATATCCGTTTGCGACTTCCATGCCTTGGTCGCGAGGATGAAATGGTTAGGTATGACAGGGTATTTGTTCAAGACAAGTGTATATGCTGGATTTTCTTGAGGGATCTGAGCGATCACGAGGTCTGTGGGGGGATTCTCGAAAGGATCGGGCTTCGGACCTGATCGATCCTTGTCGGCTCTAGCGCCTGAAGGTTTCTGTGCGAGAGCTGGGCAATAACGAAGTTGATACTTGGAAACATCCGGTCAGCATTGAAAGTCCAAAGATAGCTATGTCACCCTAGAAGGGGATTGAAAGAGCACATCCTACCGAGATTCCTCCAGAATTGATTATGGAGAGATGAGTATGTGAGAATATCAGGTGGCCACCTTCTTTGGCAGCAATGAAACGCTTGGCTACCAGAGCAGGGAGGCTCTCCCTTAAACCCAATTGCATGTTGTTAAGCTCTGCGTTGATCGGTTCGTGATTGACTCGGTTCCTGAATGGTCCCGAGAGAGAAGAAGAGGGGAGATGATTGTTGGCTGTGTTAATGTGTGGTCTCGGAGAATGTGGAGCAAAGACTGGCATGTGCGGGGAATAACAGGGAACAACAGTGACATCAAGGACCAAGGCAAATCCATTCACCCAACGACCAGCACAACACCTTAACACGACAATTTAGGTATAAGACTCCAGCTGTACGCTCAGGTATGCCCCAAAGATTATCGCCATTGGTACTCTTCTACCTGCAGCCGCACTTATCCAAAGTGTAGGTAGTCTTCGAAGTGTCTTGCCCTTTTCCATAGGAAGAAACAATGCAGAAAGAACAAGTCACATTCATCTCTGTCCGGCAGAGCAGATATTATTTATGAAAGTAGAGATAAGAGCTTTTATCCCATGCGAGGAAATCACCTGCATCAGGATCTCCTTTCCGTTTCCCATAACACCCTCGGATTAGCCAAAACCGACACACAAGCAGAAAACATTGACATAGTAAGTCATCCATAGAAGCAGATAAATAATAAGTGGTATCATATCCCGGTATATAGCACACAGATTTCGCTATTCATGATGCAGCATATGCAAAACAGAGAGGTATCCAAAAGGAATGTAGGAGTGAAGAGGTAAGAGACGGCACAATTGAGATAAGGTGGACCGCATTCACGACATCAAGTCATCGATATCCACATCTTCGTGAGGATGAGAAAGCGTAGGCATGATCACCGCCGGCTGTCCCATGAGATGGGTTGCCGGTCCCTCTATCCAGGGACCCCTTTCCTCCTCGTTCGCGCTCAACACGCCTTCAGCACGTTTCAGCGTTTCGACATCCAGATCGGTTATATATGCCTCCCGGTTTGTACCATCACCGGCCCCTCCGGGAAGCTTCAACCGTACTTCGAACTCATTGTCGAGCATCATTTCGTCTTTCCACAGACGGCGCTGGCCGTCGAAAACGCACAAGACGCGCTTCTTCATCTTCATGCTGCTGCTCGGGCAGCCCCAGGAAGGAGGGTAGCGATCGCGGTTGTTGCGCCTTTTCGAAATGGTTGCACGGGCCTTGCTATTTTTGGTAACAGCGTTGTTGCTGGCCAAGATGGCACGAGACCCGACACTCGCATTCCCTTTGTTTGGCTTGAATGAACCTTTGCTTGATCGCAGCTGAAGATTGAGTTCGTTATAATCGTCGTCGTCTTCATCGTGCTCTTCGTCGAAACGGTCGAGGTGGTCGGTCACATCAAGAAGCTTGTGCTTCTCCATGGTCTTCTTGACCTCCTCATCGCAGTCCACTTCCGCCAGCCGTTGCTGGTTAATAACCTCACTAGGCTCTACTTGTTGCACAACCCGGAGAACACAATCGTCCAGATGCTCGTAAAAGTCCTGTGCGTTACTGAAGGTGGCAGAGCAAGTCGAGCATTTGCCAGTGGCGTCCTGACAATAATCCGAAACCTTCTTGCCGGAACCTGCTGCGGGGCTCCTCTTGCGACAGTTGGGTGGTGTTTGCTCAACGCCGTGCACCGAGGTCAAGTGACGCTTGAAGACATCCGCTCTGTTGAAGCTTTTCTCCGCAGGCGACCCAGAGCCGGGACAGAATCCACACACCATGGTTCCCTTATAATGGGTGAGTGTGTGCCGGTTCTTGTCGTATTTACGAGCGAATCCCTTGACGTGGTATTCGCACGTAACGATGGGACACTTCTCTGGTCGCTCTGACTGATGGGTGAGCATATGAGCCTTCAGATCCTTGAAGACTCTTCCGCAATCGGGATGAGGACAGCGTCCTTTCTCCTTGCTCTCTTCATCAAAATCTGCTACGCTCGCAGCTGGGCTCAACTGAGAACGACTGGAATGAATGGATGAGATGGACGACCTCCGGTCATAGATTGAAACGGGGCGTGAGTGAGGGGCGGAGTTCAAAAGAGGAGAAGAGACAGCCACTGTTTGTGGAAGGTGATCTGCCGAGTAGCTCTCGGGGACCGGGAGGTGGGATTGGTCAGGGGACTGGGGATAATATCCACAGTTGGCTGAGTAGCCTGAGGACTCGGGAAAAGAGATAGTAGGAGTCGAATAGCTTGGATATTGGTGTACTGGCTGTATCAAGGAAGGGTCTGTTAACCGCGAGTCAGCATTTCGAATGATTGGCAATTTGACGGTCGAGAAGAAACAGAGACACATGGGAATCTGCTTCAATATCGGAACGTAATGCGACTCATGGAACTCACCAACAAAGTTGTCTGGGCCTTTTCTCTGATAGATATTCTCCTGTTCTAACGAGCTTCCCATAAAGTCATTGGGAAAGAATTCATCCATGACAGCTGCTGGAAGCCCGATACCGTGATTAGTATCGATCCAGTTTTCCGGAAAGGTATGTGCTGTGTTGGAGTATGGCGAGCCGATCGCCGATGATGATGCGCTTGCGACGGAAGGTCCAGATGCAGTGGAGAGGCCCGACGTATAGGGCTCTGTGGAATAGGATACTGGGAGGGACGGGGGAGTAGGAGGCATGGGAGGAAAGCGGGAATCTTTGGCCTCAAGCTGTGAATCAGCATAGACAGGCGATGCTTCGTAGTAAGATGTTGGGGCGCTGGCTGAACCAGAAGTCTGCCCAAACCCGCCGAAGTTATCCATTTGAAACCCGAACGGATCGACCAATGCTGGGTCCATCGGGACGCTGTGAAAGTATGATGTTTGCTGTTGACGTGACGAGTCCAATGCCAACATGATGGCTTCGTTGCGGGCTAATGTAGGGTATAGAACAAAGTCGGAATGTGCTCTTGGGCTCTGCATGCACACGTCCTTCGATCAGTGGTCGACTGTGCTAGTCCCCACCATTCGGTGAAAGATGAGGCCTGGGTTTCAGTAAGGAGATCGAGGCGCGAAATCTGCATGAGGTTGGTTGTCAGATACCGTCTTTTTTCATTGTGTTGTTGCAGTAAGATTGATAAATCGCCGACGCAATTCAATTGACACTTATGGGAAATGCGAGCATACCTCAAGAAGAGTAACGCTTCAAATAAGGAAACGGGCCGCTCAAAAGTGAACGTGAACCTCGGTCAACGAGCTGATAGTCAGCCGCACGATGTAAGGATGACTCCACAAGATGATCGTTGATCGAAGCGGAAAAGTATTTCGATGTATTTTAGCGACTTGTAGAGGGGTATGAGAACTATTCGGAGAACAGCAAGGTGCGCAACATGCAGGAGAAATTGAGCAGAGTTCGATTCCTGAATTACTTCGTCACTCAATTTTGGATGAGAAGAGTATATATATAAGACAAGAAAAACAGTCACACGAGAGGCAATTGAATGCAAATCAGTGGACCTGCACGGCCAAGTCCGGGAGGATTATGAGGTATGTTGAAGTAGGTGAAATCAAGAAAGGAGGAGGACAAGGTGCTGTCTTGTATGAGCGCTTCCTTTGTCACTTCTTGTCAGTGTTTAGGAAGGACCCATCTACTATTCCTCGAGGTAGGATGAGTCTTATGTAGATTGCAGAAATGACGAGGGGAGGAGGGAGAGCATTTGTTAAATGTTATATGATTGCTGGCCCTACGGGAGAAGTGTACCTCATTCTGGACTTGCAGTGGACTGGGCTAAATTACTGGAGTGGATTCTGACTAGATAGATTAAATGAACTAAACTAAACTACTACGAACTGGATGAACTAAGACTAAGGTAACTAACAGCGCTAAGTCAAGCCAATCCAGACTACTGGAGGTGGAATGCGCAGCAGAGGACAGGGGAGTGTTTAGTGTGCATTGAGACTGACTGGGGTGGGTGATGTGGATTCTGGGTGGTGATACCTCTCTTAGTGTATTAATGTATTTCTATGAGCCAGGTGTTGGAAAAAAAATGATAAAAATTAGAAAACGATAAATGTATTTGTGCCATTTGTTTTGATACTCGCAATATTTTCACGCCAGAGAAAGCGAGGGGAACAGGGGAAGTGGACTTGGTAGTCGGTACCATTTTTGATTTTTAATTATTGATTTTGAATTTACATAGTTTATTTTTAATCCATAAATACATTTAGCGGTATTTCAGTTTACAGAGCTACCACTAAATCTGCATGCCCAGTTGCACTGCCATAAGTTCTTCCCTATTTGGTGATTGTTGCTACTGCAGTCTTTGGATCACCTATGTTTTCATGCGCTGTATTGAATACTATCTAATGGTTCCTGCATTTTTATTTCCAGCTTTGTAGGTCTGTAGGCGATGATTTCGTCAACTGTAATCAAGATTTCGGACCTGTTGACATGGCTCCTCGTTCCAGATTCCGTTAAAAAACCATCATGGTAGGTGCTCGCTTCCGCGGGTTATTTTGAGACTTGCTTGAATTGAACGGAGCACTGTAGCTTTGATGAATGGAAACAAATTGTCGATTATTTCCCTATTGCCTCAAATGGGTAATGGTACAATTTCCTGGTCGAAGTCTCATCATTCTTGTGTATCGGGAACCCCGTGTCCATCCTCACTAGAGATGCATGCTTAACATTTGTGGATATAAATGTCATCGGCAAGTCCGTGTACCATTGACTTGGCACCGTCAGACTGGGCCGGGGACCTTACGTCGTACGGATACAGAGTATCCCGGAGTACGGAGTCCAGTAATCAAGCAATTTCTCTGGCTTTGGAGAGAAACTCTGTTTATTATGGTCTTCGCTTAATTTATTATTGTTTCCTTCTTATCTTTCCATAAGATAGTGGCAAAATTCTTTCCCATGGGGTTGCGAAACGAGGGGTATCACGGGCCGGACAGACTATGGTAAATACTAGCAAGGGTGAGGGATTTGAATAATAATGGAGAAGTAGCTCTGCTGTTCCACAAAGTACCTTACAAATAGATACTGATAATTCAATCTACAATTTATGGGCTTATGGAATCAAAATCATATCGAAAATTAATGGTACTCAGCATAATAAATGAAGAGTTGCTAGCAAGGCATGATAATTGGCATATCTGTTAGCAAGTTGACAGACCCGTCAGTCCGGTTACAAGATCGTCTTCACTCCTGAGGAGACACGGGAGGCAGCAAACTCTAGATCTTGAACCACGGCCGCAGGTTTCCGGTCCGAGCACCCTTCCTTGATCCGGTTAGCTCTTCTTTTGGTTCTGGGGCTTTATTGACGATCAGGCTTAGTCCAGCCCCACGGCCCCGGCCATTTCGAGGAACGTGCATATGACTTTCGCCTAATCGATTGGCTCAGATTCATGACAGGCAAATGATGCTCGAGAAAAACAGACAAATCAGAAGCCTGAACTCGCACAGACGGGAAGAACCTGCCCTGTGCTTCGTTTTGACGTGGACGAATCTTCTGCTTGAAATCAATATGTCACCCTCGAAGGATTTACATCGATGCTGATGAGCTTGTTACTTGCAGTAATGGTTGCTTGAAAACAATTTCAAAGAGTAAGTACCAATGACACAACTTGGATGACACTGCTCGGGTAAACCGTGAGTGGGTCGGCTTAGTGTGCCTAAGGTTCCTACAAGGCTGAGTCTTAGCGCGACCTGTTTTCAGTGTTACCAACTTACCACGTATTCTGTAACAAGTCGAGAGGTCAACTTATGAACGACCATGCTGGTGCTGTACCTCTACGCTATGCGTGCTTTGAGTCGAGTGGGTGTTTCAGACAGCTGGTTCGGTCAAGGGATTGCAGTTAATTGTGTAGTATGAGTAATGAGTACCTTGGACAGATTGTCGGATTTCTCGCCTGTTGAATATGACATTTACAGCATGGGGTAGTAGTGTCAAAAAATTCAGTCATGATGATGCAGTACATCATCTTGTGTTGTTTACTGCACTTGCCCTAGAGAGATAGGGATGCAGGAAATCCCAAATGGGGCATTGGTTGAGTCAATCCCAGAAGGAATGTGGATGATACATGACGCCGGACGGAGTAATCGCTGTTCTCCGAAACACGGTGAGGAAAGCGCTCTAAAACAGCCTTAGCGCCACACCTTGGTCGAGCCACATCAAGATGGGCCAATAATACTTCAGGGAACGGATCTACCCGAATTTCCATTGGCAGATCCCTGGTTCATTGAGCGAATCGAGGCGCAGCAACTTTTCCAGGTTCATTTTACACCGCCGCCTTCTCCATCCATAATTCTGTTTACATTTTCCCTTTTCTGTCGGTGCTGATTTCTGATGCACTATGGATGAGACGGGATATCCACAATACTGCATGGCATGCCAGCATAATCATGACTCCGTGATTCTGGTTGAGGAATCCCCTAGAACTCACCGATGCTTCTTCTTGAATTCTAAAGCAAGTACATTGTTGGCCTATCTGTTTTTGCGGTGAAACAACCTTATTTCTGACGGAGAGTCATGATGAGAAAGAAGGAAAATAAGGACATCTGCAGCAGTCACCCGCCGGGAAACTTCTACTCTGGCGCTTTCTGGCATCATTGACTGTCGGTCGTTAGTCTTGTTACTCATCGTAACCAGTGTGGTCCTGATGTCTCCAGACGAAAATCCACGAAGGAATGCGGTAATTTCCGAGAGACCAACCAAAGCTACCCAACCGATATTCACCTACTGAAGGATTCTGAGGCTCAACTTTATTGCCAAGAGGGTATGGGTAGCAGCCGTTGAAACGATGCAGGTTGACCAATTATCCCTAGTATCAAGACAAAGTACACAGGGATAAAGTACAATCTCTTTTTCCCTTTGTATTTGCTGACATCCCACAGTGATTCATAACAATTACTGATAAGCGCTAACCAGACAAAGATACTGGGCGAAAGGAAAGGTACATGGCAACATGCTGGAGACAGTGGAGAGCGGCATCGCCGAACCCCGACATTTGCACGTGGGAGACGCATGTCCACGGTTTAATCTTGATGGGATAGGAAAATATCCTGGCTGCTGACAGGAACTAATCTCCAAGTACCCAAGAAATAGTCGTAACGGTCATACCTAATGAAACTCAAAAGAAGCTTTGAATACTGGTATCACGCATTGAATGATGGTGCCTATTTGTTCCCTGTCGTCCGACTCGTATCCCGATGAAAAAGTCAAACAAAACCTAAACAACAAACACAAGGGATTGTCTCAGCCCTATTAATAGAGTTTGAGTGATCAGCAAATGAAGAAGCGGAACAGACAGTCCAAGATTCCCAACAAATCATCCCTGCCTCCATGTGCCAGACAAAAACGCTGTAACATTACAAACTTGAATCCGAGGTGATATAGGAAGAGATGATCTGGCTGCCTTGGGCTTGTATAATCTGAATTGGCAACTGACAGTCGGAGAACATATATTTTAGAAAATGGCATCTTGACGTTGGGAATCAAGGCATCTAGACACAAGCCTTTTTCAAGCCTCAATTACTGAACTCCCAATTGCTTGTTGACAGTCAGGACTCAGCGGATCCTTTTGCGGTGCTTTTTTCTTCCACAGCAGTGGAAAGCTAAACACAACAGTAGATGCATGTGTCTTCGCTAAGGTTACTCATCGCTAGTAAGTTCCCAATTCTGGGAGACGCTCCCCACCCTAAGCGTCTCGGAATCCGCTTTCCAGGTGGCTTATTATGCACAGGTGTCACCTTAATCTCAACAAATCAACAACATTACCTTTTGACACTTGACAACAAGTTGAACATTTCAGCCCCCAACTATGCACCAAGAATCTATTCCTCATTGGGCATGCGCTACAGATTGGCTGCTTGTGTAACCATGGAGCAGTCGCTTTCTGAAACATTCCCCTGCTTCCTCGTGGCAGTAATCAGTGCTTACCAGACAGAGAGCGCACTGCCCAGAAAGTCTATAGATAGACAGCAGTAGCACAGCGCTGTACAACTGTAGTGCCATTAAACAAAGGCTACGTACAATGCCTTCTGGTCTTCGTCCTGGTCAAGTCTTACGTGCATGGAATGGCTCTGCAATGTCCATGCTCTTGCATTGCAGCAGCCAACGCTGGTAGCCACTCAGGAGTCAGAGGAAACGTTCGAGAACAGAGAGTTGCAGCGAGCCTTCTATTCTGAAACGCGTTGCTGGTGATTCTGCAGTCATTCAGGCTATTCTTGCCATGTGTTGCTATCTTGAGGTTCTTGGGTATTGCATATCTGTTGGATGTAAATTTGGAATACAGTTTCAGTATGGAGCACAGAGAAGTTAATGAGATTCTATCCATGGGGACTCAGCATCTAGATCTACGGAATGGAGGAAACTGAGAGTCTGTTTTTGGCATCGGTTAATACTAACAACTGAATTGATCAGTAAATTTATCGTGAGCCTCAAGTCTAGACGGATACCTGCCTGTCATTTCTCGGAATGTGATAAATATAGCCTGAATGTGGCTACTTTAGCTACATAGCTATGATATTGACCTCTCAAACAGTCTAATACTTGAGGTAAATCGGTTCCACTACTGATACTGCAGAGTAAACGGAAGATAGCAAGCAGGCCACGAGGCCCTTCGTCTTCAACATCCCTGCCAGATTACCTACGGACGGGATATTGTGCAGAGTAAGGTACACATTCATCTGCCAATAGTGTCTTACCAATCATACTGAAGACGGTTAATTACAACAGATCCCAGGTCTCAGCCAATCTTAAAGAAAGATAGGCATCCGATATGGAAATCTAGATCGCTCTGGATTCGAAACATACGAACAAGCATGACTCAGTCCACACTTCTCCTTAATAGGACCCCTTTCATGGTCCCGAAAGCACATAGAGGCGCAGGAACTAGCGCATTAGTGCCCGACTCGATGCTGGGTCCCGCAGAATTGGGCCAGATTCCAGAACTGTCATGTGTCATCTCTGACTTGCTCTCTGGTGTATGGACGATGGAGTATGGGAGTGTGCCTCTTGATTTAAAAGATTACCAACCACATGGGAGGGCAAGTCTAGGGTTAGGCAAAAATCAAGGAAAAAGGAGTAGCTTCTCCAGTTTTGAAAGAGGAGAGTACGGTAGCTTGAGAATTCAGATATACTTATCTAGAGAGTAAGCAAGAACTAGACTCACAATCACCCACGGTGTCAGAGTTACTGAGCTCTCGAATAAGCTTCGGGTCAGGGGGAAACCAGGAAAACAACTCCGTGATCAGCACGGACAGAAAGGGACCGGTACTTTGGGTTGCCACCAGAAACACGAGTAGTGTAAATACCTGTACCGAGCACCATCTTGTCTGATATTGGAGGATATGGAGGATACAGATGCACCAAACTTGATCATCACCACTCTATCTCCGCAGATCTATCAGGAATCCCAAATGTAACTACGCCGTCCAAATTCTACCTTCCATGATGTCAAAGATTGAAGGATCAACATGCTAGATCTGGCGATCCTGAAGCTTTAGATCAATTCAGTCAATTCAATGGGTGAATCTGTGATTGAGATGCAGAGCCTTGAGTGCCTTGGCGTATGTGATCAACTTGCATGGAATCAATAGTTTATTCCCCCCAAGTTTACATACCCTAACACTTCGGGGTACTACTACTATACATATGAGGGTTCCTAAGGATATCCTGAATTCCTGAATTTTTTAGCAAGAATGGAGCGGCCTCAATACTCCTTAGCCTGAAGTCATCTTTGAATCATGTATGTTGACCTGTCCCTGCAAAGCTGCCTACTTCACACTGCATAGGTGACTACAGTCATTCAGCACTTCTATCCTATATTGGCCAGGAAGATATTCTGTTTCTTAAGAATTACCAATGGATGCTTCAGACTAATCTGCACTGTAGATCAAGTATCATGCCTCATAATGCACAAAGAATCACACCAGTAAACCAAACATCTTCTACAATGGAAACCTTTTCCAGCATTAGATCGTGGGATACTTAGAGTCTTAGACCACAATACCCAGCTAGTCAGTGGCTGGTTGCTCCCATTTCCCACCATATTAACTGTATTCATAGCAGAGGGATTATTGTTTTTTGGTCCATTCGTCAATGAGTGGAGTTTGTGATGTATCTATCTTTCTACTAGGCACCGTCGATGCTCTGTATTCATAAACTGTTTCAATATTCTAAAGAATGTGACTCAAGAAGATCACAGCAGAGGACGGAGTCGTCATCATGCTCTGCAGCCTGAGAGTTGAGAGTTGAGACCGAGACTTGGTTTCGCATCTGCAAATCCGAGGATGGGCATGTCGATCATCGATGATCCTATCCCCCGTGGAGCAAGGGCCTACCTAGGTTAGCACCAGCTTTCGAGCTAGTGTATCTCGGTATCGGGTACTCCGTTCCTTACAATAATACGATTGGTTTGTATTATGTGTACCAAGATACACTCTGGTTACAAACTGAAATGTGGCTTGGATGTGGGCCCTAGGAACCACAAGTGGCTGTGCAGTATGTGTCTCCACTGCAGATACCTGTGGCTTTCCTGGTCATGAGCCACATGACGATTTTAGTCTTTGCTAATCCTGTGGTTTGTTGGTCGGCTATGACGAAGAAGACTTGCTAGCGTCCGCAAGCCTGCCTTACGAGTTACCAGGAGTGTACCTGAGGCACTATTGAAGTCTTATTAGGCCGTGCGCAGGTGACACCGTCTGGTGTCAACACTCCGCAAGATGTGTGGTCCCGTGCTCCTGCCGTCATTTTTGGCCAGGAAGGAGTAAGTTTCGGCAACCCCGAGTCCCCGTCTCCCCGACCGACGAGTCTCGTCTAATTAACCCAAGTCGGCCACTTGTCAACAATAATCCTGAAGGAGTTTTTGGAATCAACTGATTCATAATAATCATGGGGGATAATTATTACTCTCCCCTATTCAAGTGTTCAGTAATCCAAGGATGTCAGCTTGACTGTTGATAATTACAAATCATGTCGTCGAGCCGAGGCGTACGTAGCTCGGGAAGTGCAGCAATAACATCTGTTCCCTATGTACTTCGTGCAAGTGTACTGACTCCAACGCTGATGTCCGTTCATGCGAAAACCCATCTTCCTGGTCAGGACTGTAGTCTGCGGAGGATCCAACCACGAGCTCTTCTCGGATATCTGTAGCGAGAGAGCAAGGCCAACAGAGTGGAAATCTCCGCCGCTTCGGCCGGGGGATATCAGCCAATCACCAGAAGTCTCGAGCACGTTTTCTGTCTCGATATCCTGGATGGAATGGAAGTTATCAGACATTCAGTGTACAGCCAGACGCATCAGTCGTGCGTTGCATCAAGATCAAGGTTTGAACATCAAATACCAAGATTTTCACCGTTATTTAACCCCAGAGTCTTATCCATCTCCGTGGTAAGAATCGGTCAGTGACCCTTGTTCCGGGGCACTGATCGATGAGTGGTGTCAGCTTGGCATAATGAAACAAAACAGAGCGTGGTCTGTGTCTACAGGAGAGAAGGCCCTCTCATCCTGTCCATGAGTGCATAGGGCTTATTTGATACCGCAGCAAACTGACGGATTTGACACCTCCTGGAAAATATGAAGATAAATTCCATGGTTGGGTAGAGCACTTTCCAGTATCATTGACGAAAGACCCCTACTCTACTGTTTGTCTTTTCCCCCTCGTGACTGCTTTCTGTTGGCTTGTGTTGGCCTTTCATCCTGCCGACAGGGTGTGCCTCATGCAGTGTAACAGTCGACTCGAGATTCAGTCATACCCAAACTCCTGTACAGAGGAGATAGTCCATGGCTAGCCTCTCTCACCCAGATCAAAACGGATGTCAAAATGGCATCTGTACTTGTACAGTGACATGCAAAATGAGAGGAGAAAAGACCGCGCCGGCCGCGGAATATTATTCCCCTCACCACATGTACATGCACTCGTGCTGCTGAAAACTATCATTATTAGTTTGCTATCAGGGAGTAAGCCTGTCAGCCCTACGACGACCCCGGACGGACTAAGGTAGTATTCATCTCCATTGGTGGGTGCTCCACGCTCGCTAATGGAGAGGACGAACCACGATCCTTCGGAGACTCCGGAAACGCAAAGCAGAGTAGACCGTCTGTTGCGATGACAGAGAGCCTCAATGCCGTGGTATGAATGGTTCGAATGACGGTCAACGAGCAGCCTAGCTAGTAGTCCAATACTCCCTGGCCCTGTCCCGCGCTCCAGATTTAATTAATACCAACCCATGGCAGACTTTGAGGAACTGAGAATCCTGCCATGCAAGGAGCAGACACTGCAGCAAGCTAACCACCAATGAGGATCTCCATCTCAGTCCCCTATTGACCAACCTGGAACCCACCAAAGTAGGGCCAAAACAACATGAACCAATCGTCTGGCCTCCTCTATACCTAGTAGTTATTACTGTGGTTCAGGGGTGTTGGTGATCATAGAACGAATGTATTAGACCATGTCGTGGTTCACTATAGCAGACAATTTGCACCTTGCTCTGATCAACAAGACATACTGTAGATACTCCGTAGAGACCAGAAAGGCACGGTTAACTGATCATTCTAATAAAACAGTAAAGACTGGCAGACAACTCCTAGAGAAGTACCCGTGAAGCTGCTATACTATCCTCCAAGCAGAGAGTAGACACTCTCAATACATCTTCTTATGTCTGCTCCCTCTCCACCGCTCGCAACAACCCACCTCACCATCCTAGGCTATCACTCAAGACAGCATAGTACCAGTATCACCTGTTCGCATAGCATAAGATCCAAACTACGCATCGCGTCTCTTGAATTTATCTTGCTTCATTCTTCGCGTCACAGTAACCAGTTGACTCGCTTGTCAAACTAACGCCTCCTCAGGCTTATGCCGAGCAGGAGAATAAGAGCATAGCTGCTATATTGTGGTACTCCATCTTGCTTTGCCGATTCTTCAGATTGGGACTGATTGCTGATGGTGGTATTTGAGCAGGTTAGGTTTGCGTTGCGTGAGATGGACTGATCACTGGTGAAGACGCCGTACATGGTCGAACTGCACAGACTTTCAGGGAAAGAGATTCTCAGATTGCAGTATTGCTCGGACTGCTCGAACCTATGGACATGTTCTATGGAAATGGATAGTGCTTAACTTCTGTCGCGTATGGGCAACGCCAAACATATAGGACCTTTATGCTACTTGAGATCTCAAGGGTATCCGTCGAAGCACTATTCATCAGCACAGGCAATCATTTAGCTGGACTTGAAATACAATTAGGCTCAGTATCCTGGCAGCGCGGCTGTAGTATGTACATGGGTAACAGCAGCTATCGCTAATAAAACAAGTTGACCAAATTACACAACAGCACTCTGGTCATAGTAGAGATCGCACGCGTGGGGATGCTGCATACAGTACTTCGGCACCAGGTTGCCTGCCTGAACGCCGTTCGCCAGCAAGTACTCTCGGAAGTTGAGGATACGCTGCGTCATGAGCGTAGTTCGCTTCTTCCCATTTGCATCGCGGTTGCCAGACCAGACCAGTTCCGCCAGGGCTGCGGCGCGGGGCCACATCTTGCTCGACACGGTCACATCATCCACCTGCTCGCCCCAGAGAGGCGCGGTCGCACCGAGGATGTGCTTGGCCTGAGCATCGGTCAGATTTTGGGTAAAGTCGTAGTCGTAGATCCGCTGCCATGTCTTGTAAGGAGCGCACCACGAACCTCCGTTGCCGCCATAGTTGAAGTTGGGGGTGTTAGGGTCTGGATTGCTCATGACGTCGTACCTGGGGTCGTTGGTGACGTATCCGCCAACGCCGCAGTCGAGATAGAAAAAGTCGGCGGACGATACAATGACATCGTAGCCCCGGGCCGTTAGATTGCTAATGTATTCCAGCCCGTTGTTCCAGGACTGCAGGACAATGTCCTTGGGCACCTCGTGAGCGTGCTCAGGAGAGAGAACAATATCCTCCCACATGATCAGACGGCGCTTCGCGCTGACGTTGCGGAAGATGGGAACTGCATGATCCACCCAGTACTGAGAGAGATCGTTGTAGGTGCGCGAGGGATCTTCGGCGAACCACGTCTGGACATAGCTACTGAAATTGAAGCAATTGGGCTGAATCTCGTCGGCTCCGACGTGGAACCAGTCGTCGGTAAAGACACCCGACAGCTCATTGTAAACATCCCGAACGATGTCGTACGTCTTGGGGTAGATAATGTCCAGCTGGCCCGGGTTGGGTTGGACGGCAGTATGATATTGCCAGACGTCGTTGGACCACCAGGAGTCGGCGCAAGTCACCATCTTCGGGTCTGCCTGCTTCCAGCCGGACGACGAATGGCTAGGCATATCGACTTCGGGGATGACACGGACACCTCGGGCACGGGCATAGGCAATGATTCGGCGGATGTCGGCGTGCGAGTAAGTCTCCCGCATCGAGTATGCATCTTTAACCATCTCCGGATGTGCGTCGATCTGTACAGGCCATGACTGCGTGTCATCCAAGTGCCAGTGCAGGACATTCATCTTGGACAATGCCATGGCGTCCAGCTGCTCCAGAATCTTGTTCACAGAGAGGAAGTTGCGACCAGTATCGATCATGATGCCGCGATATGGGTAGAGAGGCGCATCCTGAATACTGACGGGCTGCTCGATGATTAGTCCACCTTTTCCATCCGAGATGACGATCTGTTGAAGGGTGGTGAACGCATGCAGAGCACCCCAAACGGTCTTGGCAGTGATTTGAATGCTATTGGAGCCTTCTTTCACATCCAGGGTGTAAGATTCGTCCACACCGTGCTGGAGATCGGCTTTGAGATCGTCGACCTTCACATCGACGAATTGTAGCGAAGACGAGGCACGTTTGCTCTTCGCGGGGGCGGAAGGTATCGCTGTTGGGAAAGGCTGGAAGGAGGAGATGGGCGCTTCAGTCGCAGCGGGAACCCATTGAATCGAGACAATCGACCTCCAGGCGCGATCCCATCCTTGCGAGACGATCTGGTTGGAACCGCGGTCTGTACGCAGTATGAGACGGCCAGCAATGCGTTTGGGCCCTGATGACGCCCAGGTGATATTGCGAGGAGCCGGCAGAGGATTGACGCTAACAGCGCCGACTGACGAGGCGACCGTAAGGACTACGGCGCAGATGCTGGAGATGAGCATGATCACAATAACCAATCCAACAACAGATGCATTGAAGAGGGATCGTCGGATGGATATGTGTAGGAAAGGAGGGTTGACTGAAAAAAAAGACATCGGAAATTAGAGGAGGACGAATGGCTTTAAATACCCCTGCACGGTGAATACTTCGAGCGCGCTGATCGACAGCGTGAATCTCCTGCATTGCATTCCAATGATTCCATTCCATCTTCCCAACCTTCCATCTTTTTGCCAACGCGCGTCGATCGAGCAATCAGAATGGGAAGCTACAGCTCAAGGTCCTTCCATCCGCCAATCTCTGGAAGGCATCATCAACGCTAGTTTGTCCAGAACATTGCTGTTCTCTGCGAAGACTGCGATGGTTAATTCAGAACTGAGGGCTGGACGCCAATCACAACCCATTCGCTGCCTATCATTTGCTCTTTTTGACAATGAAATCAAAAAGGTCAACACTGCCTCCAATTGTTTGGGGCTATCTAGCATGCTTTGGTTTCATCGCTGGTTCCGAAGGTTACATCCGCTTTTGTGCCGCACTGCAACCTGGATGGTCCTTCATTATCAATGAATTCGAGGTCTGTCTGATCGGCATACCACGCGATATGGTCAGTGCAGATTTATCAGCTTTGTTCCTGTGATGGAACCTTGCAAGTTGCCACGACTCGTATCTGCGGAGTGCAGATAAACGGCCGTCTCCCCGCACGAACTGGATGATCAAGTGGACAAGTTCACAAGTGGAGGCTTCGGAGATTGCATCTGCTAAGCTGTCACAGTGACATCGCTTAGATGACAAAGTCGGAGATAACAGAGTCGTCTTCGAGAGTTTGAAATCCTCTTGACACACTTCACGCGATTCTTCTGGCAAGGGCTCGTGTGGCCTCCAACCGCTACTTCATCTTCTTGCAATTTCCACACTGACTTGTCTATTGTCGTCAACCTCTAGGAAGGACCCAAGTTTCGGCAACAGACAGTCTTCTGTGATCGATTCAACTACAAGCGTATGCACAACCGACGTCATGTCGCGGGCTCGATCTGGCTTGAAGTTATCGAAGATGGAGCGACGGGCCTTTCCGTTGGTAAGCAAGTTAACCACGGTTCCAGCATCCATGGGTAAAGTCCATCTCTCTCAGTGTAATCTTCTTTGGGACAAACGTCATATGATTCCAAGCTCAAGTCTGCTTCTAGCCAGCTTAATACGGCTCGCGGAAGCGTCATCAGAGATAGCAGGAAGCTAAGCATATTCAGTCGATACTATACAATCTACTCTATCTTACATACAAGCAACTACTTATTCTCGGGAAAATCAATGACAACTCTTTCCATACCTGACCAACCGCCAATAGTTATACGGCATCGGGGCCAGAAACCCAGCACCCATCGACACCAGCGCAGCCGCCCAAAACCGCGGATCATCCAGCAGCACCACACCGCCGGTGAGATGGAAATCCACCAGATTCTGCACCGTCTCCATAGCCAGCATGGAGACGAGACTCATCCCCGTCGCAGTCCGAAATGCCATTCCCCAGGGGAGTTTGTCCACTCCACGTCGGAGAAGGATAGTCTCCAGAAGAATGGACGTGGTGACTCCACTCGCCACTGCACGTCATCAGTCATTTGAAGCCTGAGGAAAAATCATGAGATGACAAGGACCGACATACTAGAAACACCCATAATAGCACCCATCCCCCAATGCCCATAGAGACTTTGGAGCACCCACAGCGCCGAGAAATCGCCTAGTGTGCACCCCGCCAGACAGCGGAGGGTGTTGACAGCTGCGCGCTTCCAGCCTGTTTTAGATGACCAGAAGGATAATGAGAGGGCTGACTTTCGAGTCTCATTCTCCTTCTCCTTCTTCGAGCGGCATTTTGTAAGCTGATGCTGCGGTTGGGATTGGGAAGTGTAGAGTCGGTGAAACTGGGTTAACGATCTGCTTGAGAAAAGTAGCTGGCGGGTTCTCGGCGGGGAGTGAACGGTGAGGATATGCGGAGCATGATATTTTATTCTAGGATATTTGATATTTTCTAAGACAGCTCGAAGGAACATTGATGTGTAATTTATGGGTTGTGGAAGAGGTATGTATATTGTAGTCCTCGGGAGGCAAACACGAAGGCTAAAAACGCGAAAACCGCGCAGATGACTGAACGGGGAGAAGTGGGATTGGTCAGTCCGCGAAGTACATCGTTCGGGATTAATCATTCCCATATCGTAGATTTCCTTAATAAATTCGATTAGATACTGGGTTACAAGTCCTGGGACAAAAGTCTGAGCGTGGAATTGACGTTGGTTAGATAGTCCGGCACGGCAAATTCACCAAGCTGACTGCGGCCATTGGCCATGTTTCCATTCCAAGAAAATAACCAAAAATGCTAGATAACATCATAACTCATGCGCGACTAGACAATCTCGAAACTCCGCTCCATGTCCATCCCCTCCTGGAACGCACTCTTCAACGCAGATGCCTCCTCCACCGAAGGTGCCACACAGGGCCGCCGCGGCAGCGCGCCGTATCCGCGGTACGACTGCAGGGCGCTCTTGACCGCGACAAACCCGCCCTTGATGGCCATCCAGTCCGCGCGCGCGACGACCGCCTGCAGCTGCTGCGCCTCGGCTATCTTCCCGCTGCGGTAGAGGTCCATGAGGCGGACGCAGGAGCGCGGAATCAGATTCGCGACGCCGCCGATGATGCCTGCGCCGCCGGCGATGAGGGTCTGGAGGGTGAAGTCGGCGGAGCCGCCGAAGGTCAGGAAGTCGGGTTTGGCGGCTGCGGCGATGCGGGCGAGCTTGCCTGTGTTGCCGCAGGTGAGCTTGACGCCGACGATGTTGGGGTGTTTGGCGAGGGTGAGGATGTCGTCGGAGGTGAGGTCGAGGCCTGAGGAGGCGCCGGGGAAGTTGTAGATGAGGACGGGGATCGGGGAGGCGGAGGCGACGTCGCGGAAGTAGTCGAGGAGGGCGGCGTTGTTCACGAGGGCCTTGTAGTAGCAGGGGGGCAGGACGAGGACGTAGTCGCCTCCGGCGTCGGCGGCGTCTTTGCAGAACTGGATGGTTTCGCGAGTGGAGGATGCGCCGCAGCCGACGATGATGGGCATGGACGTGGCTCCGGCGGCATCGAGGGCGCGGCGGGTGGCTGCTGTAATGAGTTTGCGTTCCTCGCGGTCGAGGTGGACGGCTTCGCCGTTGCTGCCTTGGACGACGAGGCCGGTGACGCCGGCGTCAGCGAGGTAGGCGGCGTGTTTCTCGACGGTGGGGAGATCGACCTCCTCGTCGTCCTTGAAGAAGGCGACCGTTGGCACGTAGATGCCGGGCACGAGAGGGCGCGGTCTTGTGGTTGTTCCGTTTGTGGACATTTCGTTTGTTATGAGAGTGTGTTCTATGATGGTCGTGAGCAGAGGTCTCAAGGGTAGTCCTGCTTGGAACGCGTTACCAGGCAGAAGGTTTAGGTTGGACGGTCGAGATTGGAATTGAGAAGAATAGAAGAGGGGAGGAAAGGGTCTGTTAAAGAGGATAGAGACGGTGGGAAGCCTGCCATAATTAGGGAATGGGAATGTGGTCCCAGTGCCGAACCACGATGATGAAGCTTGATCGCATTAAGTTCCTAAGGCAGTCTGCACTCTGCGGAGAATCGGCAGGTGCTGGGAAAACCCCCACGTCTGAACCCCACAGTTGAGGCCTGTTAGGAGTCAGAACGATTGTAACTCTTATTGATATTATTGGTGGTGGAGATGCATAGACTACTACTTGCTACGAAATACATCTTAGGATCATCCGTTCAATGTAGTATAAAATCCACACTGATCATTCGATAACTGCTATTTGAGGCCATGACCCCCACGTCCTCCTCGATCTGGGGTCATCATTGTAGGTGGGGAAATATCTACATCTCCAACTGCAGCAATTGCACTCTGTTACCTGTATTCGGCAGACTAATAATAATTATGGGACTCTAGCACTAGGGGTACAGCATCTCACTGATCGGCAAACACTCCGATGCCCCTACAGAGTCGTCTTTGAGATTGGGAATCGGACTCTACTACAAGGATGCCCTCGTTGTGTGGGGGTGGGGATATTCTGTAATCTGTACAGACTACAGAGTATGAGTCCGTGTGTTGCTGTGTTGGATGATCATCTGATAAACTGATCTCGAATACTGAATCATATGCCTTTAGTCCACGTCTAGATTGTCTGGTTTTTAATATGCATTGTCTCCAATATTAATATTAATATGTATTTTGTATGTATCCCCGCATTTCCATATGACCACGTCGAGCAATGTCTTTATTGCCATCAACTACAATTTCCTTGTGAAGAATTGCATACTGACAATGGCATCAAATTCTCATTCATTGGAAGATCTGGATTTGAATATACAATGTCTTATTGTTTTCAATACCCATAGCAATATTAATAGTGATTGAGGATCGCGGACAATCCTGTATTCTGATGACATAATAATACAGCATCCCTGTAAATTGGCGACCGCCAAAAAAAGACTCAAAAAAGAACGCGACCGCAGACGAAGACGACGAAGCAGAAGAATAGGTCGATTCACCTTCACCTCCACATTCAATGTCAATAGACTCAACTCAATCAATTGAGCAACACAAGATGAATTAACACACAATCACATAAATCCTACAGCATGTACCTATATATACCCTCCTCTTCTGGTTCATCCCATATCCCATCTCATCCACCATCAGCATTATCATCTCAGTGCGTGACGAGTCCATCTCATCGAATGACGACTCCTCTACTGCTGCAGCAACCAGTTCATCATGGCCGTCCGATCGAGGTCGTCCCTGCGCTTCTCAGTGCGACGGGATGACAATGTCACGAGTCATGATGACGAGCATCAGGACAACCACGACGACACACTGCCATCTCCTCCCCCTGCAAAGAGGCCTCGGCTTCAGCAGCAGCAGCAGCAGCAACAACGTCGTCAGCCAGCTTCGTCCCGCCGTCGCAAGAGCTCCCCGGACTTACTTGATACTACTATCGAAAACTCCAATCATCGTGTTTCCCCGTCATCCAAAACTCCTCAGGTCGTGCGACAGCCGCCGCCGCCGCCGAGCTCATCTGCGCGCCGACCACTTCCGCTCTCCGCTGCTGGCGACGGAGCATCCTCCTCATCCTCCTCGTCGTCCAACTCCGCTCATGTTCCGCCTCCCGGCACTCCGCACACTACGGGACAATCCCATGATCGCCGTCGCACTTCGTTTTCGACTTCTGCCGCGCTGTACATGCGTGGTGGTGGTCGCGAATCGCCAGATCCCCTAGATATCATCTCTCCTGTCCCTACCAAAACCAATTCGCAGCCTCGCAAAACACCCACTACGTCCACTCCAACCTCTACCACTCGTTCTACACGCCGTTCTCGCCCGCAGCAATCTGTCACATCAGAGGCGGATGCGCAGAATCCTCCTGAACAGACGAGCAGTCGGCGGAAAGCCAACTCGACCAATCCTCAAACAGAAACGCAATCGCAACCTAAACAGCAACCCGCCCAGCACAGTCCAGCCGCACCGGAACAGCGCCGGTCGCTTCGTTCCAAGGACAGCAATTCGCGGCTGCGGAGCGAACTGGCATCGTATTTCTGGAACTATGAACAAATTCTGAGTTTGGACCCTCCGAAGACCGTGGGACCCCTGACCGAGAACACCACAATCAAGTTGATTGATGACCTGACCGAGCCTCTGACCACAATACAATCCTCTGCTTCCGACCCCGAGTCCCCGTTTGGAAACCCTCTGTTGCAACTCCATGACTGCGAAAAGATTTCTCTGCCGGAGCCGGAGCCGGAGCCGACATCAGGCGCCGGCCCCGGGGATGGCACGGAGGAAGACCCTCTCAACGAAGGATACTATTTCCGCGCCCATCGGAGAATGGAGCGGCAGGAGAAACAGCTCCGAAACATTGAGCGCGAACGCGCCCAGCATGAGAAGATGCAGCTGGAGCGGCTATTAGACGAGCTCAAAGGTCATGACTGGCTCCGCGTGATGGGTATTACCGGTGTGCAAGAGCACGAGAAGAAACTCTACGAACCCAAGCGCGACTACTTCATGAAAGAGATCTCAAACCTGATCGAGAAATTCCAGATCTGGAAAGAAGAAGAGAAACGCCGGAAGCTGGCGAAGGAGAAGCCCTTATCGCCATCCACCGCCCCCACGAGCAGAGACCGCACCACCTCCCAGAAGCGGAAACTCAGCGATCGAACCCCAGATACTGCACCAACCCCCAACGGCACAGTGCCCTCCGACGCCGAAAGTGAAAGCGACGGCGAACCCCCGGACCCGAGCGACGTAGACGCCTGGGCCGCGCACCAACTCCAGCAGGAAGCCCGCTCCGCGACGGCCGGCAAACGACCCAAACCGTCGACAGAGCCCGCGCGACGCCGCAAATCATACAGCAAAAAAACCTCCACCGCACCGCACGTTCCCGCTCCCGCTGTTGCTCCTGCAAAACCAGCAACCCCTCCCCCTCCCGATAAACCCTTCACCTCATTCTACGCAAAGCCGCATCTGCGCGACGCCGCCCTCTCGCCGCACCGCAAGGGCCGCGTCCGCTTGGCGTTCGGCCACCCCATCCCCAAGATGGAGGTGCGCGAGTTCCAGCCCCCCGCAGATATCCTGACGCCTGAGGCGATCGACTCTTGCCGCAGGAAGCGGAGGCGAATGAGAAGGGAGAGTCACGGGTGACCTTTCTTCCTCTATACTGGTCGTCGCTTCTTCCATTTTGTTTCAATATTTCAGGTACCGGTGGTGTTATGGTCGGTGTTAACGGGGTATTGGGTCTGGCGAATGGCCGGGGGCATTTCTAGCATAGCATAGCATTACTTGAGCGTGCAAGCATGTTGGTATCGAATGTCACACTACATTGTTATCTTTGATCGCGGGAGCAAATGTACTGGGCAGAATTGCTCTGAACTCTTACTACAATAATGGAAAACAAACGAAAATAAATATCCACAAACAAAGAGGTATCTCATGTCTATAGATATCGGAAGAAGATATATACAGGACAGCAGATGGCACTGCCCAAAACCTATATATGCAAACACCAGAAACCAGAACGCCACGCAATGCAATGAAGAAATGCCATAAATGAAAGATTAAGCATTATTAGCGCACGAGAAGCTCGCGCTGCTGGGGTTATCATGGATCGCCTTTCCAGAGACATACAACCCCAGACCACAGAGCACCGCTCCGAAAACCAGGCAGAAGAGATTGACGACTGTCAGGAACATCTTGCGTGGGGAGGATGAGTACCTGCCCCAGTTGAGGTGGAGCCAGAAGATACCGCTGAGGCCGTACGTGAACCAGGAGGCGAAGAGGGCAGTCTGAATGAAAGAGTCAGAACGAGATGAAGTAAAGGAGGGGAAGAGGCTTACGATCAAACTCAGCAGATTGCTGAAGACGGGGATGGCTTCGGCGATGATCCAAGCGAGGATCCAGAGGGAGAGGGCGATGACGACCCACGAGCTGACGGCGACCCAGTCGCGCTTGTGGACACGGTCAGTTCCGGCGAAGATGCGGAGGTAGACGTATTTGAAAGCGATGTGGCCGTTAATGACGCCAGCGATGATAATCTGGGTAGGATTAGTACTGAGTCATGTTTCCAAATGCTCGTGTGGACGTACAGTGGGCAGGGCGATGCCGTAGGCGACCTTGGAGACCATCGGGCTGGAGCTGCCGAGCGCAGGAGAACTTACGCCTGCACCGCCGTAGACGTAGATGACGATGGCGGCGAGGATATAAAGGCAGATATCGACGCTCTGCAGCAGCATCAGGGCCTTGGGGTAGTCGCGGGGATCTTTCAATTCGGCCATGAGACCGAAATAGGCGGCGTGTCCGGCTGCAGTCGGTTAGTCGGGTGGATTTTGAAGAACTAGGTCCGGAATAGCTCACAGAAAGCAAAGACAATGTTAGTGACGGCAGAGAACCCATGGACCAAGTCCGTGTCGACCGTTGCCATGACCTTTTCACCAGGATGCTTGATGCCCACACCGATCATGCAGATAATTACCGCGGAAATGATGCTGGTAAAAGCTAGATCAAAAGTTAGCAACCATCTTCCACGGCAGACTGGAGGTCATCTTACAAACTAGAGAGAGCCAGGACATCTTCGCCAGTGTCCGCGGCAAGGACAGGATGAACGAAACAACCATGCCCACAACACCAAACACAATTGAACAGGTACCGTGATCCGTGATCGTGTTCATGGCAATGACAAAGGTGAGAAGATGACTAGCCATGACGAAGACCAGGAATAGCATCTGCGCTGCTCCAAGGATCTCACGGCCCCAACTGCCAAAGAGCACCTCGCCCGCATCCGCCATGTTTGTTACATGTGGGTATCTCCATTTGAACTGTCCGATGACATACCTGTCATATATCAGCCACTGCGCCAAAATGGTGTCTAGACAACCATCTCTAGCTAGTAGGAGATGATAGACAACACATACCCCGTGTAGGTAGCTATGATGCCGAGACTGACCAGAAGGATGATAGACCTAGGGCCAAAATTAGCAAATGAATCGAACCCGAAGCTCAAAACGTGGTCAACGTACGGAATCAGGCCCAGACCAGCGACAGCAGCAGGCAGCGACAGAACACCCAGAGAGACAGTTTCGGCAACCATCAGCAGACCACATTGCCTATAAGGGAGATATATCAGATGGTGGTCATCCTAATGATTGAGCAGACCGAATATCAGTGCGTACCACCACTTCATCACCTTATATTTGACATCCGCATTCGACTCATCGCCAAAAGCATCCTGCCTGTAGGCAGGTGTGGCGTCATACTTCTTCTCATCCTCCACCATAGACGGATCACTGCTAGCAATGCCCTTCTCTTGTGGATTCTCCGGGTCGGATACAGGAACGATCTGACTCATGATGGCCCTTTTTTCCCTGATCTGATGAATGAGCTTGCAGCTTCTTCCTCAGCCGAAACAACGAAATATAATTCTTGGAGTGGAATATAAAGAGTAGAAATACTCTAATCATCCAATGATTCAAGTCGAAGGTACGATTGTATAAAAACAACCTGTTGAGAGAAAGTTTTGACCAGGAAAAGAACGGAGGAGGTAGCAAGATAAAGAGGCGAAGACACGACGTAGATCACATCTCGCGTCGGATGTTATATTTTTCATCTTGTCTCTGTTGGCCAGACTGAGACTCCGACTCTTGACTCTAACTCGGAGCGTTCAACGGGAGTGGAACCGCTTCCATACTCTGTAATGCTTGAGCCCTGCCCGCCACCGGCGATGATCGCGTGGTTGCAGTGGGCCGGCAGAGATCCCACTCTGACCAAGCAGGACGAATCATGAATTTGGAACGTAACAAAAACTGTTCGCAATGGGGGCATCAAATGCGAAAGACCGCAAAAATGATCCGCTGTGGACCTGGGGAAAAAGAATGTAAAACACGAGGCTATCCGATGTCGGTCTGCAGTTGCACTCTGCAGCAAGCCAGCTTTGAAGGTAGAGTATTGGAATTCGTGAGAGCTCTACGCACGGAAACAAGTCAAGAGAAACTGATGAAGGCAGAGATCAGTTACTGTGAGATAGGGTCTAGCTTGGAAATTAAGAATGACACTACCTTAGAGTAACTGCAGCCATCGCCGATCCAGGAAAATGTTCCCAGGGACCTGATTAGGTAAGGAATGGTGTTCTTAACCCTTTTCCGGTGATCTTCCGACACTCAGGGAGACTCGCAATTCTGATTCATTAGTAAAGTGTCCCTCATATTATGGATTATCTTGCAATTAATCAGCATCAATCAGTTCAAATATGCCAGGACATGATCAATGATTCCTGGGATCTAGTCACGTCGATTGAAACTGTGTCCATCCCGACTCGTCTAAGGTAGGTCATTTAATGGAGCCAATGGGAAGCTTTACCTTTGTATGGTTACATTGAGCTGTATAGGCCAGGCGGTTGATCATCTTCGAGCCGAAAAAACGGGGTTTGGAATTAGAATTGCTCTGAAGCCACAATGGTTGAGTATCGAACTTGACAAGTCGAATCGGCCTGTTCAATCGGGTAATGTACACGATTTACGAGGACTTCAGCTACGAACTACCGAATAATCATGCAATGCTCCGATCAAATATGGCTACAGACGGATATTTTGGTCGGAGTCGACATGATTTCTCCCTTGCCCGTGTTGAGAATGTGGATATCGACCCCGGACCCCGGATCTAGAACCCCAGTTTCGCATTCTCCAGATCATTATTCCCGATTTCGATGGTCCCACTGCTTCAATTTTCCGATAGTGCGAGAAGACCTGGAGAGAATGGAGTCAATCCACTCTCTGGCAACTACGCAGGAGCATTTTGAGTGGACATTTAATAATTATTACTCAATAGATATCAACCCCCATCCGGCCGAATGGTGTGAGATCGTCGCCGTCAGCATCTCGAAGCTGAGTGTGGAGACTCTCTCAGTTACTGCGTATTGACTGGGATTCTCGAGTGGAGAATATCGCGGTTGAGAATGACGCTGTTTTGCCAGCCTATCCTCGGCGAGGTAGTTCTGAAATTGCCGGTCAGTTCGGCGACCGTCAACCGCCTCGCGTAGGAGGTAGAGACAAGCCTCGGATGAGATTCTGGACAGCTCGGGTTCGGTTGTTCACGGCTCTTTACGTTTCGACGATGATCATCCGGGTTCGGCTGGACTATCTCCATCAGGTTGGGGCCTTCCACACCTACTGGTGTGCAGGATGCAGCCGGATCTCGATGACTGAAATACTTGTGAGCAAGGCCTGTCTTTCAGCCGTCGGGCTCAGGACTCAACCAAGTGACATATCTGGTCGTACCCCTTTTTCATTCTCAAAACTAATCATTGGCGGACTCAGTCTGCGGTCTGCTGTGGAAACTGGGGGCAGACAAGCACCGCAGGCCTTCTTATTCAGAACTATGCCAACATGGAGTCACACTGACTCAAGAATCTTGATCTTGATAATCTCTTGTGGTCGGGCCATTGATCCTGGGGCATTTGCATACTGACCCTCCACAACTGAGGACACTAACAGACCTATATCCCGATTACCAACTGCTTGATATTTGAGCAGTCCTTTGCAACAGCGACGCCAATATAGAGTAGACTGGCATCAGCCTTTGCTGCTCACAAAGCATCGTCTGCAGTCGTCACATTCTGAACACGTATTGACAAAGAGACGCATGCCCAAGAGTGTTGCGGGCAGACCGTCAGGTCAATACTTGCCTTTGTTTTCGCCTTCAGATGCAGCAAGTAATCAACGAATGGCTTACTCTCCAATGGAAGTGACGATGTGACAGTGATGACTCCTCTGCTACTTGCTTTTTGCGAGGTGAATGTCAGATTGATGCATGAACTGCCATGCATAGTGGTGCGTGACCCCACACATCAAAGCGAAAGCGAAAACGTTTGCGGGGTTGTTTGTCACTTGTCACATCCTACCTCTATACCACCCCGTAACGGGCGATTGCAGGTTCTCAGTCAATATCAAGCATGTCCACACAATCACCCAAACAGAAATTGAGAAAATGATTGTCAAGATGGGCCATAATTTCTATGCAAGGTTCAGGCAAACCACCGCATCCACTTTCTTTCCCTCCCGAAATCGGTACGCGGAGTGCCGGCCAGATGTCCGAGTCCGACTGCTCAGCTGGCTTAGGCGATGTAGCCGCGATAACCTAGCAGCAAAAAGTAACCATACTGACTCAGGTGAGGGGGCACGAGGACGACAACGACTGACCATGCATATTTAAGTCAGTACTGCCAGCGATGGCCGTAAACACTGTTGCGAAGCCATTGCAGGCTAGAACCTTCAGAAGACCATGGACACGGAAAAACAGAATGACAGCAGCGTACAGGATTTGGAAACCTCGTCCTCGAAGGATTTGTCTTTCTTCACTCAGAAAGATGCTAGCCAGGTAGTCGGCAGACTGATCAGCACCAATTATGCGGTGATGATGGCCGGTTTGAACGGTACGTCGTTGCTCACGGCTGGTGTGTGAGAAGGATCCAGACTAATCTCAATAGACGCCGCCACAGGTGTGCTCATTCCGTATATTCAGCCTGCATATGATATTGGCTTGCTGAGAGTGTCCATGGTCTATCTGGTCAATTTCGCCGGATGGCTAGTGGCATCTTTCGCCAACATTCACATCTGCTCGAGACTGGGAAGCGGCGGGACCCTGGTTGTCGGAGCCACTATCCAGTGCTTCGGGTACGTGCTCATGTTCTGGAAACCACCATATCCTCTCTTCATGACTGCGTTCTTCTTCACCGGCATGGGGGTTGCTTTTCAAGACGCACAAGCGAATACCTTCACAATAACTGTCAGACACCCCCATCGATGGCTGGGCATTCTACATGCTATTTACGGAGTCGGCACGATTATCGCGCCGCTGATCGCGAATACAATCGCCTCTCGAACACCGTACTGGCACTATTACTACCTCGCGATGTTTGTTCTGGGGGTACTCAACATCGTCCTCCTGGCTTGGACGTTCCGGAAGGGTCTATTTAAGCCAAACGTGTCCAATGCCAAAGACACGGCCAGTGCTGAAATGAAGGCCACACTAACCAATAAAGTGGTCTGGATCTTCAACGGCTTCTTCTTCTTATATGTCGGTGCCGAAGTAGCGTCGGGAGGTATGTAGCCGACTCGTCGCCGTCTGCTTGCAGAATAGCTAATATTAGGGCACCAGGCTGGCTGGTCCAATTCCTCGTCTCCGTCAGACACGGAGACCCCAAGAGAGTAGGCTATGTGGCCTCTGGGTTCTGGTCCGGGTTCACACTCGGACGAGTCCTTCTCGCAGACATCACGCACAAACTTGGTGAGCGTCGGATGGTATTTTTCTACATCACGCTCGCCATAGCGTTGCAAGTGATGTTCTGGCTGATACCGAACATTATCGCGAATGCAGTCACCGTCTGTCTTCTCGGTGGGTAGCTCTTTCGAGTCGATGGCTCCAATCGTCGCTTGAGACGGTGGCTGACATGGTCACAGGCTTTTTTATCGGCCCATTCTACCCTGTCGGACTATACGTCCTAACGAAAGTCATTCCACAGGAACTTCACATCGGCGCCTTAGGTAGGTCATCTTGACGCCGAATCTTTCCGCCTCGCTGATCCGTTGTGCTCATTTCCGCGTTGATAGGCTTTACAGCGAGCTTGGGACAAGCTGGATCGGCTGCATTCCCCTTCATGACTGGAGCAATCGCTTCAAAGGTAGGGGTTCAGGTCATGCAGCCGATCATGGTCGGGTTATTGGTCGGGATTGGGATATTCTGGGCTCTGCTGCCGAGGCAGAGGTCAACCAAGCTGGACCAATAATCCAAAGAAATGAGATAGGAATAGAGACCGGAGAAACCTACAGTTTTTCTTGAACGTTTGGAACAGGGGAAATGCGTCCATGATAAAGTAATCATGGCTGATAGTAATTTGTCGATCGACTACCTAATCGACAGACAAAAGTGGCCTCAGCAGTATTTATGAGAAGAGAAAACAATATGGCATGTGGGATAATAGCGTGCATGAACAATAGGCTGTAATCTCAGGTCAATAATCAGAGTTTATGCTATGTGTCCATTAGGCTATTTATCATTCCCCCTCCATATCTAACTGCTCCAGTAGGTAAATATATAGACACCGTCTCCATGGCCAGCAGCGCCCATGACAAGCTGTCACAAGCAACCACAGATGAAAGACCAATACATCACATCTTGACCACTGATCAAAGCCCTGTATCCGAAGTCTAATAAATAATTAGCAGCAGTACGCGAAGCAGAACAATCACATATCAACAAGCAAGAGGGATTCACTAATCTTTTATCCTCTGACCAATCACATGGTTAGTGGGAACATGGCGGACGCCATGATTACGTATGGCAGATATAGTCAAAAACCGCTTAGCTCTTCCATCAAATGGGGTGGTAGCTCAGCTGGGAGTAGCGTCAGACTGAAGTTAACTTCGGGCTCTTACGCAAATCTGAAGGTCACCGGTTCAATCCCGGTTCACCCCAATTCCTTTTTTTTCTTCTCTTTTTTTTTTTCTTTCTTTTTGTCTTAAGGACACCACCACCTTAAATCCATCACGTTAGGACGATGGGTCAGTTGGGACGGCGTCAGACCGAAGTTATCTTCCTTTTTGTTGATCCTTTTCTTTCATGGATCAGTGGGCAGGTATGTAGTAGGTGTTCGGGTTGCTATAGGCTGTTACATATATCATTATCATCCAACCTGCAAACCTCAGACGGTGGCTGGCCAACCCTTGTCTGCAGACAGTCACAACTATATGGTAATTCCGGGGCTCTTCTATGATGACTGGGGGTTTGATAGCAGATGGGAAGACTAAAGCAAACCCAGATTCACCATGCCCACAAATAATTATTATCTATTGCCACAAGTTCATCGTGCCTGCTTGAAGGACAAGCACATCACTTGCAATTCTATTCCTAGTTCGTAAAATGGCCCTGGCCAACAGCACCAAGAGCCAGTCTGGAGTCGCCGCCAACCTCGTCCAGGGATGAAACGGCCGCTAAAGTCTGGTCTAGACGATTATTGCGTATTGCAACAACGACGATGTTCCCAGTCTTGTGTGTTGTTTGCGACATTATTCTTTCACAGCGTTCAGAGTGAATCCAGTCTTTGCGAAGGTAGGACTGTATAGCTGTCTGTCGGTGAGAGGCCAGGATAATTGCAGGCTCTCTGTAGCTCTCCCGAACATTCCGCTCGTTCAGTAGATTCGAGAAAGGGATTGCTTGCCGATATTCCGCTTTTGCTCTTCAAACATTCGGCCAAATTCTGAATGACTCGGATAATTAGTATGACAGTTTTAACACGACAAAAACAGAATCGGGCGCGGAAATAGCAATGTCAGAGAGAAGATTAAAGTCGTCAGAGTCTTACACACCCGAAGATGGTATGACAGTCCGACTAAGGATGACTGATACGAAGATTTCATCATAGAAAGGAATGCGAGTATGCATGGAAAGGGGCACTCACGTTTATCCAATCCTATTGAGATTATAAGTCGAGAGGTTGACGAACAGAACCTGGCATGAGGAATGTCAAGGCCGAAAGCCAGCCGTTGTAGAATGTCATATGACTGTTGCCCACGCAAAGCGATCTCAATCATCGTAGGATATGATTCTGCGTCCAGCAAAGTTCGAACCACGCGAATGTGCTTCCCACTGTACTGTAGCATCGTCATCATAGTCGAGCCTTCCTCGTGAGCCTGTCTCATTTGACTGCTCCATTATCGACGAATCTTGTGCCTCATTTGGCTTCAAGCCAGTGTCCTCTTTCGCCTCAGGTATCTTCTCCTGTTGACCGTCCGGAACACCAGAGGACGTGCGTTCTTGACCTTCAGTAACACCCCCAGCAACTTGCCTCACAGGCGTCAATTCACGGGCCTCTTCAGCCAGCTCCTCCTCTCGTAGTTGCTTCGCGCGAAGTAATGAGTGAATTTCACTATGTCTGAAAATGCGGATCTGCTCGTCCGTGAGAGTACGCTTCACACCGTCTGGGTAGTAGCCAAGGCCGTCGTCATCATCAAACTCTTCATCTACAGTCTCGCTATAGGTGTAGCCGAGCGAAGTGACTTGTTGACTACTTGGAAAATGCTTCGCTTGAAAGGCCTGCAAATCCTCCTGGGATTAGGGAGAATATTAGCTTCTAGCATGAATATCATCAGCTTTGGGGCGAACTCACTATTGTAACGGATGGTACCTGTAGATTCGACATTATGGTGAGGCGTGTGCGCCTCAAACAGACCTCTTGATTTTCAGGAGTTGAGTTTGAAGGAGGAAAAGCGCGGGGTGACGCGTTAGCATCAAGATGGTTAGCGCCTCAGGCCAGCAGTTTTAGTACAGTACGGTATCGTATTGTGCAGTACACAGCCTGGTATATTACCAACATTTTGGACCGCTATACGCAGTTCAGCGCTCGCAAGGTGTACTCTAAGGTAGGTAGGTTGCTTGAGAGCCGTTTGCTCTAAGCTTCCATGTAAATATAGCAGAACAATATCAAAGGCTAATGGATACTGATAGAGGAGCGGAAATACTTTTCCTTTAGAAAGGCAGGCTAAGCAGATATCATTCAGTTCTCACAAGTTACGCTTCGCGCATATCACACGAAACTTCATACCGTCGAAAGTGGTATGCTCGAGATATTATTTCCAATTTTGGCCTTTACACAGTCAAAACGAATAACCAGACTTCGTAAGCCGCGAAGATCTATAGCCTCAATTTGCTTCTTCTTCTCCGGCGACGGTTCTGTCAAACTCCAGGCGAGGGAGACATGGAAACAGTGAGAAAGGTCTTCATGCTGTGTATCTGGTTTGATGGTTTCATGTCCTTCATGCCTCTGAATTGGCCCGGCCGACCTACCTGCATACAGCGGTGGTTGGCCAAAGTGAGCTAAGGAGCGATTTGACAGGCCGAGGAGACGGTTCAAGTTATCATTAGCGGGTTTTGTCACCCGCAGGACGAGGAACCACCGCGTCCTTTCGTAGTTAGAAACCCAGTCGAGGCTATAAGGGTTGACAGAGAATCTGGGCGGTCCGTTAGCAACCTGGCCGCCTATAAGAGAAGCGTGAAATACTCACGCGGGGACTGTAGACTCTTGAAGAGCCGTTTGAAACATATCCAAGAAAGGCTGTCTCTGTTCAGTGCGAAGAACCACTGGTCTGGAGAGACTGATATGAAGCGGGAGTTGGACACCAAGATCGCTTCTTAATAAGCTATGAATCTCTCTTGCATGTCCTCCCAGCTTGGCTTCGACCTGGGATAATATATCATCCAGGACGGCGAGTTCCCCTTTCGACGGATACCCTGCCCAATTCAGTCCCCATCCGTAGATTCTAGGCATGAAACTCACACTCTAGGTATATGTGGGTAGGCCAGTTTCCCTCAACATGGGGAATAACGCGCTTACGGCCTCCATGAAGACTGGGGTCGTCTCTTACACTCACGCGAGTGCTCGAGGCGTACAGATCATGAAATGCAGTCGGTAGTGGGGGTAGAGATGACGCTCGATCATCGACGGAAGAACTGTTGCGACGGGGTTTCTTTGCTGGTCTGGGCGATTTCTCTTCACTCTCTTCTGTATCTGACTCTGTATCAGAGTATTGCACCAAAGCCATCGCGGCAATAGGTAGATATGGCGGGAGGTGAAGAAGCTGTTAGAAGAAGCAAGTCTAAACTTACAGTAATGGTATTACAGTTTCTTACTACGTAGGGGCACTCCCGTCATGAACACAGTCACTAAGTGGATGATAGATGTATCGATTGTCACGGAGATCGTCTCTATGCTTAATTTCTTAAGTTATGGAGTACATTATTGCTATCAAGAGTGTTGTATCAGACGACGTTTGTTGAAGTGGGAAAACTGTGAGCCACTGGTTACACATAAAATGAGGGAGGGAAAAAAGACGCCTCGCAATTGGGTAGGACAATAATACATGATTGAAGGATGATTCATGCAATCATGCTATGAGTACGTGCAATTCTTTTCCCCAGAAGTCTCAGAATATACTGCGAGTAAGCGTTGTAATATTTCTTGATCGGTTCATATTCAAGTGCCCTGATGTGAGGAATGTTGTTCTAGAACGAGGGAGGCCCTGTCATAGGTAGAAGTGTGGGGACAACTGGGTAGCATTGGATTCGAAATCCATGACGCTCTTTTGGCTGTGAGTGCCTGGAGGCTAGACCATGTCAAATAGGCCTGATGATAAACTTTCATCTGAGCGCAGTAAGTGTAATAGTGATGGGTGCAGGGTGCTCTATTTCTGTCCACTGCTCTCCGTTTCGACTTGGTCTGCAGACTCTGCACTTCGCCTAGAGCCCTAGACTACAACAGGCCTTAGTAGCTATCTACGCCGCCGACGCTAGGATCAGACTAACGATGAGCTTAATCGTGCAATAAATCTAAAAGCGAGTCCATGACTCCATGAGATATAGCAATGAATATTTTCCTCATTGACTGCTTAGACACTCCGTACTTTGTTCTAGTTAAATGAGAAGACAGATTGTAGGGCACAGACAAAACTTGTTGTTCCTGCCACAGGTTCTCATACTGACAGCAAAACGTCATAGGACTTGTTCTGTGAGATTCTGACGACCTTCGACAGGAGATCATTGAGTCATATTCAGGCACTTGAACGTAATCTCATCGAACATCCATGGTCGACGGGATTGCTGGAGCCCTTTTGAGGAGAGTTTCCACGGGGTGTCGTGGTTGATCTCATCAGTTTCATCATCGAGTCCCGCGGCTGATGCAACCGAATGGGTCTAGTCGTTCGGCAAGACCCATCCACTATGCTAAATAAGGTATAGGTTAGAAGTACTAAGCCTAAGAGGGAGGGGTGGACCTGTTATCGATAAGCCTCAGGAGCCTTGGGTGTATATGCAATCGTCACTCTTTCTCATAGACTTTCTAGACGACAGTCCTTCTACTTTCTCTGAGTGCTCTTTCTTCTTCTCTGATTCTTTCCTCGATCGTGGTTTTTCGTGCCTCATCTTTTGAGCTGATAATCGTCGACAATCATCTTTTCTTTGCTTCGAAACACCGCTATTTCGCTCGATCACATTCTCAGACCCCAAATCAGATCGTCAGCCCCACATCAACAGAAAGTATCGGTAAGATTGCATTCAATAGTGCATCGACACTATTAGACACCTGCGTCTCTGTTCAAGCCAGGAGATTCAGAGACTTATAGCCAGAGGAATTTCTTTCCCTGAGCACTCTTCGATCATCTCTTCAAACCCGAACAGCTATGGTGTCTTCCGGCGACTCCAGATATATGAATCAGCCTCATCACTATCCTGCCATGGAAATGGGCAGCAACAACCCCTACCATCGCTACATCTCTCCTTCTCCTACTCCTTCTCCCTCTTCATCTACTTCGGATCTCAACTCTCTCAATCTACAACGCTCGTACTCTGTGCCTTCTGTCTACTGGTCTGGTGAACTCGAGCACCAGCCAGTAGAGCCAAAGAGAAGACGAAACATTCCCACGTATTACCATGCGTACGCTCAGCAGAGCACGCAAGGCAACTGCCATCGCACCAGATTCCCGCGCGGATCGCTTCTTGTCAATCCAGATATCATTGATCGCCTGGACGATGTAGGTGTCTTCCATTACCATCATGAGAGCCCATATGACGCCGTCTATGCGGAAAGAAATCATGACGCCAAAACGAGCCCGATTGCAGCTCTCGAAAACTCCATAGAGGAGGCTCTCAAGGCGACCCCAAAGGACAAGATTGCCGATTGTCTCAACAGCCATCGCCCTTTGGATGGAGTCGCATTCTATCCTCCCGGAACTACAGACAATGAAGGACGAACCTACGAGTACGAGGAGGGCACCAACATGATGAACGACTATGGCAATTTCGTTCGCTTCCCAGGCTTGGTAAGTCGCCTCGTGCTTATCCGTAATCGAATTCCAAGTACTGATCGATCTATTAGAAATTCACCGACGAAGACTTCAGAAAGGACCCTTTCTACAATAGTCCTCTTCCAAAGCCGTTTGAATTTATCCGCAAAGTATTTAGTCGTCATTGCCGCCATTGGAAGCGCAGTAAAACCACTTGAGCGTCGAGCAACAGCTCTGCCTGCAAGGGGCTACCACTGTTCGCTGTCGCAAGGATCAACAATCTGCCAGCGGAGTACTATTATCATCACCAAATATACTCGGTCTTCATCGGTCTTCACCATTGCAAACACAAAGTTATATGCTTGTCGACAACAATCGACAATATACCTGAAGCACTGCTGGACCTGCTTTATGATTCACGACTCGGAATAAATACGACACGACACCTACGCTATTACGACTATATACCCGATAGATTGGTGCAATTTCACGAGACGAGGGTTTTTTTATGCCTACTCTGAGCTTTTTTTCCTCGGTCTGTCCGACAGTTTCAGAAACGGACAAAATCGCGAGACGAGGGCTTTTTAGTTGCGATAAATGCAACTTCGGAATTTGGAAGAGATACCCGGAGTTTTGGGCGCAATTTGGAATCATGTAACAAGGGTTTTTTTATGCCGCATGAGCTTTTTCCCCTTCTTTTTTCTGTATGTATGTCTTGCTATATTTGATGGGATTTGGAGTCGGTCACTACTGGAGTTAAGGTTCTTTGGGATATATAATTTTTGGGTTAGGGTTACTCCTAAGACGGGCTCAACTTTCATTCTTCTAAATCAAACAAATGGATCAAATCCAACTCTTTTCTCCCTCGTCCTGGTAGCTCTAGAATTCATAGGCAGCCATGTGCTTAGGCCCAAACATGTAGACTTGGTCGCACATCGAGGTATGCATAACTTGCCACATGTTGCCGGTGTGGCTACTTTTTTGCTAACGCAGCTTGTCTAGTTGCGTCATGAGCATCACTCTGATATCAAAAGTCAAAACCCGCCCCAATACTAGCAGCAGAGTAACTCATACATAAATGACATAGTCTCTAATTGCCATTAGACAGATAAGATAAGAGTATGTTTTGCTGCATGAGATCCTATCTTCAATATCACTTGTATTCTTCACTACCAAATCTACGCCGACACATAGGAGTTTCTAACAAAGCCATGACAGCAGTTCAGCCTCATTCTCTGCATAGCTTAGGACCTGTCCACCCCCCCAAAGTCGAGAAACGGGCGATCAAACCGTCTATCGCCCGACATGTTACCATCCGCGTCCAGGATCCGCTCGATCATGACGCTCCGGCCATCCTACACGAACCTCGCAGCTACAATATCAGTGAGGCCAAGCAGGCGGCAGTAGTCTTAGTCTCCGGAGCAGGGGGTGGAGTGAGCGGCCCGGCCGGTATTTATCCATCTCTGGGAGATAAACTCGCCCTGATACTGGGGATCCCTTGCCTTCGATTAGACTACAGGAGGCCAGCGAGGACGGAGTACTGTTCCGCCGACATACGCGCGTCCTTCACATACCTGCGTGAACACTTCAGCTCATCGGCATTCGTCCTCGTCGGCTGGTCCTTCGGCGGGAGTCCCTGCTTCACCGTTGCGGCGCAGGAGCCCGAGCGCGTCCGCGGCGTGGCTACCGTCGCTAGTCAGACTGCTCAGACGTCCGGAATTTCGAAACTGAGTCCGCGGCCGGTGCTCTTGCTACACGGGACTGGTGATACTGTGCTGTCGCCGGCATGCTCGGAGACTTTATATTCAGAGTATGGAAATAGGGGTCCCAGGGAGTTGAAGCTGCTCCCTGGGGATGACCATGGACTCACAAAGCATGCGACTGAAGTGGAAAAGATGATCTTTGAGTTTGCTGCTAAGACGCTTGGCTTTGAGAAGCTGTTGAATCAGCCTATACTGGACCAGGCTGGGGAGGATCTGGTTGAGAGTCGGGATGAGAGGATTAGAGAGATGGGCGAAGGGCATGATTTAGAGGGTGAGAAGTTAAAGGCATAGTAGTGGCAAGGAAGAGATTGAGGGTAATTCATTCATTAAAACTACAATACAGGACCCATCCCATTGATATTAAAAGCAAGCAAACCCATGTATCGCCAGTGATCATAAAAAAAAGAAAACAGAACCCTGTTATCGCCTTCCTAGAAGAGCCAGCTGGAAAAAAGACATAACTTGTTAGATTGAATGCATCTAAGAGTGCTCAGAACGCAGGCGAGCCAGCTGCTGACATCTCATAGTCAAGGTCGAGACTTGACAGATCATCAATCTGGTCCAGAACCGGAGCTTCTTCTCCTCGGCCTTCTTCTCCTCGGCCTTCTTCTCCTCCACCTTCTCTTGCCTCTCCTCCCGCGATCGCCAGTCCCGCACCGGCGTGCCTCGGTTGCCCAGCTTCAGGGGCGGGCAGCACCCTCTGACCCCCGCCAAGGTCAGGGGGATTAGCCCGCCGCTGAAGTGCCAGGGCAACCTCGGCACGCCGGGCGTACTGCGTCTGGTACGTCTGGACAGTCTGCTTAATATCGATGTTCAGAGTCTCAAATTCGGTTGCCTATATAAGTTAGTGTCTGTTCAGTAAGTATCAGATCTGTATGCCTAATACTTACAAGTTCAGTGAATGAAAGATCGGCCACATTGGCCCGGCGGAGTTCCCGCCTGAACGTGCCGCCCCCGCCCCCTGCCGCCGCCCCGCTTGCCGCCGCCGTGGCCGCCGCCACTGCCATAATTATAGACATTGCCTTGAATTATAGTTTTTTCCTGAATATAGATTTGCATAAATTAGCATAAAATAGACATGGAATGCATAAAAGTGTGTTTGAATGAGCATTGACAGCATTGATAGCATCAGAACAGTCAGAGCAGCCAACATGATCAAGGAGAATTAAGCATCTATCAGACCATAGTATAGAACGTTTGAAGACATACGTTTGAAGACATCTTGTGGTAGACAGGGTCGGTCGACATTTCACGAGCGGCAATGCCCCCTGACCCCCGCCAAGGTTGGGAGGATTAGCCCGCCCCTGAAGTTGGGCAAGCCAAGCTGCCTGCCGCCGGTCGGGCCGCCTGGATCCCTCCTCCGAGTAACGGCGTCGATTACCGTCAACCGTTTTGTCGATCTTCCCTCAGGAAGATTTGCCAGTCTGAAGGACTCATGTGCACAGTGCGCATAAATAGTCCAGCGGCCCCATTCAACTCGGTCGGGCTTGCTCAATGTTTGCTAGCAGGGCGTGAACCTCGTTCATCTACATAAGATCAGTTAGCGTCGGCGAGCAAAATATCAGATCCATGTACGGTGTACCCAGTACTTACCCTCTCATAGAAGGACAGGTCCCTCACCGCCGTACATGGATATAGATGAAGAAAGCAGAGTGGTTCCAGGTTAGGCAAAACCCGACTAGCTGGGTATATGAATGGATTTGTGAATTTTGATAGATCTACAGTCTGCTCTCAGACTATGAAACTATTGAATACTATCTTATTTGCCATTTTCATTCACTGCTTTATTATAACATATCTTATATTTACCTTTCTTTCACTGCTGCTTTGTCGTAACCCATCCTTTACTGTCACTTTCCTTTATCATCTGTCTCACTTAGGGCTTTATGCTACTAAACTACACTTGATTATTGTCCTTCTCATTCCCCCATCTTATCATTTCCAGTGCAATATATTATCTTTGCTCCGTACATTTACTCTCTGTCCCTAGTTCTCTATATTCGTTGATACATTCAGCTCCATCGTCCTTCAGTAATGACATTTGACGGTGTATGGTCAGGCCGGGAAAGTAAAGAAATAACCCTAGAGCAATACCTACCCATCCGCGATCCCTACGTCTCGCCCAACTGACAACCAAATAACTATACACTATGAAACTCAATTCTCCCTATTGATCAACAAATTTCCCGGGCATGTGCATAGTTTCCCTATGTGGAAAGGCATCGAGGAATTCTTGCTAGACGCGCGGGAGGAGTTGGAACAGCTGGGGTCCAGAGTCATTCAGACAGTTGATGGGAGGGTAAGTACTGGGTACACGGATCTGATATTTTCTCAACGGATGCTAACTTATCTTATATAGATGCAGGAGACTCACACCTTGCTGGCAAACATCGAGCAAGCCCAGCAGAGCATTCAACGTTTCAGTAAAGGAGCATCATAAGCACATGGACGAGCTTGTCATATCCCGCATACCATACCTATGTGAACCTATCCCCTGGGCTATGACGGTTTTAGCCGACAGGCCGAGAACCATTGCTGGGGAACAGCTGGATGATGAGGAATAACGCCCAGTACAGACACAACGCGAAAATCTGAGCGAGGAGATAAAGACATTGGGGCCGGAGGGCTACCCATACAAAGAGAGCGACGACGAACACTTTTACTCCGACGACCATCAGACCAATGATGGTGATGTGCCGAGGCTGATGCCTTTAGAACTGCTGGTGTCATCCCTGACACAGACGACGAGTATCGTATGATGGTGTGTCATTCGAAGACTATGGTCTGTGGGAACTGGGAACTACCTAAGGAGAGGTGTGTCTGACTAAGCGTCATGTGACATTCTTATTGATTATTGATTACCTTATTGATGGTTGATGAATAGCAAGGGAGTCATCTAATAGGTCAATAATAAGACACACTCAAACCAATGGAAATATGCGTAGTATCAAATGAAAGACTCTTGAAATGATCTAGAAACGATGGAAGTAGATAGTTACTTCCGACTCTTGGCGTGGTTTGGTGATCATCCGATTAATCATTGCGGGCAGTTCCAACTTCCGCCACACGCGCAAAGGACCCTTAGGCCAGCTTGTTCACTTCTAGTCTAAGCTCTCTGCATATCTAGTCTTTATTATTGACGACTCGAACACACCACATTGTACATAATAATAGTGCTATCCTTCTTTTCAATCTCACACTATAGATTCATATTTCTCTTTACTCCCCTTCCTACTCATTGCATAGCACCGGATTCTCTTGTGCCTTCATCATTACCTGGAGTTTTCGAGCTTCCTTAGCTTTGTCTCTGCTTTGATTGATAATCCTCGACGCGGCCCACTTGGTTTTCATATGAACGACAACAAAGAAACTGCTTATCATCTTCATCACTCCTTTCGACTTTACAAAACAGCGTTGCACTTTTGAATCTTGATATCAAAATGCGCTCAATCTTTTACCTGGCGGCCTTTTTGAAGCTTAGCAATGCTGATCCCTCCGCCACCGTCTCCGATGCCTGTGTTTCCTACGTCACCATTGATGCTCTCAACGATCAGATCTACAGCCTACTCCAATCGATCACGCAAGAGACGGATTTCTTTTCATATTACCGCCTAAATTTATTCAACAAGCAATGCCCGTTCTGGGACGATGCTCACAGCATGTGCGGCAATATCGCATGTTCCGTCAACACGATAGAGTCGGAGGAGGATATTCCATTGACGTGGCGCGCGGAGGAGCTCAGCAAATTGGAAGGTCCCAAAGCAGGCCACCCCGGCCGCAAGCTTCAAAAAGAACGGCCGAGTGATAAACCACTACAAGGCGAACTTGGCGAAAATGTCGGGGAAAGCTGTGTGGTCGAATACGACGACGAGTGCGATGAGCGCGATTACTGTGTACCGGAAGACGAAGGGGCCAGTGGTAAGGGTGACTACGTGAGCCTACTGGACAATCCGGAGAAATATACGGGCTACGCAGGACCGGGAGCGCATATGGTCTGGGACGCCATCTACCGGGAGAACTGTTTTCTGAAGTCGCCTCCGGAGATGGAACTGTCCCCGCATCCCGCTCTAGGAGGCTTGCAGGCCGTCAACGACTTCCGAAACGTAATACAAAAGGAGATGAAACGGTCCGAAGGATTGCCGTTTGACAATGAGTGCCTTGAGAAGCGGGTCTTTCAACGCCTCATCAGCGGCATGCATGCATCCATCTCGGCCCATCTCTGCTGGGATTATCTCAACAAGACCACAGGACAGTGGCATCCCAATTTGCAATGCTTCAAAGAGCGTCTGCATGATCACCCCGAGCGCATTTCCAACTTGTACTTCAACTATGCGCTCGTCTCGCGGGCCGTGGCGAAACTGCGGAAGCACCTTCAGAATTACACCTTTTGCACAAGCGATCCGCTTCAGGACAACGAAACCAAGAAGAAGGTGTCCCAGCTGACTGCGATCCTCGCTGATCGGCCGCAGATCTTCGATGAGAATCTCATGTTCCAGGACCCAAGCGCATCCGGCTTGAAGGAAGAGTTCCGCAACCGCTTCAGAAACGTGAGCAGATTGATGGACTGTGTTGGCTGCGATAAATGCCGACTGTGGGGCAAGCTCCAGGTAAATGGATATGGAACGGCTCTGAAGGTGCTGTTCGACTACGACGAGACCAAGAATGGCGAAAACCCACCACTACGGCGAACTGAGCTAGTGGCGTTAATTAACACTCTTGGCCGCATTTCCCATAGTTTGGCTGCTGTACGAAGCTTCCATCGTGCCATGGATCTTGGACAGGGCCAGACTTTCGCTATCATGGCGGGAACGCCTCTGTTGAAGGAGCGGCCTGGCGGTCAGAGAGCGAAGATCCTTTACAAGGATGGAGGATCAACGTTCTATTACGAAGATGACGAAGACGACTTCAAGTACGCGACGGAGAGGTTGCCGTGGGAGAGAAGGCCTCATAAGGAATCGGATACTGCTTGGGAAAGTTTTACGGCCGAATTCGAGGTGGTGTGGAACACATTCGTCTACGTTTTGAAAACCTGGTGGAATATGCCGAAGACTTTGTAAGTTCTCCCAATCCTTGTCCGTCTGCACAGTGACTGACCGCTGATCCTGTGTTGCAGATGGGAAATCTTCGTCCTGGAAGCCAACCGGGCCTGGAGTTACTGGCTGGGTCTCCCTGTGCCGCCGCGGTCGTGGAGAATTCGGCTCCCTCATCGACCCGAGATGCGCAGTCGTGACGAGTTATGATCGATTTCAGCGTACTAGACCAATTATTTCATAGCCATCGGCGCCTGCCGAACTGTATAGACAGGAGGGTTGATTTTGTTTCGTGGCGTTGCATCTTGGGAGTTCTGGAGCGCATGTATAATAAGGGTATATTGACTCAAATTGATGAAAGTGCTCAATTGCAGTGAAACAGTCAGCTATCGTTTGGTTGATAATGTAGGAGCGTATGGAGAACATGAACATCATATATTAAAAGCCAGTTCACTGAAAGATCGTCATGAAACACAGTAATATTTATTGTGAAACTGATGATAGATCTAGACTATAATCAACCTCATGAAGAAGAAGAAGAAGAAGAAGAAGAAGAAGAAGAAAACTGCGGCGTTCTCCGGCTCAGAAGGGTCGGCAAAAGCAGAGAGCCTCGGCAGATTTGCATCTGCGGCCACATGCCATGGAATAGATAATCTTTGTCTTGTCGGACAAGCCAACTCCACCGCGGTCTTCCCCATCTCTGCACATCTTCTCCCCCCTCTGACATCAAAGTTCCAACCCATCATCCTCACATCAATCTAGCAACTTGACATCTAATTCCATTTCGCTACGTGGTTTTCGGTTGGGGTCAAATGCGAGGTTGTTGAGAATTTCCCTCTCTCCGCAACTCCATGGCGTCGGTTTCGCCACCCAAACCGTGGGAGAGAGCAGGCGCTGCTGGTGGTGGTAGGTGACTCGCTGCTGTTGAATACTTATTCTGAGCTATCTTTATAGTCGAGAATCTGATCGCTAACGTCTGCTCTGCTCCATCAGGGACTGTGTTATCAGCGCCCCCCGCCGGTAGTTCGACCATGACTCCAACAGCACCGACCGCTACGACCTCCATACCCACATCCACCTCAACAACATCATCCTCTTCTGCTCCCTCTTTACCTTCTCGCCCCGACACATTGAATTCCGTTGTAAACCGGACAGCGTCGAACTACTCCCCCTATGGCGCATCACGGTTCGGTACCTCGCCGTATGGAACCGGCTATGGCGGCTACGGCGCATATTCATCGCCATACTCTCGCTTCGGCACGATGGGATCCATGTATGGAGGCTATGGTGGCTACGGTGGTATGTACGGCGGCATGGGAGGCATGGGAGGCATGTACGGTGCCGGCATGCCTGGCGACCCGAATGACCCCAACAGCTTGACGAATTCGTTCAGCCAGAGCACGCAGGCTACCTTTCAGATGATTGAGAGTATTGTGGGTGCATTTGGGGGGTTTGCCCAGATGCTGGAGAGCACATATATGGCGACTCATAGCTCCTTTTTTGGTATGTTTCTGTCACTTTCCTTTTTTCGGATATTTTTTCGGATATGAAACTAACTTCTTCAAGCCATGGTGTCTGTTGCAGAGCAGTTTGGGAATCTGCGAAATACACTTGGGTCCGCCTTGGGGATTTTTACAATAATCAGATGGTTCAGGACGTTGATTGCGAAGATTACGGGGCGTCCGCCGCCGGCTGATGCTGCCTCTCTCACCCCGTCTGCCTTTGCGGCCTTTATGCACGGGCGCTCGGCCCCTGCCACGCTCCCAGATGGCTCTCCTGCTCCCCCTAAGCCGTCAAAGAAGCCATTTTTCATGTTCCTGATCGCCGTGTTTGGTCTTCCCTACTTGATGGGCAAGCTCATCAAGGCCCTCGCGCGCTCGCAGGAAGAGCAGCGTAAGCAGATGATGCTGGGACCAAATGGGGAACCCATGCAAGCGCCATTGGATCCATCGAAGCTTGATTTCTGCCGAGTTTTGTACGATTACACTCCCGAATCGCAAGAAAGCGCCGGTATCGATCTGGCCGTTAAGAAGGGTGATATTGTCGCTGTTCTCAGCAAAACGGACCCCATGGGCAACGCATCGGAGTGGTGGCGCTGCCGTGCTAGGGACGGCCGTGTTGGCTACCTGCCAGGTCCCTACCTCGAAACCATCCAACGACGACCTGCGCAGCAGGCCATCACCTCCGGCAGCGAAGCGGGCAGCCGTAGCAATACCATGACGTCCGTCATTGAAAAGGCTCAAGCTGGCGATGAGAAGAAGCCAGTCCTGAAGGGGAAAATGGGTGACATCTCGCCGGAGAGCTTTCAGAAGAGTGCATTCTACTCATAAACTGCCATTGACATCATCACCCTGTCACCTTTTATTATTATCAACATAATCAAGAACAAAAGATATGGCCGCATATTTTGGACTGGTTGACTTTACCGCACTCTCCTTCTCGGTCCTTTTCGATGCATCTGGGATTTGTGACGGATTACGGACTCGTGGGGAATTGAACGTCTCGGTTTTGGATACATCTGGACATGGATGTTTTCTTTTTCTGTCTCTTATCTGTTCTTCTTACGTTTGAGCGAAGGGTTCCTATCTATATCATCTACTTTCTTATGCCGTGTATACTTTACTCAATGACAAATACTGGATACACAGACAGCAGTTCGACTGTCTCATCACACCGTAGCTGTTGCAAAAGTACTACCATGGATCCCTTGCCAACATCATAGAGGGTACTTTTGATTCATGCCTTATCCGTACCAGTAGGCAGTAGGGCCCTGGTCGCATGCATTATGGAACTGATACCGATATGAAACATGCACACCGAAGTTTGGGCATCAAATATCTGTAGTCTACTGATACTACTCTGTAGTTCGAGTTGTGACAGATCTGCCTGATACACCGCTAATAGCTATCAACAATTAGCGTTTGACCTACCTCGGGGAGCACAACTGACAGGATCCTTGGCCATCTCCTCAGAACTATTGGCACTCGACCAGGTACGGCAGACTCATTCCTCCACCACAGTCACCACTGCAACCAAATCCGTCAAAGAAACCACCTACCCACTAACCACATCCATGCATGATGATGCATCCCTCACTCTCCTATCAAAGTGTCGCGTGGCCATACACCAACAACAGGAATCGTACGCACTCGGGTAGAGGACCCATCGGTGAAGATCCCGCACTGTCTCAGTCACTCCGCTCGACTAGACTACATTTTGAATCTACGGTGTAGATAGATACTCCGTAAGTAGAAGTAACCTTCAAAGGATCCCTTGCATCGCATCCTAGCCTAGCCTTGCCTTGTCCCGTCTGTTCCGTATTCCTTACTCCGTATTCCGTACTCCTAACGTGATTGCACGACTAGACCAGACTAGTCCTGGACAGGCTACGGCTACGCCTACGCCTCGAAGGATTATTAGATTATCACCTTCCACATACGTCGTGTCGTAACTCGTAGTCTAGTCTAAGACTTAACTTCTTAAGAGTATGGTACGGCACGGGATGGATCATGGTTGGGCTCCCGCTCGTGGCTTCCGTCAGATCCGTCCTGAAAGTCCCAAAGTCCCAATCCTTGTTTCGGCCCTGTTTATTGTCTTGGCGGGGTCTATTGTGGTAAGGTAGGCTACTAGTCTTGGTAGCTAGTTCGGGACTAGGGGCTTGGTTTTGGATGCAGTGTGCTATGCCGCTGTGCGGTGCCTGTGCCTGTGCGGAATAGTTTTCCGGGGGGAGATGGGGGGAAGGATTGGTTGTTGTGTCCCTTGCTCTTGCTGTTGCTCTCGGTGTGTTTGACTTTGCTGGGCTGGGGCTAGTGGTACGGTGTACTGGTACTGCCTGGGTGGGATTGGAAGATTTGTTTCTTTGCTGTACTTCTGGGCGTGTCACCATGAGGGATAAGAATGAAGCTGCTTTGTGGGAGATACTTTTACCTCTGTTTGTGTGATTAGGAGGCAGTTTATATGATAGAGTAAAGAGGCATTTGTCTACAGATTATATTCTGACTGAGGGCAGAGGAGATGATCGATCCTCTAGTCCTTTCTCTATAGATGGCAGTCTCAATATCACACGCCTGTCATACAGATGCACAGGGCTGTCTCGTACATGTAGCACCAGTATCATTGGTTCCTGCATTTCACCCCAAACAGAACACTCTCTGGCCAGCCGCAGTATCTCTGCAGAGTGAACCAATGTAATGATCTCCAGTGACTAGAGCCTATCTTTCAAACACTCATGATATCAGTCACGCAGGTCCTCAGTCGTCTCAGACCTCCCGGGCCGTAGTAAGGACAGCCTCGCTGGTATGACAGACCAGGGACGACCAGATTTGACAATATCTGTAGAAGCGAAACGACATCCAAGTGATTCTCGTCGGAGTTGCTGGACCTGCTGTTTGCGGAGCAAACAACTCAGGGGACGTCTTCTCGAATGTGGTGTGCCTGACATGCAGGATGGATTCCGACAAGACCCAGAGCTCTGTAAGGGATGGGTTATGTAGTGTTGGCTGCAAGCTGGATGCATTCACAAAGCAAAAGACAGCACACAAACAGTCGTTGAGCCACCCAGCTGCTAGCTCTAATGGTTCACGTCTGCTGCCCAGACCCAGAGTGATGATGCACAGCATAAAGACAAATATCTGACCCTACTCTGCACCATCTTCCACTGAAGTCAAACCATAATTGTCTATGAAAATCATACTGCATGAAATGACGATGAATGAGACAGAATTGAGTGTTACATGCAAGGGCAAACGCAATGATGGGTAACATGCTATATGGTGGTTAATAGTCAAAAAAAGTGATCACCATGATCACTTTTGTCACTTTGCGTCAAACCCCGCGGAAAATCTTGTAAGACCATATCGTTCTAGACCAGTCCATAAGCTCTTAGTTCGAGGCGACTGCCAGCAGCTTCTTTAGTATTCTTCTCCGGGCGAAACGAAGCCCGACATGCTCGCCTCGAGGTGCTTGTCGAGGGCTAAAAGACGATTTTGAAATAAAGTCAAAGCCTCCAAAGCATCTTCATTCGACAGGTCTTCCACCGGCCTCGGTGTAGGCTGTGGCGAGGTAGGACTGAGAGTAGTTGCCGACAAAGATTGGTTGTCATCTAATTCGGGACTTTGAAGAGGGTCAAACTTGTTTTCATCTGTTGGCTCTTGTTAACGTGGTCCAAGACCGTAGGTGCTACATGATAAGTTGACATCGATTACGAGGAGAAACGGAGGTGTAAAAATAGATCGAATGAGAAGAGGGCTGCTCACGGTGCATCGATTGAGATTCCGATAGAGGGGACAAGGCCGCAGATCGATCGTCCGGCTCAGGAGTGTAACAACTCATGTCGGATGGGGTGTCTACTAGCTGAATTAGACTTCGTCCAAGCACTCAACCGTAAAGAATATGCGAATGGATTTGGCAACTGTAAGGAGACGCACCTGGTTCAGGACTAGTCTGATGGGAGTCGTTGCGAGAGTTGTCCCAGGAAGCACCGTACCTCCGGACAAAGCGTGCGATGCGCTTGGAGTCGACTTCCTGACCACCCACTCGAAATGCGGTTTGCTTGCCTCGAGCAGCTCGCTTTTGCTGCTTTCGGATCATCACATGGACTTCTTTGGCCTTGATGTTCTTTCGGACATGCCATGCTGCCAGACGGTCCTTGTATTGCTTTTCTCTGGGAAGTCCAAGTTAGGCAAGAGTTCGATGCAGTTTCACAAGGGCAATCCAGAAAAAGAAATAAAAGCAGAAAAAGAAAATGATTTGCCTGTTCTTGCTCCGCAGACGGGATCTAGAAAAAGCCTCTCATCTGAGGATAAAACAAGCATGATCAACTCAAACGAGATGCTCATGTGATGTTCTACCGTGGACAGGGGAGGAGAGGAATAAAAAGAGAAAAGAACACGAGGGAAAGGAAGACAGTACGATGCAACGAAGTTATAATCATGCTCCATGATTCGTTTCACATCTTTCAGTTTCAGCTGATGGTCGCGATAGAGACGCTCAATAACCGTACGGTACTCATTCCAGTCGTCAGATCTGCGGGGGCGAACGGTTGCTGAGGACGATGACGATGAAGAGGCAGAGAAGTTGGACGACGAGGCGATGGAACCATCCATCATAAACGAATCACCAGAACTTTTCTGGTAGTCATACTCCAGAGCTCACGAGGGCGAGATGGCTGGGAATGATGATCGATGTAAACGGCGATGAGTGGTGACAGGTGGAAGGAGGACGAATAGATGAAAAAGAAGGCAATGAGGCAAAATGGAATAGTAAAAGACTTATGTAGTAGAGAGTGTAGCTTGCAGGTTCGACAGTATCGCCAATTTGTCAGTTGTCTGTTGCAGCACAAGCGGCAGCGTAGTTGATTCCAGGCGGTCGTATGGAGTTGTAGGTAGTTGTCAGTTGAATCCGGTTCAGATGCAGGAGTCAGTAGCAGCAGTAGTAGTAGTTCGGTGGAAGTAGCCAAAACAAGAGCCAGTAGATATCGTAGTGACACACACGTTCTATTACTCAGACAGTGATACTAACAGCAGCAACGGGGACCAATACATGGGGTAGAAGGGAGGTAGTAGGCAGTCAATTGCTTCAAGTTGACTGCAAGAGAAAGAATAGATAGCAGTCAAGGTAAGAGGCAAGTATCTAAAGCATGTGTGTCTGTGTCTGTGTCTGCAAGTACCTGGTAGCTAGCAGACTCGCTAGCATCCAATACCGGTAAAAATAAAAGGATTTTCAAGCAGAAAAAGCTTTCCTATGGGCCATTGTTATTCCTGCTCTTCTTCCAACAGAAAGCTGCCAGCAAATCGGCCAAATCGGTCTATAAAATTCAAAGGATTGACTATCCTGGAGAATTATGAGAATAATAATAGCCAACTTATTATTGATGTTAGGTAGAACATTTCAAATTAGATATATGGTTTCTTACTACTGAAGCAAGAAAAAGCCTGTCAGAACTGTCTGACAGTGATTGTAGATCAGGCAAAAAAAGGAGAAAAATAGAAAACGACATAAAAATACAACGAGGCTACAAGAAAAAGTAGTTCAAATTCAAAACGGATACAACCCGGGGCGAAAAGGAGGCTAAGCGAGCCCACCCGGCAGGCTAAGTACGGGGCTAGCAGGGTAGCACTTCCTAGCTGGTCGTGGTACTTTGGCATGAGCCCAGACACTCTGGCAGACAGCAACAGCCAAATGTCTGAGTAGACTAGTCCAGAGTAAACAGACAAGTAGGGTTCGGAATCAAAATCATTCACAATAATAATAACAATAATAAACTGACACAATACCTATCAATAATATATAGATAGAAGACATTCAGAAATGCTCATGCTCTTTCAAGGGGGAAAATGGGAAATGACGATAGATGCGCTGACAGGCAGACGCCGATTAGCAAAGACCTCTGCTTGCCCTTTGCGGCCTCTTGCACCTGGAACAGCGCGCGGAAATCCCGATCCTTGCTCCCGTCAGCCAATCGGTGGGCCTGTAGCTAGTCGTACGGATGGTCCGTGTACTTTTGTTTTGATCCTTTAGTGCAGAGGTACGGTGACATATTATTACTGGTAAGTAACTAAGTATGTACCATCGTTTCATCAATTCCTCCTCACAAATTAGGTAGGTATTTATCTCCATGTGAGTTTGACAGCTAAACTGCCCCTTAGGTGTTTCTACCTAAATGTAGGCTAGTGGCCCAGTGGGGGAAGTCGTAGTACTATGTAGAATTGTAGATAGTAAACCAGCTAATAACGATGAACACGGGGATAAACGGATAATCCCCACTCTTCTCCATAGCTACAAAGCACCGAGTAGTCTAGCCCTCCCCCAGCAAGACCTTTCGATAGTTCTTTGTTAAATCCCAGGGGCCTGACCTCTTTCATAGGAGCACAATGTACCATATCGTCGGTACGGAGTATCTCGGTGATGATACCGTTCTAGTGCGACCCTGCTTAGGATAGAGCTATTGATGACTGTCCTATCTTCGGGGTACTCCGTAAGCAGAGCAGGGTAAGCTCAAACAGTCTTATCCTGATCGCCTGATCGTACCTCGTCATCCGTACCTCTGTTGTCTGTAAAGAATGAGTTACGTACCTTCTTTACGTACTTTGTGCTTTGCCTACGCTAACCCTGCATGCCATCCGATGCAGCTACTAACTTGACTCCTGTCGTGATCGGCTTGACTTCTTTAAATGACCAAAAAAGAAAGAAAAGGGAAACATTGACGGATTAAGCAGAAATTTGTCACTGCAAATGGCGATCTAAGTTTTGCCTCTGAAACTTGGCCCCCATCACTTGCCGGGGAGAGTCTGGGATGGAGGGTATCATGACCCCCAGCATATGTACGAGCACCTAGGTACTTATACGTATGTGGCAGCGGAGTGAATAACAGGATAGTGGATAGCGAGCGCTCATTTAGTACTAAGTACTAGAGCACTATTGACGTCCATGTCGCCTGTTCAGCTTCCACGCTATTTGAAATCGATGTGGCACAGCCTGTTCTTTTCGAGTCATGTTTTGATGACATGATGGCGAAGAGGCCTGAGCTCCATGACCATGCTCCAGGAGACTCACGACTGACGACCAAACCTTCGGGATCTGACTCGCAGCTGTCATCCCTGGTGACCCTACTCAAGAAGTGATGCAATACAATGTTAACATCGTCACTTTTCTCCTCTGCTCCCTACTGGAAGTATCTAATCGTTAGAGAGGTACAGCACTGCCAGTATCAAGTCCTTACTTCACCTGATTGACCTGAAGAAATAAAGCACACTGAAGACTGTAAGGCACCCTTGTCCACTCCTTTAGGAAAGAATCGGCGGTGCGTTATGCTGGTGGACCAGATCGGATGTGTCCGTCCGGTTCCATCGATTCCTAAGGTACGGAGTAGTAGTACTATGAACCGACGTCTACTCGTACTTCGCACTACCCACAATAATACGTACCTTACCTTATATCTCGACGCTGAATACATACATACGCCCATTACCCTTGTCGCACAGATTCCGGAGATTATGTCCTTTAAACGAACGGTTCAACCAGAATCCTTCGACGGAGTAGTACCGATGTGCTTTCATTGGGTAGAGGATATTGTGGACACTGGACAAAGCTAGCTACCAACCATCTCCTCTTTGATCACTGGGCGCAACGGGGCAACTGGACCTGGACCCTATCCTAGCCTGCTAACCATGATCCCAAGGCAAAGGCACGGAGTAGATACTCCGTAGTGAGTCACAGACGTCCAAAGGGGCGGCGCCAACACCGGACAGAAGACAGAAGACGGTCACCGAGTACAGTAAGTATGGAGTACACTCAAAGACCCAGTTATTCTGCATCCGTCGAGACTCAGACTCGGCACTATTACGGAGTAGGGTGGTAACTGTAAGCACCCCTTACTTGGACGGTTAACCTTGAGATGACATATCCTTCCTGGCCCTAAAGCAGGACTTAGCCACAACGTCGACGACTCGACGGTGACCAAGCTGAATGAGCAAGAACCCTTGACATGCACATCCACTGCCTTTTACTCTGATTCGCGGCGGGAACATCCATCCTTTCGCCTAGGCCCTAGGGCGGACTAAAAACGAACCGGGTGGCAAATGCGATAGGCTATGCTGTGCAGTGTAGTGAACTTCCTGCCAGGAATCCAGTTCCCAGCCCGTCTCGACTAGTATCTAGCTCGGCCGCGCGAATCTCAATATGCAAAGTGGACGCTTGAGTTTTGAGGGTTGACAAAGAAAGAAGATAACCTCGTGTGTCGGGAGCGGCCCGAAACACCAGTCCTTGGGGACGTGTAGGATCATCTCAATCATCAATAATGAAGTAAAAGGTCGACAGTCCCAGCAACATGGATCAGCTGAATGGCAGGCTCTCGGACTGGCCGGTTTCTTTGTTCTCGAGGTTGCTGCTTCGACGCTCGTCGATTGGCCCAGTGGCATCTTGTGGATTACATAGGATGTGATAGCCTGATAGGAGACAAAGAGAACCAAGAGGACAAAGAAGTAGGAACAATGTGGTGGAATTTGTCCGTCGTCTGGCTTGACTAATTGGTAATAGGTTTTGTAGTCCATACATTAGTATTATTACTACCTCTCTAGGCCGATGCAAGACTCCTGACACCTGTCACCTATAATGGCCGGAATAATGTTGCGTTGCGCCTCCTTCCCAATTCCCAGGTCGTTACGGGAACGTGTCATATCATGGCCGCCAGGCTAATGGACGATCTCCCGTTTCCCTCTGTAACAACTAACGACGAGTAGGTACGGACGGGGTCAGGTTGCCGTGTCACGACAAGGATCGAATTCCCACTTGCCGTTGTGGATCATACAATCGTCCTGTGAGCAAAAGTCCGGCTACCGCGGTGGCATGTCTCGCATCATCTTCTAGTCTCCTATGGCCATAGGAAGGTATGTCCGCGGACATTGTCCGCGGACCACATGATGGTTTAGCAAGAAGAAAAGCCAACGACACTATCCTCTTTACCGCCTAGAGAATGCCTGAAATGCCATAAAAACTGCGGAGTACTGTCGATCTATGCCTTTGCTATGAAAGAATGACCGCAATGGTCCGTTACAAGGCACAACACAACGCAAGGGCGAAAGACTGTCATCCGCAACGCTCGCATAGCGAGACAGCGCCAAGTCGAGCGAGTCCAGGCCTCAGCTGGATTTCCGATCCTCGGGGGTGGGCCGAGGCAACGATGAGACAACTTGGTTACCAAATCTCGACCAACCAAGTCGTGTCCGGATCGCTTTTGTCCTTCCCGATTGCTGCCAAAACGCTGGAGCAACCGCCATATGATTGGCCATAGGCAGCGATGTGAGGTGGATCGTAGTAGCGAAATCCTTGACACCAACTTGACGCCGGCTTGAGAGGAAGCCAATCAACTAGAAAGAGCTGCTTGAGGCTACACAGCATGCCATACATCCATGTTGTCCTGTATGACGCTGGTCCTACTTTCGAGTCGGACTGGCCGTTGCAAGTCGAGCCTGTTCGCCGGCTGCAACGGCTGCAGCGGCTACAGCTGCGGAATTACTAGATCCAGCACTAGCGACATTGCTCGCATGAGCTAGCAAGAATTTGCAACAGGTGAGCGTGTACTTGCACGCACGCGTCCAGGTCTCGTCGTTTTGGTTGAAACCAAGTTTGATGCTCGCGTCGCCGATTTTGTCCCGCTTGATCTCGTACGGGAGTTTCCACCCTGTTACGGCAGCATTGCCGTGACCCCGACGAGTCGACGAGACAGGTGCTGGCGTCGTCTCCACAAATTCTCCCAGCTGACGTAAACATTCCAGGAAAGCGACCATACCTGCATCAAATCGGCGGTGAAGCCAAGGGAGATTGAGCGGGAGATCTCCAGAAGAGAAGAGATCGAGAGTGGTGATCTTTGGCGCCGGAGAGGTCTCTGCGCTAACCCCGCCGAGCGCAGACTGAGCTGGCGACGTTCGTGGATATTCAATCTTCTCAATCCGTGACATGGATCCCATTGGCTTCAGCCGATACCCCTGAAACTGGAATCCCAATTTCTCAGCGATAGTGGCCAACAGTAGCGTCGTCTGACCCCAAGCTGCGTTGATCTCCGGCCACTCCACCGACGGGTTGGTGAGACGACCCAGTCGCAGCCCGTTGATGGTCCCAAAGTAGCCGTCGTGCCCAATACAGAAGGCATCATTGTAGACATTAGTGCGTTGTAGTCGTTCCAGCTGGCGTGAATCATGATCGTACCGCATATTCAGGGCATCGCGTTCGTTCTGGAATTCGGAGAGTGTCAAAGCAAATGCGTTGCGGTCTCGCCAGAACTTCTCCTCCTCGAGGTCTAGTTGCCGCGACTCTTCCTCCAGAGCTGCGATTTCCTCGTCTAGGGCGGCCTTTTCCTTCTCCAATGCGACAAGCTCCTCAAATGCCGCCTCTTCCGCCGCAAGAGCCTCTTTGAGCGACTTTTCAGCCGCCTCGATTTCCTCAGCGCTGGGTGCTGAAGAGTTCAGGTCCCTTAAGAATGATATGTAAGCGTCCCGCTCCTTGGTGGCAGACACAAGCCGTTTCTGTAACCCATCCACGAGCATCTCCGTGCACTCAACACAAACCGGGTGGTCTATATCGGAGCGAGCTGATATGATTTCAAACAATCGATTTGTTCTCTCTACTTGATCCGAGAAAGATCCATCTTCTGGCTCCCGTTCGTTATTCGGAGCGCCAGACGGCCGTTTGCCCGCCCACGACTGACCTTCTCCATTGTTGCTCGAGGAGGTGTGGGGTGGGCCGACCTGTGACTCCGTGAGCATGACGAACGACATATTGCCGCTGTCTCCTCGGCCCAGCCTGGGAGGGTTGTTTTGGCCGCTGCCCGTAGGCCGGGGTGCCGGGATCGATCTTCTGTATACCGGCGACGTAGCATGCTTGGACACTCGATCGTAGAGCTCTCGTCTTTCGGGGGGGAAAGATGGTAGTGTAGAGGATGTGGTGTTATTTTCTGGTAGGGTTCTGCCCGTTGAGCCTATTTATTGAGGAAAAGGACAAGAGTTAGCGAGCGTGTACGATTCGCCCATAGGGGATGCAGCTGGAGCTTTACCGACGAGTAAGTCAAAGGCCGCTGGGTTGAGCGACTCAAGGGAGCCATCCAGCTTCAGCGGCGTTCGACATTTCTGGCAATACATTTTCATAGATTGTTGAAGATGTCGTTCCATGCATTATGCGCGAGAAAGGTATGGATAAGCCTGGATGTTTGTTCTGACAAGACTGAGAAGCGCATGGAGAGACATGCACGGCGGTGTTCCGCAGGGAGGAGAACGTCATGCACCCGCCGCGTGTTTTTGTCCGCTGTCCAAGCCTGGAGGGAGCAGACTCACGTCTTGAATTCGCACCCTTATTGAAAGACAATCGACTCTATGGAAAAAATATGGCTATAACAATAGGTTTGCGCTCATGAATGGGGCTACCATTCACTTTGTCGTCTCTGTCGTCTATATTATGTGAATTACATTCAACCATTCGATGGGATTAACACATCGCCTGCCTACAATACTGCAACGCAATTTTATGACCTTGATCTTTGATAGACATTCTCACACAGCTTCGATGACTTTCGCGACCGTTCCCACATCCCTCGTACAGGAATTTCCTCGACACTCCCGACCGGCTGCATCGCAACCGTATCTTGAAAGCTCGAATACAGTTCTTCCACCTTCAGTGTCTGCCTATGCCTGCGAATTCTACAGCCCACTTGACCGTCAATCATCATGGAAAGGCCTCAGAAAAGACCACGCTTATCCTTGGCTGGTTACGGCGAAGACTCAGACGACATAGACCTACAGGAAGCCAGAGCCCAAAATGACTTACGCCTCAAATCAATCTTTGAACACATCTTCGAGAAATACGGAAAAGATTTCACCGATGTTGGGGACGAAATCGATCTACAGACAGGGGAGATTGTGGTCAATAATGGTCACTTACAGAGAATGTCTGGCGAAGACGATACTGGGGAAACGGACCAGGAGGACGGGCGGTTGTTCAAGGTAGATCTGCCCACGTCTGCGGTTCAGATCTCTGATGCTACGCTGGCGGGATATGTACATGACTCGGAGACAGAGGCAGAGACTGGCGATGATGACGCCAAGGATGGAGAGCAGCTACATCGCCCACTTACATCGCTGCAACCGCTCCCAGCGCTGCGGTTAGATCGGGAATATGAGCCACCTGAATCTGCCGATGTGAATTCAGACTTGGATGACGATTCAAAAAGTGTGGATTCCTTGTTGGACTGTGCATTGATCGTCCCCAATGAGGCAGGGGAACCTGGTGTTCGGGCTTTGCCGGCTGAAAGTGAGGCTTTTCCTGCAAAAGCAAATATTACGGCTGATACACCCATCCAATCCCAACAGCTGCCTGGAGAAAAAGGTGAGCTAGTGGAGTCTATCTGGCGCGTTCCTGAGATCAAAGGCGAGTTCTCGACACCCGGTTTCCACAGATCACGCCCGAAGCTTCCTTTGACTGCTGTCCGGTCTGCATCTCCTCCAAGAGCGGGGTCTCTGTGGGCACTTCCTGGAAAATCAAGGCGCAACACAGGCGGCAAAAAGGAAAAGAGCACAAAGAAACTTGGAGTCAGCCAACGAAAACACAAGCATCAATCAAGCCCCATCGTGCACGACTGGTCCTTTGCACAAACCCCCGACGGAAGCGAATCGGACGATCCTCTACAGGAAGATTATCAACCATCGCCAACACCGAAAACCGCCATTCACATCAGGGGCAAAAAGCATGTCCAAATCACTCCGAGTCGCACAAAGGATGAGCGCAGATCGCCTCTCCCACAGCAGGATCCTGGTTCCCAGCTAACCACGAATGGTCTTTATGGGGCAACAGAGACCGAAATGGCCAACGGCGCAGCTTCACAATTACAGCCTGAATCCATTGAAGGAAATGCAGATCGGTGTATTCCTGTAGATACACCTATCTCCGGAGCCGAGCAACATGCAGACCCGGTCATAGCGCAGGCGTCCACTCCTACTAGAGCCAAAAGGACACCGATGACTCCAGACGAGGCGAAGCTGATCGTCCGCATGAGGCAGATTGAAGGAAAGAAATGGAAGGAAGTCCTAGAACATTTCCCGCAGCGAAAACTGATTTCACTCATGCAGTGGAACCAGACGCATTGGACTGAACGGCATGACAATCCGCCTCGACTCTCCAAACCTTGGTCGGAGAAGGAGGTTGACAAATTGCAGAGTTTCAAGAATCAACAAGGTTTAACTTGGCCCGATATTCGTGCTGCCCTTCCGGGTCGTTCACACGCTGAAATAGAGTTCGCACTGTTGAGACTCTGGGCGGAGTTGGATGACGGTGCAAACCATGGATTTGCAGAGCCCGTGAGCGAAGCGAAGCCGACAGGCGACCAAGCCGATGTCCTCGAGCAGTCGACTCTCGACCATGTCTCTGTGATCAAGCCCAGCGAGCCTTGGGAACAGGACGATCGTGGGAAGGAGAACGAGAGTGTGTGAGGCGCGCCCAGACGTTCCATTGCTAAAAGCTCCGGGGAAGGGCAGGTCGGCTAACACCACCGTGCCATTGCTGCACGCTTTGACTGCAAATCGTTGCACCTTTCTCTAGTGGTAATTCAAGGGTTGACGTGAACCCTACTCGTCGTCTTTGGCGTTCAGAACGTCCTCAAGCTTGGTATCTACCGCACCACCGACATCTCCAGCCTTGGCCCAGAATCGAGATAGATGTCTTGAGCCAGAATCAGACAGGACTGTGACGATTCGATGGCCAGGACCGAGCTTCATCGCTGTTTTGACTGCCGCAAAGCCTGTATCATAGTGATTAGCAAGGTAGCAGACTAGGTACCAAGAATATACCCACAATTGACAGCACTGCTACTTCCAACGAAGATACCATCCTTTTCGACTAACCATCTAGCCATGGCCAACGCCTGCGCATCCGTCACTCGCACCGCATCGTCGATGAGCTCCTTTCCTGCTTCGAAGTTGGCGGTGACGCGGTTAATCCCAATGCCTTCGACGATCGTGTCAACTTGTCTTCGCCTTCTCGTGCCTTCTTTCTCCTTGAGATCAAACATGACGCCGAATCGTACTCGATTGTAGAGTCCACTTCCCTGAGGATCGGCCAGCACTACACTCAAGTTTGGAATCCGAGGCTTTAAGAAGAGGGCAACGCCAGAAATTGTACCCCCAGTACCGGCGCCGGCGACGAACGCGTCGAGTTTACCGTTGCACTGGGCATAAATCTCGGGCCCTGTACCGTTGTAATGAGCTCTCCAGTTGGCTTCGTTTTCAAACTGGTCTGCGAAGAAGCCTGTGCCACCCGAGGGAGACAGTGTCTGAGCTTGAGCGAGGGCGCGCGCGCGATTGACGAAGTTGTCCTTTTCAACGATCGGTGCGGGAGGTACGCGGTCTACTATTGCGCCTAATTTTAGGAGCAGGTTGGACTTTTCGATTGCTTGATCAGATGGCATGCAGCTAACGAGTGTCAGTGCGGTATGAACACTTCATGTAAGCCCACGGAAATACTCACATGTGAGCGAGGTAGCCTTTTGCTCTGGCGAGCGTGGCCAGTGAAATGCCGGTCGAACCGGACGTGCCCTCGTAGATGGTATCTCCGGAGTGAGGTTTCAAGATACCTTTTTCCTCGGCCTTCGCAGGTTAATAATGACATGAGAAGTGATCGAGGGACTTATCACATACAATCTCAATCATGCTCAAAGCTACTCGGTCCTTGGAGCTCTGACCTGCTCCGTTCAGAAACTACAACAGCATTAGAGCTGGATCTCTCGAATGTAGACGAATAGACAAAATAATGATACCTCTGCTTTCCCAAGAATCTCACATCCAGTCGCATCTGACAAGGACTTAATGCGTAACAGGGGAGTATTCCCAATGCAGCCTTCAATGCCGTCCACGATTACAGGAGGACCCGATCTGGCCGTCAACGAGTCTGCGGAGCCATCCTGCAGGCCGGTTGTCGACTGAGAACGAGTTCCTCGGAGGCGATGCTTCAACTCCGGATACAGAATCTCAGTAAATCCCACCGCGACGAGAATTCCAGCCACAAAGGCGGTCCCTATAAAGACCCTGGAATGATCACCCATACTGAAGAAGTGAGTTCTGTGGTCGGTCGAACTCAAAAAGCACGCCCAAAATCAGATCACGTTGAGCGTGTAAGGTCAGTAGGAAATCGGAGAAAAGCTCGGGCCACTTGAGGAACTCCTCCGCCGGCCTCCATCCATCATCCGTCATTATCGTCATTCTGTCAATGTGGACTACAATATTGAATCGCATCTCCTGAAAGCCCGCCTGTCCATCGTCTATGGACAACCAGATCCTGAGTCAGCTGTTCCGACAGCTGTTCCGACATCCTGCTTGTCAATCACTTAGAACATCGTCACCAGTAACCCGCAGAGCAAATTGCGTCCGGTTGCAGGCGCCTGTTCGTCAACATTGTCGTCCTTTTCTCACGCGACGATCACCAGCCAAGCGCAAGAGTACCGATGATGGGATGCATTGGCTCAAACGGGGCGATTATCCCAGAGATATCGAGGAAGAATTAAAGACATATCCGCTTGTTACGGCGAAAGATCTGCGGAACCGTCGCGAGCGCCCGCGGCAAGTGAAGATGTTGACGAGAGAATTCATTGATGGTACGTGGCTTTTGCTTCTGTCAATGACAAATGTACTTGGAATGCTGACTAGATCTGTTGATATAGATAGTTTGTATAATCCTCATTACGGCTATTTCCCCAAACATGCGACCATCTTCAGCCCCGGGGAGCCGTTTGATTTCAATAACATCGAAGACGGGCCAGCATTCCATCGCTTGCTCGGAGAGCGGTATACAGAGTTTGAAGATAAACTAGATGCGACACAGCCGGACGTAGCCCGTCAATTGTGGCATACTCCCACCGAACTGTTCCGCCCTTATTACGGGGAAACCGTCGCTCGATACTTGGTGTCAAACTATAAATTGACATTGTACCCCTATCATGACCTGATCATATACGAGATGGGAGCCGGCAACGGTACAATGATGCTCAACATTCTGGATTTCATCCGAGATACAGATTACGAAGTATACCAGCGAACCAAGTTCAAGATCATTGAGATCTCGCCCGCACTCGCGAGCCTGCAGATGAAGAATCTGACCGATTCGGTGAATGCAGCTGGACATATGGACCATGTCGAAATCATCAACCGATCCATCTTTGACTGGGATACCTATGTACATTCGCCTTGCTTCTTTCTCGCGTTGGAGGTGTTTGATAATTTCGCCCACGATGCAATTCGATATGACTGCAAGACAGAACTTCCCCAACAAGGAGGGGTACTGATTGATGCGGACGGCGAATTTCACGAATACTACAATGCGCAGCTCGACCCTGTGGCATCTCGGTTCTTGCGTGTCAGACAAGCTGCGGCGCGTCGGCCATTTCCGAGCCCTCTGGGCCCCAAAGCTATGCGACACTTGCGTGCTTCCTTGCCTTTTCAGAGCCCTTATACCCTTCCAGAGTACATTCCCACTCGGCTCATGCAGTTCTTTGACATCTTGGATACCTACTTTCCTGCACATCGGCTGGTCGCGAGTGACTTTAGTAGTCTTCCGGATGCTGTTCCCGGTATCAATGCGCCAGTGGTGCAGACACGATACAAGAGACGAACAGTGCCAGTGTCTACCCCCTTTGTGAGTCCTTTTGATTTTGAGGGTATGAACGCATTCTAATCGTGCAATGACAGGTCCATCAAGGCTACTTCGACATATTCTTCCCCACCGATTTCAACGTCATCGAGGATCTCTACCGCGCCATTACCGGGAAATTGACACAGGTGATGAGTCACGAGGACTTTGTCCGCCGTTGGGCGTATATAGAGGACACCGAGACGAGGAGCGGCGAGAATCCGCTGCTGAGCTGGTATAAAAATGCCAGCATGCTGATGACGGTTTAGACGATGTATCAGTACCTCTCTACTGTAAATGATATTGAATCAAACATATCATGAAATCATTGCCCTGTATCAGTCGTTTACATTCAGAGATTAACAGATCATTGTGTCCCTAGCAGTGGCTGAGCTTGTACATGCTCGGTCCAAGATAAGCATTCTGATCCGACCAGCTCTGGGTATTCGGCAATTCAACCTTCTTCCCCTCTTTGCCCCCGCAGACCATCCCCCAGATATCAGATCTGAGATATAGCTTGAGCTCTGGATTGGACAGCGGCGCCGGGAACAGAGGCTACACTCCTTGTATATCTATATTCCATTAAGTATCACCGATCATCATGCAGCTACCCCATTATCAGCAACCCAGGACATCTATATACAGCAGTCCCGCCATCTTTCCATATCTGCAACACCTCGATCCATTCTAACTACACAAAAGACATCATGACAATCTCAGCAATACCACCTTGGAAATCAGCTGTGCAGCAAAAACGCGCGGCCCAACTCAACGCCATTCCCCCCGACTGGCGTCTCCCTCCCACAACCCTCACTCCTCCCCTCCCCAACACCCTCGAAACCATCCGAACATGCGGCGTCCTCTCTGCGGAGGAGCTTGAATGGACGGAAACCGACGATGTGACAAATCTCCTTTCCCTCCTGGCTTCAAGAAAGGTGAGTTCCGTGCAGTTGACCACGGCATTCTGCAAGCGGGCGGCAATCGCGCAGCAGATGACCAAGTGTCTCACGGAGATCTTTTTCGACCGGGCGTTGGCGCGAGCGAAGGAACTGGATGATCAGTATGAGAAGACTGGTATCCTGACAGGGCCTCTGCATGGATTACCGGTCTCCATCAAGGATCGGTTTGATGTGGAGGGGTTGGATACTACCGTTGGTATGTTACTACTGCTTGTGGGCCCTGGTTCTTGAAACTGACTGGAGTGAACAGGTTGGGTTGGCTTAATTGGCAAGCCAGCTCAGAGGTCCAGTTCCATCGCCAGACTGCTAGAGTCCATGGGCGCAGTGCTCTACGTCAAGACGAATGTACCACAGTCTCTGATGGTATGCTTGCTGTCTCAGTCTGTCTTCTCCTGCTGACAAGGCTTAGATGTCTGACTCGTACAACCACGTCTTCGGCCAATCCATCAACGCGTTCAACCACGAGCTCATCTCTGGCGGCAGCTCCGGAGGCGAAGGCGCCCTGATCGGTGCACGAGGCAGTATTCTAGGTATCGGGACGGATATCGGGGGCTCGATTCGCATCCCGGCTGCCTTGCAGGGTCTCTACTCCATCTGTCCGACGACGGGCCGTGTCCCGTGGGACTGTTCTTTGTAAGTCTATCAACGTCGTGCATGCTGGAAAGAATGGCTAACTGACGTGGCGTTGCAGCATGCATCAGCACTACCTCGTCCCCCCAGTCGCAGGGCCCATGGCTCGAAGCATCGCGACAATTGAGTACTTTATGCAGTCACTTCTCGATTCGAACCCCTGGGACGTCGACCCAGGTTGCATACCCATTCCCTGGAGGAAGGAGTTAGCGACCTTGCCTGACCGCAAGCTCAAGTTGGGAGTCGTCTTCGACGACGGGGTGGTCAGGCCACAGCCGCCTATAACTCGGGCTCTGCGCGAAGTAGTAACGAAGCTTGCAGCAGCCGGCCATGAAGGTATTTTTTCCCCTCAAGTCACAGCGAAGGCTCAGGCTAAAGTCTCGTAACAGTCATCGAATGGAACACTTCTCTCCACGTCCCAGGTACAAATCTTTGGACGAAAGCTATCCTAGCAGACGGGGGCTCGCACTGCAAACACCTCTGCGACATTGTCGACGAGCCATTGATCGACGGAATGGTAGTCGGGACGCCAGCGGATGAACTTTCCATTCCGGAACGGGAAAAGGTAGCTCATCGCCGGCAATCTTGAAGTCTACAAGCTGACGCTTCACAGCTCGAAGAAGAAAAGTGGCTCTTCCAAGAACGTTTCCTAAAGCAGTGGAAAGACAGCGGTATCGATGCGCTCCTCATGCCCGTAACGCCCTGGGTTGGATATCCGCCGAGAGCGTGGGTCAAGTCGTTCCAGTGGCTGGGTTATACGGCTCTCTGGAACTTCCTGAACTACGCGGCAGTGACGGTGCCCGTGACGAGCGCAGATCCGGCTTTGGATCAGCCTGATCAGGATTGGTTGGCTCATACCCCTCGGAACAAGTCTGATGAGTTTAATCATGGCCAATGTAAGAGATCCGCTGTACGTCGTACATCTGAGACTTGCTTGCTAATACGTCGTGATAGATGATATCGAGCTTGTCAAGAATATGCCTATCTGCGTACAGATTGTAGGCGGGCGGTTCGGGGAGGAAAAGGCTCTTGCTGTTGCGAAAGTGCTTGATAAGCTTGTACTTTCGTGAAGAGGTGTCATGAGCAATTTCATTCCGAGAGTTAACGCTAACATCTGCATTTGCCAACTATATCACAATTGATAGACTATGAATATTACAGTATCGAATCGAGAAAAGTATCATCACAACTTCGCCTGTCCCTCATGGGTATTGCCCTGCCAGGCAAATCCAATCTTCTGCCCAATACCCGGTTCAACAATGATGTTAACCACGGTAACAGTTTCACTCAGGAATCCCTCCCGCGTAGCAGTCTCCAGCTCCTCTTCAGAGCGGACAAAGTACCCCTTCCCGCCGCACATGGGACCAAATTGCTCGTAACGCGTCTCGTAAAGCAGACTAGTGGACCGCAGGCCCTTTTTGCCGTCATCCCGGCCATCAGATTTGGTGTCGTTGGCCGCCGTCTGAGCCTGTAGCTCCTTCCATGAGCTCTCGGAAGTACTGTCGCCGTGGTATATACCCGAGTTATTGACCACGAAGATCAGAGCGGGGATCCTGTAGCGAGCCATGGTCTCGATTTCCATCGCGCTGAAGCCAAACGCACTGTCGCCTTCCAGAGCCACGATCTTCTTGGGTTTGGCTGTGGATGCCGGAAAGGCGTTGTACGCCTCGTGGGCGGCGATGATGTATCCCATCCCCACGCCCATCGTAGCATATGTGCCCGCGTCCAGACGCTGACGCGGATGATCTAGCGGAAAGACCGAACGGGAGATGTCCATCGTGTTAGCGCCTTCGGATACATACACGACGTTCCCGTCTTCGAACGGCGACAGTGAATTCAGCGTCGTCTTGATGATCTGAAAGGCCCGCTGGTACGTCAAGGGGAGATTCTTCGGCGTGCGCGTGAACGCAGCCTTTTGCGCTTTGGCTTCGTTCTTCTTCGCCGACTCGGCCAACAACGAGAGATACCGGCTCGGAACAGCGGAAGAAGCATACCGCCAGTTCGAAAGAGAAACCTGCAGCTGCTCAACCACCAGATCGATATCGCCGATGATCCCCAGCTCCGCGGCGCCCGCATTGCGACCGATCTCCTCGGCGCAGATATCAACCTGGATGATCTTCGCCTGGGGAGACCATTTCGGCGGCTCGCCAAAATGCAGAATCCAGTTCAGCCGCGCCCCAAGCACCAGCACCACGTCCGCGTGCTTCAGCGCCGTGCTCCGCGCGCTCGACACATTCAGGGGATGCGAGTCGGGCACTACACCTTTCCCCATGGGTGTCGGCAGAAACGGAACCTGCGTCTGCTCGACTAGCTTCCGGATTTTATCTTCGGCCCTTGCATACGCGGCCCCCTTGCCGATAATCAGTAACGGCGCACGCGCCGCCTTGAGCAACTGCGCCGCCTTGAGGATCATCGCGGGGTCCCCGCTCGCCTTGGGAGGCGGCGGGACGAGTATCTCCTCAGGCTCCGGCAGGCGGAAACCAGGCGCCGATTTGCCTTGGATTAAATCGGCGGGCAGGTCGACGAACGTCGGCCCGGGACGCCCGTACCAGCATGTCCGGTATGCGTTTTTGACGGCGCCGGCAACGAAAGCGAGAGACGGCGGTCGCACGGCGAACTTGGTGTGCGGCGTGAGGAACGAGATGGCGTCCATCTCCTGGAAGGCGCCCTTGGTGACGCCTGAGGTTTCCGCCGATCCGGCGAGGACAAGAAGGGGGAAGTTGTTCGCGGAAGCATTGCCAATCTGTATCACAAGAAATTGTCAGTCGCAGCACACAGCTTGGATGACTCGGACTGGACAGCGCTGGCGGACTCACCCCAGCTAAGGCATGGAGGACTCCTGGTCCTCCAACGACAAGACAAACACCAGGTCGTCCTGTCATATACCCATAAACACTCGCTGCATAGCTGCACGCCTGCTCATTGCGGAAAGCAACGAAGCGAATACCCAAGTTGATGGCTTCCTCGGCGATCTCAACCACTGATTTTCTTAGCCGAACTCCTTAGTAAAGGTAGGCTGACCTGTAGTCACCTGGAATCCCGACAATGCCAAAGATAACCCCAACACCTAGATCGCGCAGCGTCCGGGCAATCAGCTGAGCACCACTAACGACAGCCATCTTGGTGCTTCAGGTACAGTGAGTCAAGTTAATTTCAGGTATCAAGTATCAGACCATCGATGGAAGGCCATCTCGCGAAATCCAAGCTTCGGAGGATGGCGATGAATGAGGAGTCGTTCTCTTCCGAGGTCCAAGATGACGCAAGCCCGGAACGATTGCCGAGGAGAAGACGAGAAGTCAGGTCTTCATTATCACAGCAACATCTAAACATATGTACCTCCTTGACTTTAAAATATAAAAAAAAATAACTAGGTGGTTATAATCAGGGTTATTTAGTCAATAGCGACGGTAGACTGCGCATCGAGATATACTAAGTCTGCTGGAAAGAGACGGAGAGCAGCTTGCAGAGTATAGGTCTACTTGTTCGATGGCGATGATTTCTCAAGGCACAGTCAAATTCGCTGCGTGTTGTCTTGAGGGTACGAAGTAAAGAATATGGTATCCAACACATCAACTGAGACACGAAATAAATATGCCCTATCATGCCAAACCTTGTTCGTCCGTTCTATAAAGGTATCATCCTAGAAATCGAATTCTTTCCTGAACACATTCACATCCATCCCTGCCACTACCATATCAGCCAGATCCCGACGGCCCATCTGGCTGAATACACGCCGCAGCGTATCGTACAGGTTGGTGCTCTGATTCTGACTGATATGGAGCATCCGCTCAAGTTGTTCGTCATCAATACCGCCCTCACCACCGCCAACGATCTCACGAGCTCGCTCCCGGCCTTCTTGTTCGACGACACGGTGCATAGACAAAGCGCCTAGGAGGTGCTGTGCGGCCTCAGGAAAGCAACCAATGTTGATGCAGGATACGCCAAGGTTGTACCGGGCACGGACAAAGTTGGGGTTGATTGTAAGAGCTTGTTCATATGCCTGAATAGCCTCCTCTGAGCGACCGGAGTTGGCAAGTGTAGCTCCGAGACGGTTCCAGAGAAGATGAAGCTGCTCCTTCTGATTTACCGTGCCCGACTCGGTAGACGCCAGCGCTGCGGAGAAGCAGTCGACAGCCTTGTCGTATTCTTCTGCACAGTAGAAGAGAACACCCAACCCGACTTGAACGTCTGGATCCATGTGCTCTCCGGAAGGTGACAGCTGGGCCGCCTTGATGAACAGATCGGTGACCCGTTCATGTAGAAGCTGGCGATCTGTAAAGCCCAAGTCTGCGTCGGATGACACTTCCTTGGGATCGATGATCTGAGGATACTTGACAGAAAGCCACCGTTCGAGCGTCCGGTAAGCTGTCGAGTCATAACCTTCGTTTGTATACGAAACAGCCAACCCCATGAGTGCGTCCAAATTGTTGGGATCCACCTTCAGCGCTTGTTCCAGGGCACGAATAGCAGGAAGCTCCTTCTCATTCTGCGCCTGTGCGGATCCTAGCATTGTCCATGCTTGAACGTGCTGAGGGTCCTTCTGCACAGCCGCCTCGAAAGCCAACGCGGCCAAGGAAAGATTGCCGCCTTCGCGCATGATCTTGACGCCTTCTTCAAAGGGGTTGGCCACATTTCGGAACACGTTTTCCTCTTCGAACATGTAATCGCCCAGCTGAGGATCTCGGAAACGCGCGTGGAGATTATCAAAGCCGTCCCACTCGCCAAGGTCGCCCATGTGCATGCTGTCGTTGATATCGAAAGAGGCATCTTCCTCTGCCAGTTTCCTGCTTGCCGCCGATTCAGCTTGGACTCTTCGCCATACGCTCTCAAAAGCACCGTAGTCAGCAGTGGGGACTGACCTATCGAGCTCATCGAGCTCCGCCTCCATAGCCGCGTTGGCCTCATCGTCCAGGGTCTGGTTACCCGCCGTCTCCATCTCGGCAAACTGTGCCTCCCAGTTCTCGTCATCGAGCTCGACCATGCGGCCCTTGCCCTTGTCCTGAGTAGCGGCCTCCGCTGGCTGTTGTTGCATGCCCATGGGTGTATAGGACGGACGCATCATGCCCATTCCTCCCATCCCCATGTATCCCATGCCCATAGGACGCTGATAACCCGCCATCATCGGCGACGCGGACGTGGCTGGACTTGACGTTTGCGGCAGGCCGACTCGACTCTGTTGTTGGAAGCGAGCAAACTCCGCAGGTGTGAACGCGGACCCGTTGTTCATTAGAGGCCCTGTAGGGCCGGCAAAGGCAGCCTCCATCCGGGCATGTTCGCCAGTATCAAACTCAGCAGCCCACCCGGGAGACCCCGTCCTCGGCGGAGTGGTCTGAAAGTGATCTAACTCGCGCCTTAATTGTTCCATCGCAAATGGTTGCGGTGCTGCCCCAGGAATCTGGCCTGGTTGTTGTGCGGCGAACTCGTCCATAATCTACTTAGATTACCAATCCATTGTTAGCTAGAATTACTAGCAGCAGCTTCAATAAGAGTGAATTTTTCGGACCTGATCTTGACCACCCATCATACTCCTCGACCGCATACTCTCTTGCATGCCCCCGGGACCCCTGCCAACAAGGCGGTCCCGTTGGAGTGACTTGTCGTCTTGAACATGCTTTGTGAACTGTGTGAGCGGGTTCCCCGCGGTAGAGCACTCAGCGCCACCAAGGAACGACATGTTGACAGATTCACAATGAACTCGTCTGGAAAATTAACATCAATATTGAAGCAGGATTTGAACAATCAATGATCAGCTTCAATAGACTCGAGGATAAAAAGGAGGAGGATGGTAGATGGCAACGGTATCTCCGCCGAAACGTGGGGTGGTTTGAAACCGATCAAAGAGGTGCTGATGCCGAGGTCCGCCGCCAGGTCACGTGTTTTGATATCGGGAACTGTCCATTACTACCTCTCTATTACACAGGTGCTATGTTCCATCAGGTGTAGGCGGTCATTCAGATGTTTCTTAGATCGAGATACCACGGCTCTATGTATAGAATACATTTGTGAGTACCTGCATAGAATTTTACGCAAAATTGTACATCATTCGTCGAACTTTTGCAACACAACCAAACACATAAAAAGAAGCAGAGCCCAACTGAACGAATAATGCGACTGATCACTCTTCATCCGGAACCTCCCGGATACGAGAACCCTTCCTGTTGGTAGAACTGTAGTCCACGCGCAATCGTCGACCATAAGGTGCCTTCAGTTTGAGAATCTCGAAAGCCTTCTGAGCACTTTCGATATCGAGGAATTCTGCATGAGCGAAGCCGCGCGGGTGCCCTGTTCGTCGGTCAATCGACACCCGAACATCAATCACATTGTCGATATCTCTGAAGAGCTGGTTCAGATCCCGGTCGGTCATCTCAAACGAGAGGTTGCCCAGGTACAATGTCTTCGAAACGGGCTGCACGGACCTGGCGTTCCCCTTGGAGCTCGCAAATTGTGCAGTTACGCGACGGCCTTCATAGACTTGCATATGCGTAGCCTCAATGGCACGTGAGGCGGCATCAACGGAGTCAAAGTGCACGTATGCAAACCTATTCGGTAGAAAAAGACACATCGTTAGAATTCTCCTTTCCCACAAAATAATAGGAACTGGGCTCACCCTCTGCTCATTCCTCGGTTATCAGTAACGAGATCGACTCTCTCCACAACACCAAACTGCTCCATGTGTTCCTTCAAGTCTTCCGCCGTCACATCATAGAAGAGATTACCAACGTAGATTGACTCTTTAGGCGCGGGGGCTTCGTCCAAGATTCGGAGCCGCCTCTTCGGAGCCTCCGTACCACGAGCATCAGATTCCGGCGTAATGATGTCTGAAGGGTCATGACCCTCGTCCTCTGGTGAGCTCGTCGAATCCCGGCTGGCAGAGTTGTCGCTGAACCATCTGGTATGCAATGGTACTTGAGATTGCAGAGGGGATAATAAGGGCAGACGTGCGCGAGGTACGACGGCCCGGGCTGACCATGCCGGCGCAGAGACTGGGAGAGACAGGAGGCGGCTGGCCGCTCGCCGAAAGCAATGCCTGTAAAGAGAAGCAATCAGTCACGAGGCCCTTGATAGAGGAATACTATCCCAGCATCATATAGAACGATAGGTCAATTCCTTACATTTTCTGTTTTGCTCGAGAATTGAGTTGGGAATATAGAGAGGTGTGACCAGGGGCAAAAGGCAGAGAATGCGTTGAGCAAAATGTTCGTCTTATCGGATCCGATAAGGCCACGTGACTGCATCAGGCCATGCGCCATTATCATGAGGCTGATGGATTCTATGAATGACGAAAGGCTTGAGCTTTTACCAGCTTTTGTCTCGTGCGAAGAAAGGAGAGTGAAACCAAACTACTACCAACTACTGAGGCGGTAATCACAGTGGATTTTGGGAATCGAGTGGAGACATAGCATATATACAGCCTTCTGTTTTGTACAATTTCCCATAAGATCGTGATTTAGTCCTGAGAAAACGCCACACCTCCAAATCATACACCAGTATAAGAAAGATAATCTTGCAGAAAAATATTGAATCGCTGGATACCTGGCGTTCCAAACAGACTGCTTTTGCAATCGACATGAGTACTATTATAAGATGCCCTCGCCTGCAGCGTTGTTGCTTTTCTGGGAAGAGTTGTTATCGTAAGTCCCGTTAAAGCCCGGACTCTCGTACTTCACTGGGTCTGGCGAGAAGACATTGGGAAAGCGAGGCAAAGGCCGCATATTATCTGCAGCGTTGCCTTGCTGCATGGCAGGTAATTGTGTGGATGACAAGGACCCTTGACCTTGTACCGATGAGTGCAGTGGCGGTGCTGGTGATGGTTGCTGCTGCTGTCCATCAAACGTTGGCCACCATTGGTTCGGTATGTCAAGATTCGAACTCTGAATATAAGTGTCCCAAGAATCCTGTTCTCGGGCGTTAGTGATGTCCAGTGGGGTCAAGGCATGAAAGCGTACCCAATCCAAATTCAGCTGCATATCAGGCAATTGTCCAAACATTGTGCTGAACGGAGACAGAGCCCCGGGCATCTCTGCTGCGGATCCAAATGGCCCCGGGGCTGAAGGCGTTTCTGACACTTTGAAACCAGTTTCATTGAATGCTGGGGATCCTGAGTTTACGGCGCTCAGTCCACTGCTCAATAATCCCAAGGTCATTGCGGCGCTTTGCTTCTCGTCCTGAGGCTCGAAGGCCGACGAAGTGGTATTGCTGTCTGGAAACCCTAAATTCAGTTTGCTAAGCATCACCCCGAGAATGCTAGAGGCTTTCCAAGCTTCAAGTGACTCGTCACGGAGTTCATCCCAAACCTCTCGACAACGTTGCAATGCCATGATCATCTCCTGACGTCGGTCCCGGCCCCACGCAAAGGTGTCGCCGGAATCTCTTCCACCGGCTTGCAATTTGAGTCCATGATACAGGTCAAAGCAGACAATAGTTGCAGCGAGCAAGTAATCATTGGAGCTGAGGGAATTTATGCAATTCTTTTTTGTGTGTAAACGTCCCGTCGGCCTTGTCTCTGCGTGTAGCATTGACTGAAACCGCAGCAGCTCCATGGCTGAATCGATGCAAGTCTTGCGTGAGTAGGCGAATCGGGGATTTCCGCGTGCTGGAACGAGATACGGCCGGTGCAGAACACACTGCGATTTATGGTAGACGCTCATTATCTGCCAAAGATCAGTATTACAAAACGCGGGATAACTGGCAAGTGCTTGACGTACACCGAAGCGCGACATAATAAGATTGGACGGGTCCAACTGACACTCCTCAAAAGGACGAATGTGAAGATGCTCCGGAATGAGGTCCCGGGCTCGGCGGAGCTCGGCATCCAACTCCATCACCTTGTCATAAGATTCACTTTGCACACTCGAGGCGAGCTCGCTAACTCGGCCAAATCCGTACGTCAGACGGGCTTTGGCAATGAGATAGGAGATAGGTGTCGGTTCATTCGGCGGTCGTGAGGGAGGAAGTTCCTTGCAATTTTCATCGAAATCATCGTCATATAGATTCCGCGGAAGCTCCGTATCACTATCCACAGTGCGAATCATGCTGGGCAGCCCAATCTGAAACGAAAAGAGCAAGTCGGATTGCCGCACGAAATTCCATACGCGCCGGCGCATCTCACCTTGAAAGGGGGTAATGTTGGGGAAAACTTTTGAGTCCCGGTGGTATCCCATTCTCATCGCTAGCCTTGCGACGACACCTACAAGCACCCAGACAGAAACATCTGCTTCCTTCGTTTGACGAAAGTCACCATGAAGATGGAAGATGAATGTCTCGATCAGGTAGGGATAAGGTTTGGTATAATCGGCCAGAGTCAGACACTGAGCGACCAGATTCCGAAAAGTTCCAGCCATGTCCAGGGATTTTCCTCGAAACTCGGGCGGCTCGTCCCCTTCTTGGTTATATGACAGCATAGCAAGTCGCATCATGGCGAACAGCATGCCCACCCAGACAATGCACGTTTGAGAAGGATCTTCCCAATGTTTGTTATACTGGGGAGGAGTCAGAAGGGATAACGGTGTGCAGGATAACAATTATGCTTACCTGAGCTTGAAACGTTGGACCGTGAAGAATAACTGTTCACGAGTTAGCCATTTCGTGCATTTACATGCAAGTTGTCTGGGTCAGTCGGTACTCACGAGTTGCTGGATCATAGCTATTGAAGTAGCGTGCAATAAGCATATCTGTTGTATACCTCGAGGGAAAGGAAGACATAATCTCTGCGCGGCTGGCAGGTTTCATGACCCCAAGAAGTAGCGTGGAGCCCGGAACATCGGACGGGAAGCTGGTTGCCTTGAACTTCTCGGCTTGCTCCTCATACTGCTTTTTGTGTGTGTGGAAGTAATTACGAACTTCAGCAATCTGTAGTTTCATGTAAACAAAGAGAACTCACGAGCGCACGGTCAAGGGCTGACTTACATCGTTGAGGACGGAAGCCCAATGCGCATCGCTGATATAGTATGATTTATTGTTGTCGACTTTCATGATACCAAACGACTTGGTAACTTGCTCTGTATCGCTCTCCTCCGGAGCATTTGATGTCTCTTCGTCCAGATCGATGTCGTGACCCTGGTTGAGGGAGCCCCCACTACTGCTGGTTCCGGAAATTGCTGCCATTGCCGCTGCCGGGCCTGCAGACTGCGATCCGTTGGTCATCAGGGACAGTACCAAGCTCTCGAGTCGATCTATTCTGTTCTGCATATCGTCTGGGGAACTTGAGGCCGAGTTCTGTGTTGCGTTCTTCCTCCGCGCGCTTGCTTGAGCATAGGTACAGGAGGAAGCATCGCCTCGCTTTACGCAGTTTTCGCATGGGTGGGCGCGGTTACATTTCAATCTTTGATAATACGGTGTTAGAGTATGCTCTTCTTCAGATGAAGGAATAGGAGAAAATACTCACTTTCTATGCCGGCAGGGGCCGCAAGAAAGTGGCACCCTGTTTCGCTTTCGGATGACTCTAAACTGACCTTCCGGCGAAACGGCGCCAACGCTCGAGGAGGTAGACGGTGGAGTAGGCGACATGTCGGAGATGAGGCCTTGGTGAAAGGTTGTGCTAGGTTTGTCAATTCGTCAGCCGAGCCACGTAGGCCAACAAGCTTCACTTCAATATCCCTAAGCTTTCCGAATGGGCGCGGCGCAACAACGAGCTTTGAGCGAGCCTGACACCAAGTGCTTATCTGAGACTGGGATATCTCAATGCAGGTGTGAAATGTGCGTCAGGGTTGTGGCGCGCTCGATTTGAGAGGTATCTGAGCAGAGGTGTGCACAACGCAGTCTCGTCGACTTGGGCGGATTAAGTTCTCAAGATGGGAGAAGACACAGGTGTGATTACTGCTAGTAAGTTGCGACAGCGTTTCAGCGGAGGGTCCAGCAGCAAACAATGAGCCTGGATTGCTAAGCTTTAGTGGGGTTGATAGGTTGCGGCGGCGTTTCCTCGAGTTGAGCTCGTTGGCGATTTATGCGATACGGCTTTCCTGCTGTTGATAGCACGCCCGCAAACACCACAGATATGAAGTGCCTGAGCTACTGTGCGTTAATAACCAGAATCGCAGAAGGCGATCGAAGGCAGTGTGGATGGGCGGACGGGCACAAGGGCTATCAGTCGAAACAGGGGGGCGATGGACCAATCTTTCATTCTTCTGCGATATGGCGACCCGCGGAAGAGATGGGCATTCAATAAGATGCGCCAGTGCTTCGAGAACGAGAATTAAGGATACAGATGAGAAAGGACAAAAGATAATGGAAGGATGGTCAACTGTGGTACCCTGTAGTCAATGATGATGAGGATCCAGATTACCTATTGATTATCTCCGTTATCACCACGCTTGCTGCCTGAGGCCAAGACGCCGTTCTTACTGTGAGAGTAGTCTTGTCTACAGAGTACTTCACACCAGATAATGATCCTGATTATCGGCTAAAATTACGACGCAAAGAAGGCATATTGTCATCGTCAGAAGTATCACTAACCAAATGGTTCTTTTGCCATGTGTAATATGATCGGGCATGAAGCAGACTGCCTAGATGCAGGGCTACAGGCAGCTACCTAGTTACGCGGGCCCAAGACAAGACATCGCAGCAAAGTTGTAGTCTAGGTAGAGAGAGACCTACCTGGATCTAGACTACAGTAGGCAATTGCCAATCGCATCCTTTTTCGCCAGTTTCTTTGTTACCTACCTTACCTTATGAAAAGAGGGAGAAAGGAAGAAATTTGATTTGTCGATTGCTCAAGGCTAAGAGGATATATCCCAGGGTACCTCTCTAGCTTCACACTTGCGATTGAGTCATCGGAAAGCCACTAACTAACCAACCAACTAAACAGCACAGCCGCAACGCCTGTATTCTGCCGTTCCCACGTCCCAGTGACCCCGTCAGCAAAACCAATTGAAATATGGATGTGACCAAGAAAGGCTTGTTGGTGGTGTTGGTGGCTAGACAGACAGCGGGGAAGATCCTCTATCTACTCCGTAGAGTCTTACCGACTTTGGCATATGTGAGAGGTACCATGGAATATTAATCCGTGTTTCTGTCGAAAAAAACTCTCTATTATGGAGTACTCCATACCTACTTATCTTCTAAAGACACAGATGCATCAAAAAGCAACATCATGATGCTATGTTCAGGCGGGGTTCGGAACAGTTGGAAACATAAAATTAAATAACGGACGTCATTCTGTGCGCGTTTCCCAATCCCTCCTATATTTAATCAGGAGACAGATCCAAATCATATTTGCAAGTGCTTTGGAGTAATCTTCAGACATCATATCTACTTGAAGCAAGACAATCTCACCGTCTCTTTTATGTACTGTAGATCATCCCCAAGCTACAAGGCAAGTAACAACAAAGAACGGTCTGTCGATAGCCACCTTCCTACATTTCCTGATGCGCCGCCTAGGTTTCAATTGGTCTGAATCGCCATAGGCGATGTGCAATCCTTTGCCAACTCATTTTCTTTCTCACCAGTTGCATATCGCCGTAGTAACCGGCTGATGGGCAAACAGAGCTATATAAAGCGTGGCCAAGTGGGGGAGCTGCAGATAACTACTAAAATGTCCCCCAGCGCTTAACCCAATCTTCCTTAGATCATTCTTTCTCACAATTTCAATTTTCTTACATACAACTGGTGAAAATCACCACTAATTCCCTTTCGGGTTCAATTCTACAATGTCCTCAAGAGGTGCTGGAGATTCGCAGCCTGGACGGGGTAGAGGAGGCGACCGCGGACGGGGACGGGGACGCGGTGGAGATCACGGCGGTGGACGTGGAGGTGGCCGAACCACGGAGCTTCCATTCCGTCCAAGCGAGTCAAGAGGCGGTTCTTTTCGAGGAGACTCAAGAGGCCGTGGAGATGCATCCAGAGGTCGCGGAAGAGGGGACTTTGGAGGTGGTGGCAGAGGGGACTTTGGAGGTAGAGGCGGTAGAGGCGGTGGCTTCAGAGGCGGTCGCGGTGACCAAGGGCCGAGGATATTCTCGTATGTTGGCCATCAATCCCTTCTTTTTGTCTAACAGTGCATTGGTTGATTCTTTCCTCTTGATTTAGTCAGGGTGGCCGGGTTGTTGCACCTAGCCCAAAAGTCGAACAGACTGAGGCCGCCATAGCCAAGGCTCTGGTAGCAAAGCAACAGAAAACTCCCGGTCAGGCTCGTTACCCAGAGCGTCCAGGTTATGGAACGCAGGGCAATCCAGTGACACTCTACGCCAATTACTTCGAGCTGAAGTCCGTGGGAAAGGAATTATTCCGCTACAATGTCGATATCGTCGCCGATTCAGCTAAAACCAAGCCTACTGGAAAGAAAGCCCGACAAATCATCCGGCTCTTGCTGGACGAGCACTTCTTGCAATACCAGAACAGTATTGCCACGGATTACAAGTCAACCCTTATCTCAAAGATCGAGCTTCCCAGTCAAGGGCAGTACGACGTCCGTTACCGTGACGAGCACGAAGACGACTACCCAGAGCAGCCTAGGGTTTACCGTGTCAACTGCCAGTTTACTGGCAAACTGAACCCCGGCGACCTCCTTGACTACTTGACGTCGTCAAATGCCTCCGCCATGTTCGAGTCCAAGGCGGAGGTCCTCCAGGCGATGAACATCGTCATGGGCCATCATCCAAAGACGGACATGGCCGTTGCATCGGTTGGCGCAAATAAACACTTTGCATTGCATCCAGATGTCGCAGAGAGATACCACCTTGGCGCAGGCCTTGAAGTCTTGCGGGGCTTTTTCGTCAGCGTTCGAGCTGCAACTGCTCGTATCTTGCTCAATGTCCAGGTCAAATATGCTGCCTGTTACCAGGAAGGGCCGTTGGCAAATGTGATCAACGAGTACCAACGTGATAACAATAGAAATATCTACAAACTGGAGGCTTTCCTGAAGAGGCTGCGGATTCAAGCGACCCATATTGTCAGGAAGAATAAAAAGGGACAAGTGGTACCAAGGATGAAGACCATCGCTGGACTCGCAACTCGGGCTGATGGCGCGTCGCTTCCTCATCCCCCCAAGGTCGCAAGACATGGAGCTGGCCCAAAAGATGTTCAGTTCTTCCTCGAGGCGCCTGGACAGAAGAGCGAGCCTGGGGACTCCAAAGGCAAGAAGGGTAAGAAGCCTGCGAAAGCTGGCCCAGCACCAGGCGGTCGGTACATCACCGTCTCGGATTTCTTCTTGCAAGGTAATTCCCCTAGACCGAGAACAGATATTGAAGAAGAACAGGACTGACGAGACTGGTAGAATACAACAAGACCTTGGATCCCAACATGCCGGTGGTCAACGTTGGCACCAGGGATAACCCGTCCTACCTGCCTGTTGAAGTCTGTCTGGTCGAACCCGGACAGCCCGCAAAGTCCAAGCTTACCCCAATGCAAACGCGCAGCATGCTGAACTTCGCCGTGAGAAGTCCTGCTTTAAACGCAAATTCGATTGTCTCCAAGGGCACTGCTGTCCTCGGCCTGAAGGATCCCCTTAACCCCACCCTTGTAAGTTTTCTTTAACCAGTGTCATTTTAGCTCTTGTTGACTGATGTTCATAATAGACAAATTTTGGCATGCAACCAGATCTCCAGCTCGTTACTGTTGCTGGTCGCGTCCTCTCTGCGCCGCGGGTATACTACCGAGATGCCAAGTCGAACCAGAGACACATCGATACCATGGGTGGCAGCTGGAACATGAAGGCGATCAAGTTCTCCACACCTACAAAGCTGCCTTCTTGGACTTGGCTTTATATTGACACTGAACGGGGCAGACCGCACTTTGAGAATCCGGGTCAACTGAATGCTTCTCTTCAGGCCTTCACGGCCAAGCTGAACGAGATTGGTGTTGCTGCCGCCGCTCCCAAGCCCGGAATGATGATTAGGTTGACTGGAAATAATCACGAGGAAGAGATTGACAGAGCAGTGGGCGAGCTAATGGGTCGCCACAATCCCACACTCATACTCACCATCCTCTACAGCAGTGACGCAGAGGCATACAACTGCATTAAGCAGATCTGTGACGTTCGCCGGGGCGTGCGCAACATCAACGTCCTCGCCGAGAAGCTGAAAGGTGCCAACGACCAGTACTACGCAAACGTCGGCCTCAAGTTCAACCTGAAGCTAGGCGGCGCCAACCAGGCCCTCAAAGCGAGCGAACTGGGCATCGTCGCCGAGGGCAAAACAATGCTCGTCGGCATCGACGTCACGCACCCATCCCCCGGCTCCTCCGCCGAAGCCCCCAGCGTCGCCGGCATGGTCGCCTCCGTCGATGCATCCCTCAGCCAATGGCCCGCCGACATCCGCATCCAAACCTCCCGCCAGGAAATGGTCTCCGACCTCGACGAGATGCTCAAAGCCCGACTGCAGCGCTGGGCCCGCGCCAACAAGAACGCCCTCCCAGAGAACATCATCGTCTACCGCGACGGCGTCTCCGAAGGCCAATACGACGTCGTCATCGAGCAGGAACTGCCTCTGCTGAAGAAAGCCTGCGCAGAGACCTACCCAGCCGCCGACACCAAGAAGAACCTCCCGCGCATGTCCATCGTCATCGTCGGCAAACGCCACCACACGCGTTTCTATCCCACCCGCGACGAGGACGCCGACCGCTCCGCCAACCCCAAAAGCGGCACCGTCGTCGACCGCGGCGTCACAGAGGCCCGAAACTGGGACTTCTACCTCCAGGCGCACACCGCAATCAAGGGCACCGCCCGCCCGGCTCACTACTTCACCGTCTGGGACGAGATCTTCGCCCGCCAGAAACCCGTCGCCCCCTTCCAGAACGCGGCCGATATCCTCGAGGATCTCACCCATCGTCTTTGCTACCTGTTCGGCCGTGCCACCAAGGCTGTGAGTATCTGCCCGCCTGCCTACTACGCGGACTTGGTCTGCACTCGAGCCCGCTGCTACCTGAGCAGTGTCTTCGATCCGACCCCGATGGCTACCCCGGCTGCGAGTGAGATTGCGGGGAGCGGACGAGGTGGGCGTGCGGAGAGTAGCGATGTTCAGATCCATGCGAATGTGCGTGATACCATGTTCTACATCTGATTCATTGAGGTGGTTATTTTTGTGGCCGGTTCCATTGTCTGTTTTGAGGGTGCGAATGCACTTTTTCAAGTCCATACTGTCGTTCGTTACACGCCAAATTGTCTTCCAGTTGGTTATTCCAAAGCGAATCAGATTGCGAGTCGTATCTTACCTGCTAGTTCAAAACGTTTGGTTTCACTATTGGATACTATTCTATATTCAGGGAAGCAAATCATACACAGTCCTAGTAGCTGTACTGGCTCTGAAATTGAATAATCTGTAAAGAAAATAGAGGAAAAGGGCAGAAATTGGGAATAGAAGATGGACGAGAAGAATGGAAGCAGAGTACACAGACGGGGAAACGGAACGGGCAGCTTGAGAATGAAATAATATCATGGATCCGTGCAGGCATTGGCCGTTAATCGATGTTCTGACTCATATTGCTAATTCATCGAGATATGGTATCACTTCTGTTAGTGGACTTCGACAATTGTCGCACATTGCCTTGAGTTCGAGCCGGTAGAACAAGCGGCTTCCCAAATCATATTGGTTTATTCCTCATCGCCAAAGCCCCAGTGCTTTTCATTGACGTGGCGCATCGCACGACGCTGAGGCGGAGGTGCAGTTTTACTGGGCTGCGGAGACTCATCATATGCTTCCCAGGAAGACTCCATCATCTTGACGGCCTTCAACCGATCTGTCGCCATTGGCTTCTCGTTCTCGTGGCTGACTTTGCCATCAGCGGGGGAGGACCCGGCCATGCTCCAGTGACTCTCAAAGTCCTTCTTGCGATTGCCGCCGTTTGGGACCATAGAAAGTGGTGCCTTCTCCGCCGCATTCTTTCCAGGAGACTCTTCTTCATTGTACATGTGGGTTTTATAGAGATTAAGGCCCTTGTTCTGGAAAGAGCTGATGATGCGGGACTTGCGCTCGTCCTCATCATTATCCGCGAGGTGGAAATGCGTTTCCGCATCGGGTCTGGGCTGCGGTACATGAGGTTTCACAACAGGAGTTGGCTGAACCTCGTCATCGCTCCATCCAAAGTGCCGTTCCTCCTGAGGACGGACGTGACGTTTAGGCTTCTCTGGTGTTGCAAAATCCTCGAAATCCCAGTGAGGGATGTGGCGCGACATGGGGCGACCGGGTTTCGACTTCACTTCGCGTTGGCCGTTATCGGCGCCGATTTCAAAGTGATCAAACCGTTTCGGGTTTGTCTTGTAGGCGATTTGTTGCTTAGCCTCGGATTCATCATCCTCGAAAATACGAGAAGCGCGAAAGTTCTTGCCTGCGCCAACTTTGGGAGCAATGACCCGGGGTTTGGAGGGCGTAGCCTCCGGCGAATCGTTTTCGTCTTCGCCGACAAAGAGTTCGCTGTAATCGCGCGGTGGGGGCTTTGCGGATGCAGGAGCACGAGGAGCACGCACTGGCTGAGCGCGATCCTTTCCAGGCGACAAGAGTTCTTCCAGAGACTCTGCTGCGTAGGGATCCTTGATATGTCTCTTCGAAGGAGAGAGAGGCCTCGATTCGTCGCCGTTTTCCTTTCTGGAGGGTTGAGAGGATGCAGGAACCTTGGTCGCAGGGGCCTCGCCGGCGGGTGTAGAAGCGACGGCAGCTTTGATCAGGCGTGTCTGGTCCTTTGCGTCACGAATGGGCCAACTGCGCCCGCGAGCACCGATAACGTCAACCTGTTTCAGTAGTGAAGCTTGGTCCCAGTAGATTCTAACATTCTGAATTTGTTTCTCGGAATCAAAGCGCACGATATGGACCTATCGAAGCACACCAGGAAGTTTAGCTTGAGTGGACAATCGAAAGAGCGTCGGAATTGAGAACATACCGTGGGGAAAGTTGCGACTCGGTCGGCCAGGAAATTATCGTCCAGAGAGGGGAGATAGGCCCCGCCTCCAGACACAAACTCCAGCGTAACCTCGACATCCAAGCATAGAGAATCTGAACCTTCGATTGCGCCGATGATCTCTGCGGCTTTCTTCTTCACGACGGTCTCTTGCTTTGTCAGATGGCCAACGATCGCATCGGCACCGTCGAACTGGGTAGCTGTGGTGATATAGATCAAGGAGGCGTTGGCGGCCAAGGGAACAGACTTTGGATTCGCAAGGAACCTCTGGTACAGGTCCTTGAGAGACATGATTATTCCAGATACGATTCAAGATTCGAACGAGCGTGGAGGATCGAAACGAATTGATGAATCAGTGTTTGGAAGAGGTCGTTCAGAGATGATTGGATCGCAAGTAGTCGTTCGCGTTCGCAACAGTGGGCAGGCGCGCGGAACTGTTTATGATGGACACGAACCACAGTTTGCTTGGACCTTTCCAGAGTCTGTCAATTAACGGTTCCCTTGCGCCCTCAACAATAATAAGAGAAGTCGTCTACCTTTGGAGTTATGTAGACGGGAATGAACTCTGGTATTTGAGGAATGTGGCAGAGAACCACCAACAGAATATGTCAGATCAGGCACTAGGTAATGAACAAGGAAGCCGTGTCTCTCAAGAAGTATGTAGATACTGAAAGGACAACAATTACAATCGAAACAAAAACATTAATGGCAGTCAAGGTAGTATTTGATTGACCGGAAATGCAACGCGTCCGTATGAAGCCGCTTTATTATTAGCTATTTGCCTAAGAGGTGAATAATAATAAAATGAAGAGGAGTAAACTACACGGGACAATCACAATAAAAACAACGGGATGGCTCAATACTCTCCAATGGTCCATTATTATGGAGTAGCCTAGGACGCTGGACTTTGGAGTCTGGAAATGATGAATTTAACGAGACCCGGGTTCCATTAGCATCTGGACAATCAAACGCTGCGTTTAAGTCTCGCGCACGGCTCCATCAGTCCATCTCCCAAGAAGGACCGCACCAGTGTTTCACCACATCGGCTGCAGAGCCACACTCCAGAAGTATCGTCTCTCGGGCAACTACGGAGTAGGGGGCTTTAGTCTCCGCTGGTTGGTGATTATGGCTAAGTAGTCTACTCCGTACTCAGCTGTGCTAGGGGTCATGGAGAGGATGGGAACATCTGCACATAGATAAATCTGGATAGAATTTCGACTCAAATGGTTGTATATTGGCTCTAAAGCTCGTACGTCAAAGGACAAGGAGTATTTACCATGATCAATGGGAAGGGCGATCTTCAACTCCCGGATGGGGATTACCCCAACTGAAGACATGTTTTGAGATGTACTTTCGAAGCTCTCATTTTCGGAAGCAGATCTCCAGATGTGTACTCAATAGCAAAAATACTCCGATTATCTCGTCGTACGCTATCGTGCAGCCCTCAAAACGAAGATCATGCGGATGCTCTTTCGGATCCTTTCTTCAATAGTATAAGCCGAACGCAGCCGCTCTCACAATGGAGAGGAGTATTCAGGCTGCGGTAAATTCTGAGGCATCTTATTGTCCACTTCGAGAGCATCTTCCGGAGATGATTGGTCCCTTAAATCCAATCGTCCATGTACTCAAAATCATAGTATGCCTCATGAGGGATGTTGGGATGAGGTGCTGATATTATGGCAAGAGTTTATCAAGTGTTATTATAATGGTCTAAAGCAAGTCAAACAATGATTAGTGACGATGCTCTTATGATTAGGACACGCAGATGATGCACTCACCCAAGGTAATCCTCTTTGATGGTTCCAATTGCATTGATAGCAGCTACGTCAGGCTTGACACCGAGGATTTTGAGCCGTAAGCTGGTTCCCTTTTCGATGACCTGATCGGCATGATCCGTGTACTGAGGAGGTACTGTATTTGGCTCCCACTTAATATCCGAAGGAATGTTCTTGCCGATCGATTAGCATTGACACTTCATCTAGATTCAAGTATAGGTGACATACTTTTCGCGCAATGAAAACAGATAGCGGACCGGCCAAGGTGAAAATGCCGGTAGGCTTGACAGAGGTAACGATTGCATCGACCTGAAAACAGAAGTCAGAATGAAGAGCACAATTGCATCTGTAACCTTGACAGCATACCGTCTCCCCTCTGAACGGCTTCCAAATGATCGCACGATATTTGATTGTGTATTCGGCTTGCCCGCTTCCTGGAAGCACCCGACCCTCTCCAATATCTACCATGTCCATGACACAAATAACAAAATGATCACCAGTACACCTGCCTTCCTCTTCCTCGTTGAGCCTATTGATCAAATATTCTCGCATATTGGGCCCGAAGTACGACGGGTGCAGCGTGATCACCTTGGTCTCTTCTTTCAAGAAAAACATGGCGCAAGTCTTTTTTCAAGTCGCGCAAGGTTATTATTCCGTCGACACCACTCTTGCCCAACTCTATACGACACGAGTCTCCGATTGAGCGTTTATGCAGTGGTATGCGGTCCTCGATTCAACCAGAGTCTCAAGGCTCGTTACTGGCGATGTTGAGCAGGCGGCGGTATGATCAGGCGCAAAGAGAATTCAAACAATCGTAGCGACTGCGGTTGGTCAAGTGAGAGGCGTAAATGTCTTGGGAAGTGGATGTTAACGACAGTGAGATCAGTCGCTCATGGTAAGAGTCAGCGACATGCAATTCTGCTTTGGCAGGAGGCCCTCAGAAAAACGCTAATAGAGGGTATAAAACCGAGACATCAAGAACAGACTGGTATCAAGTATCGTCAATTCTCTGATGGGAACGCCAGACACAGAAGCTCTGGTTTATGAAGATACCTCAGTCAGGCAATCGTTTCAAGTAACTGCCCGATCAACATTAAGAGCTGGATGGAGTCACCTGACCTGGATAATTTGCACAATACTAAGGTAAGAGTACCTTAACGAGATGAATCCCGCATTACAGTACCGTACAACTATTTTATCCAGTTACTCTCATAAAGTTGTAATTAAACATTTCGGATACAACCTAATTGCGCATCCTCGGCTGACAGCCCAGCATAAGCTAAGCTGCCTAAGACGGCATACTTAGGACATTATTACCTCTCTACTCGTACTTGAAATGCCTTATTTCTCCACCACGTAGCTGGCCTGATGGTAGCATCCCCGTCGCTTTGAAGCTGGCAGACAACTCTCTCCATGCTACCAGTTTGATTCAATAAAGTCGTTGAACAGGCTCAGAGAAGTTCACAGCCTAAAGTAAAATGGCGTTGAACCTTGAGAAGCAACTTCTTTTTGTGAGTCTCTTCAGATTTTCGTGATTGATGAACTAGTGCTTATATCTACAGTATGGTGCCTATCACAACAATCCGGTAGGCTTCCAACACTCTCCATCCCCGCAATCAACATTTAAGCTTATTCTTTCTTAGGTGAATGTGGCTATTCACATCACCTGTGTACCGATACTCTTGTTCACAGGTATAGCTTTGGTACGTTTACCAGTCTCAAACGCTGACCTCGATAGCACTGACAAGTGGAGCCTCAGGCTTCGAATTCGCCGGCCCTATTCAACCTTCCTGAAGCTCTTAGCTTTGAATACCTCCCAGCCAATCTTGGCACGATCGCAGCCTTTGTATATGCTACTTTTTACATACTCCTAGAGCCTGTGGCCGGGGGACTGATCGCTCCACTCCTGATCGCTGGCGCAGGTTACGCCAACTACCTGCTGAGCACCTACGGCACGACTGTCAATTACTGGGCCGGTGGAATCCACGTCGTTTCGTGGTTGCTGCAGTTCGTCGGCCATGGCATCTTCGAGGGAAGAGCTCCAGCATTACTTGACAATCTCGTCCAAGCCTTGCTCCTTGCTCCCCTCTTCGTCTGGTTGGAGATTCTGTTCTTCCTCGGATATCGTCCTGAGCTGAGAGCCAGATATGAAGAGAGCGTGAAGAAGGAAATTGCTGCCTTCCGGAACAAGAAGGGTGGCGCCGCGAAATAGTCTGCTGGTATAGCTTCCTTTTGACATGAACGGCTTTGCATGGCTCGACTGTATTAGCGTGCACATGGTAAGTGGCTTATGGCTGTAGCTGTGGTTGCCTTATCCTTCTTTGTATCAGAGCTCTTGCGCTGGTATGTAACAATGGTAAGATTATTGGAAATCCTTTGCGGTTGTAACTCCGTACATTCAGACTCAACCCGACTCTATGTACAGCTCATGATGTATCTGTTATGGTAGCGGGTGTACATTTGTTTACCCGATGTAAGCAGTATAACCTTTCGCATGAGCGGCATGGAGAGTATGGTACACAGTACTCTCTTGTAAAGCACCAAAGTTTGGTGTAGATAGATGCTCCGTTGGCAACATCCTGAATTTCCAGGTTGGTTGCTGTGACGAAAACATGGATGACTAAGCCACTAATATCCGCAGATCCGAGAAAACGAAAAATGGAATTGCCAGCTGTCCCCGATGGGCAAGCTTAGAGGAATTGCCAATATCATCGACAATACGGAGCTTTATAAGATACGCTTTTTTTTAATGTACAATATAGAGACATAAGAAAAGCAAGACTGTAGTGTATAATAATTTATGGAGCGAGAGTGCTGTGGGAAAACAGTATCACTGACCTGTATTCTAGGGGGGGTTGGTGTTCCACACTAGGGCGGCTTCGGAGCCCGTTGGTGAGGCTCGGCAAACTAGGCTTAGTGGCTGGCAGTCCTGAGAATCCTCCCAACCTTGACGACAAAGCTCTCCTTCTATCCATCCACAATCCTTTCTCCTCTGCCACCTCCTCCCCAATTATATCTCTCCTTCAGAGAAACCACTCTCCCACACCTCTGAACCCCCATCACAATGTTCAGGAACGCTTTGCGGCAGTCTAGCCGCACCGTTGCGGCTGCCACTGCCACTGGCAGGATTGCCTCGGTGAGTCTCATCCCTCCTCAGGTCGACCTGATCGCATCAATATGGTCGTTTCCATCTCGAGAGAATATCTCAATCGGTGCTCAAATCGCCTCACCATACCTCGGCATATTTTTTGAATTGGTTTCACTCATTATGGTTGGATTGTGCTGGCGTTGACAAATTTTGCGTCTCGACAGGTTCGCGCGGCTGTTCCCGGTCCCCTCGCCGGTGCCTCCAAGCAGGTCCGTTCCTACGCTGCTGAGGCCAAGGCCTCTCCCACAGAGGTTTCCTCCATCCTTGAGCAGAGAATTCGTGGTGTTCAGGAAGAGGCTGGCCTTGCTGAGACTGGACGTGTCCTTTCCGTCGGGTATGTGCTAGGTTAATGCTGGTTGAAAAATTCGCACTCCGCCGCATTTACGCCGAAATCATCGATTGCGACGGATATTCCGGTGTCTTTTCAGTTAGGAAAAGTGACTAATCTGCTTTTGCCTTGTAGTGACGGTATCGCTCGTGTCCATGGTATGACCAATGTCCAGGCTGAGGAGCTGGTTGAGTATGTATCGAACTTTTGATGGTGTACTTCAGATAACTGACAAATGACTAGGTTCGCCTCTGGTGTCAAGGGTATGTGCATGAACTTGGAAGCCGGCCAGGTCGGTGTTGTGCTTTTCGGTTCCGACCGTCTCGTCAAGGAGGGTGAGACTGTCAAGCGTACTGGAGAGATTGTACGTTAAGTTTCCTGATATCGAGGCATCTACCCTTGAGATATACTTACAGCGCGCGCAGGTCGACGTTCCTGTCGGTCCCGAACTTCTTGGCCGTGTCGTTGATGCCCTTGGTAACCCCATTGATGGCAAGGGCCCCATCAACACCAAGGCCAAGAGCCGTGCTCAGCTCAAGGCCCCTGGTATTCTGCCCCGTCGCTCCGTCAACCAGCCCGTCCAGACTGGTCTGAAGTCTGTCGACGCCATGGTCCCCATCGGCCGTGGTCAGCGTGAGTTGATCATTGGTGACCGTCAGACTGGCAAGACCGCTGTTGCTCTCGATGCCATGCTGAACCAGAAGAGATGGAACAACACCTCCGACGAGAGCAAGAAGCTGTACTGTATCTACGTTGCCGTCGGTCAGAAGCGTTCCACTGTCGCTCAGCTCGTTAAGACCCTTGAGGAGAATGACGCCATGAAGTACTCCATCGTCGTTGCTGCTACTGCTTCCGAGGCCGCTCCTCTGCAGTACCTCGCTCCCTTCACTGGCTGTGCCATGGGTGAGTGGTTCCGTGACAACGGCCGTCACGCTGTCATCGTCTACGACGATCTGTCCAAGCAGGCCGTCGCTTACCGTCAGATGTCTCTGCTGCTCCGTCGTCCCCCTGGTCGTGAGGCCTACCCCGGTGACGTTTTCTACCTTCACTCCCGTCTGCTCGAGCGTGCTGCCAAGCTGAACGATAAGCACGGTGGTGGTTCCCTTACTGCCCTGCCCGTTATCGAGACCCAGGGTGGTGATGTGTCTGCCTACATTCCCACCAACGTTATTTCCATCACCGACGGTCAGATTTTCCTGGAGGCCGAACTCTTCTACAAGGGTGTCCGTCCCGCCATTAACGTCGGTCTTTCCGTGTCTCGTGTCGGTTCCGCTGCCCAGGTCAAGGCCATGAAGCAGGTCGCTGGTTCCCTGAAGCTGTTCTTGGCTCAGTACCGTGAAGTCGCTGCTTTCGCTCAATTCGGTTCCGATCTTGATGCCTCCACCAAGCAGACCCTCGCTCGTGGTGAGCGTCTGACCGAGCTCCTCAAGCAGAAGCAGTACTCTCCTATGGCTGTCTCTGAGATGGTTCCTCTCATCTTCGCCGGTGTCAACGGTTTCCTTGACGGTATCCCCGTCGGCAAGATTCTCACTTGGGAGGCTGACTTCCTTGCCCACCTCAAGAGCAACCAGCCCGAGCTCCTCGAGACCATTGACAAGGAGGGCCAGGTCAGCAAGGAACTCGAGGCTCAGCTCCGTGAAGTCATTGAGAGCTTCAACAAGTCTTTCAACGCATAGGTGAGCAAAAGGCAATTGGGTGATTGATCCACCGTGTACTGTTTTTTCCTGACGCTATGTGTGTATAGACAAGATAGCTTGTACAATTTGATTCCACTGTTTTTCTCTTGTGTTCGAAGCTTCCGAAACGGGTTCGCCCCAGCGCAAGTGTAATCTCGGCTCGGTCATTGCACTCTCGCCTTTTCTGTAGCGAGGAAACTCTAGGATGAATGGTGCGGAGACAAAAATCAAAAGATACGATTAATATCCTGTACGTTTAGATCTTTTTGGGCAACAAGGGAGTGGGACATGAGGGGATGATTGGATCGTCAGCCTAACCTTCAAAAAGAGAAGGTACCGTCCGATTAACCTTCCATAGCGCAGCTTCTTCGTTACCATTATGCAGCCAGAAATATGATTTCCTTTGTTTCACTACATTTTCGGATCTGAGCAAGTCGGGCAAGCTCTCTTCGAGCTTTTCGCATTGGAGCCACATCCAGTGTTGTAAGAGCACATAACTATCATAGGTAGCTGTGACGAGGATGGGTCTATCAGGATTCTCGGGCTGCTTATTATCATTGACAAACTAGTATACTCCCGTGCTAACTGAACGGGGACTCTATGTATGGATTTGCGGAGTATATGATATCGCTCATTCAAAAAGGCGAGGTAAGCCACTTGGACGAATGATATTTACAACTGTATCTCACTTTGAACCTCAAGACTCAACAGAGATACATAGAAATAAATTCTTTTCTTTTGTTCAATTTGGGCTGGTCTCCTGTTTCCTCTTGCAGTGGGCCGAATGCGGCGTCTGCTTTATCGATAAGCGAGCAATCTTTTCCGTCCCAAAATTTTGTCAATGCCCCTCCATAGTTCGATCTCCGCAGAATAGCGACTAGTTCTCGCCTATCTCCAGATCATTTCGCTGTAATCGCGCAGATGGCTACACAAACAGACTCAGCGCACCCTCCTTGCAAGGTGGTGCTCTCTAAAAACGTTGCAAATAGCCTCGTTGCGGAGGTCCAGGAAGGTGTCAAGACCTTGGAGAAGCCGCCTCACCTTGTCGGATTCCTGGCCAACGATGATCCTGCGGCCTTGATGTATGCCCAGTGGACTGAGAAGACATGTCAAGAAAAGTGAGCACTCACCCATTCCTGCATTTATATGCGCCAATTGCGCTGTTTCGTCTCTTGTGTTCCTTACGCCGTCAATTGCGATCTCGGAGCATGGCATAGGCATCGTTCTGAGTCACCTTATCGTAGCTAACGTAGTCATTCCCTTCATACAGTGGATTCCGTTACTCTCTGCGCAAAGTGACCCGCGACGATATCGAAGACGCTATTCTGGCTGCCAATGCCGACTCAGACGTTGACGGCATCATCGTATACTACCCCATCTTCAACAATCGCCAAGATCAGTATCTGCAGCAGATTGTCGACGTATCCAAAGATGTAGAAGGTCTCAGTCATCGTTACATCTTCAACATGTACCAGAATATCCGTTTCCTTGACCCTGAAACCAAACGGCAGAAGTGCCTCCTTCCTTGCACCCCCTTGGCCATCATCAAGATCCTCGAGTACCTCAACATTTACAACACGATCCTACCGTACGGAAACCGACTATTTGGACACACTATCTGCGTGGTGAATCGCTCAGAGGTTGTTGGACGGCCACTTGCAGCTCTGCTAGCGAATGACGGAGCTTGTGTCTACAGCGTGGACGTCACCGGTGTCCAGAAGTTCACTCGTGAGGGTCTAAAAAAGCGTAGGCACGAAGTCGTGGACTTGGAAGGAAAGACAATCAAGGATGTAGCCCCTCTGTGCGATGTTGTCATCACAGGTGTGCCCGGCGAATCGTACAAGTTCGACACAAGCCTCCTCAGAGAAGGTGCCGTCTGTGTCAACTTTTCTAGCGAGAAGGTAAGCTTTCGATATTGTCCAAATGGCAACGGGGACTCAGAGAGGTTAATATCCCGCACAGAACTTCGGCCCAGAAGTAAAAGAGAAGGCATCCATCTTCGTTCCTTCGATCGGCAAGGTGACTATCGTGGTTCTGCTGCGGAACCTCTTGGTAAGTGCCATCCGGCCAAGCGTATTGATGGATAATTAGACTGACCATGCGTTACAGAGATTGATTCAGAACCGGAGATTGGATGACGTGAAACCTGCTGAGGCCACTGAGCGTCCTGGAACTCTGGAGGCCTCTTCGTAATTACTTTCTGCAAAATGCGACATGCAACGGGAGATGACAACTAGCAAAGCCATATGACAATCATAGATTTCCTTTCTTGTGTTCTGTACCAATTCTGTTCCTCAAAGAGACTCGACAATGGTTGTTTTCTCGTGTATATGATCTGTGATATGAACCTTTTCTACGGAAAGGCCTTTTCGTCAAGCCTCTTTAAATATATCGAAGTGACTTGCTTTCACAAAGTGTTTCCTAGCCCCGGGATTTCGCTGCAGACCATAGAAAGTACCCAAAGAGTATGATGTAGGATCTCGTGCAAATGCATGTCGTAAATCCTTTGCACGGAAGGGAATTATTCAATTTGAGCTGGAGGGCATTGTCATTGTCGAAGATCTCAGCTAGAAACAGACCAACATTATTGAGTCTGAGTCACATTGTCAAAGAATGAAAACCTTGTCATTTACTTCTTGTTATTGGTATCCTGCACTCCTACAACACTTCCAAGCCCGCCGGTTTTCCTCTCTGTTTCCTTAGCCGCAAGCCGTAGCACCTCAATCTCGGTGGCAAGCCAGCGCCGCAGGGGTTCAGTGTGGAAAGTGCCATCTGCACTAAACCAGTTCATAAATGGTGCTTCGATCTCCTTTTCTTGAAGAATCTTGTTGGAGGGTGACGTGTACTGCACCCGGAGCTTGTAGTGAGGGGTGTGTTTCTTCACAGAAGACCGAATTGAGATCTGGTTAGAGAAACAGTGAGCTTTGTTTATGATCACAGGGAATGGCGCTGTAGACTATTACCGTTTCACCAGACTTTCGCTTGCCTCGAAAGACCTCGCCAGCTTCAACAGCCCATATCCAGTATGTGAGGACGGTGTTCAGGATAAAGTAGGAAGAAACTGCTGCTATAACCCATGGGGAGGTAGTTGCTTCCCATCCAAGTTTGCGATCAGCGTAGAAAGTGAACGCAGCGATAGCGACTGCGCTGTAGCCAAGGAGGAATCGGACGTTGGATTTCGTGTGGTCTTGACTGAAGGTATACGGTTGAGGAAGGGTACACAAATACGGCACAAGGGCATCATCTGTGGTCGATTTTAGATCTAAACGCGGTCGTTAGTGACTGTTATCAAGAGGTTTGCATACCATTTCCTGTAGGAGGAACCAAGGTAAAGCTCGATGTAGCTGTCTGGAGTATATCGGACTAACCATTAACAGAGTAAACAGGCACCTTCGGTGCCGAGGATGTTGCCATTGTGAGTTATAGATTTCGATTGAAATTAATCCGAAATATGATGGAGCACCGCTAGAAGCCACAGGGCAATTCAGATGCTTTATAATTTCAGGCGTGAGAAATCAAGCAGTGATGTTTATCTGGCAGCGAGGAGTTGCGGCGAGTTGGCCCTTTCGCGGAGAGCTGAGCTAAAGCGGCATGCCAGCCAGCGCTAGTAAACCCGCTTTGTCTGACCTCGCGGGGACTGCTGCCGCATCATCACTCGCGACTTTCTTTAACTCCTCCATTCTCATTGAACTTGGTGGCCAAACGTCTGCTTGACAGCGTCTCCAGTTCACAATGGCTGTACAAGGGGTTGAGCAGACCATCCTACGGGATCCGGCTCTGTTGTGAGTGGTATCCCGGTTGATATGTCGTGGACGAAGGACTGACGTACATTGTTAAAAGCTATTGGATTCTGACTCCCATCACCATTGTCATGGTAAGTCTTGTCGAATACATTGTCTTGTTACACTGGTTGATACTTATGCTCTGTGAAGATATTGACAGGTATTCTTCGCCATTATGCGACAGTTCTGATGAACACACCCCCGAAACCCCCGGCAACGCTTGCCGAATCTAAAGAGCGCCTTTCGCTTCTGCGAGGAGTCAACCTGCGTAACAATGGTCCCGCAGTGCTATCGCGAGAAGGATTTGAGATGCGAAAGAACTATTTGATCTCTGCATACAAAAGCGGTGCCTTCCTTAAAGACCCTTCCAGCCGCGGTCAGCCACCGGCGAATCCAATGACTGATCCTGCGGGCATGGAGGCCATGATGGGGATGATGAAAGGAAATATGATGATGATGATCCCACAGACCTTGATTATGAGCTGGATCAATGCCTTCTTTTCTGGATTTGTTATTCGTATGTTGCCTTTTACAACGGAGTTGAGCCCGCCTGTGCGCTAACAGAGTCGGCATAGTGAAATTGCCCTTCCCGCTCACGATCCGATTCAAATCAATGCTCCAATCTGGTGTCATGACCCGTGACCTGGATGTCAGATGGGTGTCTAGTCTTTCGTGGTACTTCTTGAATCTGTTCGGCCTTCAGTCAGTCTTTGGCTTCATCCTCGGCAGCGATAACGGTGTGTGACTTCCCATCTTGCTTTTACTATTGCCATACTTCCTGTTACTTTGCCTCAAATGAAGCATACTGACTCTCTTGATGGTGCAGCTGCCAATCACATGGCTCAACAAATGGCAACTATGAACCCTGGCGCAGCTATCAATCCGTTCCAACCTGGTCAGGATCCAGACAAACTGTACCAGAGTGAAGCGGAGAACTTGGAAGTTACGGAGTTTTTTAGTATTCTGGACGGTATCGAGGAGAGAGTCCTACATAACTATGCTTCAAAGGAAATTCGCTGATTGGCGTCGGGTGTACGGAAACAGTTATCCCTTATACTTTTATATTCATATAGAGGAGAGTCGAACAGAAAGTGTCTTTAATTCTCCAACAATCCAATGTCATTGTGTTGGCTAACTAATTTGCTGGCAATTATAGACCATGAGAAAATAAGTACTTCAGGGGGGCTGTTGGACATGGGCAAGCCTTTTGCGCACTGTGAACGTAGATCATGGTATATAAGAGTCATTCAATGCATAATTCATCATTCCCCCAGCTATACATCGAGGGTCTTGCGTGGTCATTGCTTGAAGGGCGAAGTACTTAGCAGAAAGAGGATTTCAACGATAGTTGATGACCCCGTTCAAAACCCAAAGCTCACCGTTTGTCACTTTTTCAGCGATATTGTCAACCTCAACATTGCCCGGTTGAATCTAAACAGCGTCAGTAGATATGCAGGACAGCTGACGAGTGAAGAAATACACACATATATCTTATCGCCATTTTTGGTCCACTTCAGTTTCTCCCCTCCAAGCGTCTCCGCCTCTTCACCTTCCCTCCATGGACTTGTTGGAATGATATGAGCCTCCACGAAACGTTGTAAATTCCGCTTCGCTCTATCTTCACCTTCCGGTCCTTCATACGCGCTCACCCCACCAAACTTCTCGTAGTCTTCCGGGTTCTCCCAGGGCTTGCGAGGCAAGCTCTGGATAGCACTATTCCGAGGAGCTAGGACAGTAATATTCTTGGATGAGTCGCTAAGGCGTGATTCAATAGGCTCAAACTGCCGGGTGAGAGAAGCGAATATATTGATGGCACGGTTCTTGGGAAGAACATCAGAGACAACAGGCTTCCCGCTATCGTCCCCTCCCGACGAGGAAGAGAACATCTTATCCATTATCGGCTGTTGGTTTGAAAGCCACTTTTTTAGTTCAGAATTGTCCTGCAGGCGTTGTTCGTGCCGTAAGTGAGGGACGTTTACAAGTGGACGTGGGAGACGCTTGCGCAGACTGAACCTCGGAGGCAGACTCAGATTTGCAATAACTGAGCCGATGAAGCAAAATGTAATGACAGATAACACGAAGAGTGTCCGCCGCATCTTGACGAGAAATGAAGTCTCGGTTTAGACGTAGCATAAGACAGAGCTTGCCTGCGAGTCCGAGTCAGTGGCCCATGACGCAACACGCCTTCCTTTTGTGGAAGGAACCACACGTGATGTGGAGCTCAATGCACGTGACCTTTATCGATAAGGGCAGTCGTTCGGTGTCAACCACAAAAAGCGTCATGTCCCGATTGCGGAGGAGGGGATTTTGTCTGCCCCTCATTCTGGTTTCGAATGCCAATTGATTGACACAATGTCGGCTCTGCAGACGTTTATGTTGGTTGTAGACCACGATAAAGCGGAGGCTAAGCAGATTGCTGAGCGGGTTGCTCAAGGTGCTGTATTTCCCCGCGGTCCGAGATCACGATACTTGGATACTAATGCATGCTCTTAGATGTGGAGAACAAAAGCACGACACTTATTGAAGTTGTAAAGTCACTCAGTGAATATATCAACGATGAAGATCCTATTCTGCGAGGCAAAGCTGTCTCCTACCTCACTGCTGTGATCAGAGCACTTCCTCCGAAGTATCTATCAAGACAACAGATCCAGGTGCTCACAACGTTCTTCTGTGACCGCATTGAAGATGGAGGGGCTGTCGCTGGACTGGATACACTGCAGAAATTGGATCGCTTCAACAATGCGTTAGCCGAGGAGGTAGCACAGGCGTAAGTGCTTTGCGGAGCCTTGACCTATAGGCCTTTCGTCTACCGGCCTTTTAGTTCTTCTCAATGTGCCCAGTGGTTCAGTCGAAGAAGCAACTGACTATTATTTAGTATCTTCGAGCGCCTACAGGACTTACAGTCTCGGTCACAATCGCAAAGATTTCAGGTATACCAACTATTGAATGAGCTGATGTCGAATCATCGGGCCGGTACGCATTGCAGCATTTGAACTTCCGTGATATTGCCCATACTGAGTTATACTAGCACTGCACAAGATGGGGGATACATCTCTCGTCGGAATTGTTGATCTCATGACCGGAGAGAAAGATCCCCGGAATCTCATGCTTGTCTTCTCCATCTTGAAAGTGGTCATGATGGAATGGGATATCTCAAACCACGCTGAGGTATGCCATCCGTCTCTGCCAATTTCCAGTTCGACAGCTAACATCCGAAGACTCTTTTCGAATCCGTTTATAATTACTTCCCAATTACCTTCAGACCTCCTCCAAACGATCCATACGGGATTACAGCGCAAGACCTGAAGGATCGCCTACAGGACTGTATTTCCTCGACTAGTCTTTTCGCTCCCTACGCTATTCCCGCCCTTCTTGATAAACTGGATTCCACTTCACCAAACGTCAAGGTATGCTTTTCACAACCTTATACGTCCTCTCTATTAGGATCAGACTAAGAAGCCCCAAGAAAGATGCTCTTAACGCATTAATTGCGTGCATTAGCTCGTACGATCCGGATACTGTGTCTAAATACTCCATTCAAATATGGGACGTATTGAAGTTCGAGATCCTTAATGCACAAGAGGAATTCCTCTCTGAGCTTTCACTTCAGGCTCTGAACAGCATTGCTAAACGGTTATCCGAGGGTATTGCAGCAATAAGCGAACAGTCACCGCTTGCACAGTTTTTACGGCCAATTACGAAAGAATGCAATGAGCAACTCCGAGAACCCCAGCAAAAGCAGGCCAAGCCCGCACAACAGATCCTGAGCTCAACATCATCTGCTTCTGTAGCCTCGTTCACCATTATTGTGCAGACTGTTGTCGCGCCCCTGTTGACGGTTTATCAGGAGGCTGATGGGCTTGCTAAACAGAGGGCGCTACTGGAAACCCTTGGGGTTCTTTTCGATTCAGCCATCAAAGTTTTTGGGGAATGGAACTCGCATGAGGCAGAACCGGCGGCCGAAAACGCTCTGGTCGAATTCAAAGATCAGTTCTCGGATGTCTTTGGTCAAGCACTGATGGGAGCAGCGAAGGAAGAAGCCTCCTTCCGAGTAACCGCCCTTGAAGGGTTCCTGCGTCTGTCCATCCTGAGAGATTACTTCCAAGACAACGAGATCGGCTTGTTTGTGCAATACTTGGATGAAATTCTGTTAAAAGAGGAATCTACGGGCCGGGGTGACTTGAAGAAGAAAGCCATCGAAGCGTTGGCTGAAATATCAAAGCACAAGCCACGATTGATCATGGATATAACATTCCCTGCTTTTGTGGCAACTCTGCCCGACTCTGACGAAGGGCCGAACACAGACTATATAACGACGCTTGAGAACCTCGCGCAGATCAGTGTTGAAAAGGATATTTTCGAGACATTAGTGCGACGTCTACTCAGCAAACTGACCGTATTGCTTCAAAAGGAACGCGCTGGGTCCATCGCATATCCCCGCGCAATTCTCATGACCATTCTCTATGTGATGAGACAGAGACAATTGGATAAAGATCCAAACCTGGAACTCTACTATGACAAGATCGTAATAGGACTCTGCCGTGGCGTTGCAGACTCGGCCACAGGAAGGTCTAAGAATCGGATCTTGAATGACTCAGTTGTCATTGATATTCTTGGAAGACTTTGCAATGTCATTGTCAGGTGTCTATCGAAGCAAAAACAAGATGAAGTTGCGCAGAACGTCTACACTTTGTTTGCTAGCTCGAGTGACTTTACACCGGTGCCATTTTCGCAAGCAGCAAATGAGGATCAACAGCGTACGATGATTATATCAACATATCTTCTTGCAGGGCTCCCAGCAGACTGTGCAAACCTCCCGTATACCGGTCGCGACTTGTCCCCTCTTCTTTCGGACCTTGTGACTCGATCCTTGACAGAGAGCGAGCCATCAACCCATCTCGCTTTTCTTCGTCATTCTGCTTTGCTTGTCAACAAATTCCTTCCAAAATCCGAACTTAGCATCGCTACGGAAATATTAAGGAACCTGTTCTCTGCTGGTGCCAAAGAGAAAAAGTTGACCTCGGGAACAATCAAGACGATTTTTTGGCTCTCGAAGGCTCTCATCCTACGCCTTGCGCCGACGACCACCGAAATACTGACCTCTCTATTGTCACTACTTTCGTCACCCGATGAGATGACGAGTACCACTGCTGCTCGCGGCTTCGCCGTCCTCCTTAAGGACGATGACGTACTTTCAGCAGACAACGGTGCCAACATCAGACTTCTAGCGAAGCAGCGTGTCTTCACGACATTGACACCCCTTATCTCAAACCGCATTCGCGAGGTCAACGTCGCAGGCGATGACTCGTCCACGCCCGCACATATAAAGCCAGCACATCTCACTGCCTTATCAGGAATACTCTCCACAATTTCGCCTTCATTGGTAATGCCGGAGCTCCCGACCCTGCTTCCTCTTCTCCTGCAAAGCTTGGATCTGCAAACCGCAGACTCACAGGCCGTCCGAGCAGCAACACTCGAGACTCTCGCCGTAATCATCCGCGAAAATGGCGTCGGCGTTATCGAGGAATGCGGCCATGTTCAAAGCTTGGTCACCCGGCTTCTGAAGACAGCTGCGTACAATCCCGCACCTACTGGGTTGGACCAGCAGGCTGCCGTTGCCGGCGCTGTGAACGGACCGCGACTGCGTGTCGAAGCACTTAGATGTCTGAACTTGTTGGCTCAGACACCGAAGACGGACGCGCCGGCTGTTGCGAAAGCCGGTAAACTCTCCCCTCTTCTACCAGTGAAGAATCAAGTAGTGCGTTCTCTACGTGCGATCTTAGATGATCCGAAACGGGATGTGCGGAAAGCTGCAGTTGACGCTCGCGCGGCGTGGCTTCGAAACGTTGATGATGTTCCTGATGAGGAGGACTGAGGGATTGTGATGGCCGTTCTGTTGCCCGTCGTCAGCGCGAGTGCTGTTTTTATATGCTACGTGTGGTATTTGACGGTATATTCATCTCGCAAAGATATAGACCATTGGATTCTCCACAATCAAGAATTTTATGAGTTACACTGGTTGATCAAAAGTGATATAGATCTTGATCAGAGGGAGGACGCTGGACTTTTTTCTGAAAGGAATTCCATCATGTTCTGTTGTAGAAGAAAGAATATTGCTAAGCGCTCTATCTGTCGCTCCTTTTCATTTCCTCCCAGCAGTTACCAGTAGTTGAGCTCGAGTTGCTCCTTTTCTTGCTCAGAAGATGCGGCGGAAGACTTCTTAGTCATTGTAGTGACCATGACGCTTCCAAATTCCTTGATGCTTTCGAGATCATCGAATTCCAAGCTCCTTGGTTCAAGCCGAACCGTCTGATCCAGTGTGCCAACAGAGCCCGAGACCGATGGCGCCTGTACTGTATCATGGTTCAGACCTTGGTTCCAGAATCCGACACCGTCCATCTTCTCGACAACGGTTTTTGTCAAACGCAGAAGGTCTCCGAGACCAGCAATGCCAATGGCCTTGGCGACAGGGCTGAGTGTCGTATTCGGACCATAGGAATTACCCGCATTGCCTTGAAGAAGGGTGGCATTTCTTCCCAGCAAGTCAGAGCTCCGCCATTCATCAGTCCGTTCTCCAACTTCAACGTTCACATTCGCTCTCAGAATGGCTTCGATAGCCGAGCTTACAAGAGACGCTTCATACCATTGGCGGCCGTTTCCTGCCATTTCAGGCAATGAAGCACAGCAGGCTGTCACCGCCAGATCGTCGGACGGACTGGATCCAATACATAGATCTTGGACTTCCATGACTTGAAGAAAGATATCTTGATTCTCCATAGCCTCTGCTTCGTTGTCCACGGATACCTGGCTCTTACCAGTGGCATCACTGATCAGGTTAGTTTCCGCTGTCATAGCACTATTGCTCCTGATATGAGTGGTCGCCTTGGCGGTGACGATACTGTGCGAAGGACGGATGAAGCGATGACGCGTCCAACGTTTCATGTAGACTTTCTCAATCGTGATCTTGTCGCCTGGAGGTAACCGTGTGAAGATCTGGACAAGTGACGTATTTGGTTGAACCCACAGGTGCTCAATCAGGTACTTCGCCGCCTCTTCGAACTCTCCGTCAACAGCTCCATAGTTTGGGGTACCGCTAAGAACGACACTTGCATCCCAGACTTGGCTTGGAAAATGCAAATTGACAGCACCAAGCGTAGCGGTGGGCTTTTTGATGTCGAATTTTCCTTGCTCATCCACAGATATGACGAGCATATGACCGGTTCGAGTGCGACAGTGGAACTCGTAGAACACGCTGAAGTCGCTGTAGTCCTGCTCAAAAATGCGCTTTTTGCCTTCAGATGCAGATGTCTTCAGATCAACCAGATAATCAACATCGGTGCCCGAGGTCGTGAGTCTGCTGATGAATTTGGTTGTCGGAGAGGGAATGCCAGTTTGTGACTGGAAGATCTTCGTCCATTCTGCCAAAGAGATGATCGAGCCTTCAGTACAAGTCTTTGGCAGAAGCGGTATGAGTATCAGTCCGAGCTGAACTTCCAAGTTCAGGGATCCTGGGAAGTATTCAGCAGCTTCCAATGTTTGCTTCAAGGCTTCGAATAAATTCTCAACATCTCGAGTCATGCTATTTCCTGCTGGCTCTGTAGCCAGCTTCTTCTTTCCGCTCCCAGCCATATTGAGGGTCTCTGTCTCGCTCTTCTGAGTACCTTTCGGCATCGACGTCAAAGTCTGCACATCTGCCGAAGGTTTCTTAACCGGCTTTTTGAAGAATCCCCAAGCATCCTCAAGCGTTGCCTGTCTTTTGGCTTTAATCTCAGCTTTGTTCTTGGCTTTATTTGTCGGCTTTGCCGTCTTGTGACCCATGGTACGATAGAACTCTCTGGTGCTTGTTTCATCAGACCCTTGTCTATCTTGGTCTCGATGGACAGTTTCAAGCTTTGCCAGGCTCTCCTTCACGAGCAGCTTGTTGAATTCATACTTGGAAGTACGAGTTTGACCATGATCGCCGGGGTAAGGTGCCTTGTCTGTCTGCTCTCGAAGGAACTTCTTCAGAGACGACAATCTATTTTCCTGCTCGGGGAGATTTTCATCATCTGGTGTTGCACGGCCGAAAATGGATTCGGTGCTGCCGGATCCAGAAGGAATGCTATGAACGTCCCTCCTGCAGCTCGCAAGTCCGAGGTTGATATTCGCATCAGACATCTCCTGCAAACCCATATTTCGGGTGTTCGAGGTACACGCATGGACCGAGCTGTGAGGAATTAGTGGGGGCTGATTGAAGGGGATGCGAGATGGATTGCCAACGACGGCATTATTGGCGGGGGGCCCAAAGACGTCGATAAGTTCATTAGGGTTGCTTGGATTCCCCTTTGACTTGACGGGAATAATTCTCTTGAAGCTTGGACTATGCTTCTTTTCTTTAGGAGTTTGGCGTAGCGACTGATTGAGACCATACTTGCCAGCGTCGAAATTGTTTGGAAGGCGAACTTTGTTTTCGGGAGTCTGGGGCTTCCCGAATACCAGCAAATCGCCAGAAAGCTCGAGCGTATCGTTCAAATTCGAACTTTGACAATTAAGCGCCTCAAAGTCATCTGGAGTTGCATCCTCCGCGCCGGAACTGTACACCATAGTCCAACGCTTACGGGGTGTGGCAGTAGTCTCTGTGAGATCGATGGCCACAGGCTTGGCTTCATTTTCTTGAGGTTGTTCGGATGGCGCTGCAGCCTTGGCCGTCGTTGCTGCCTTTCTCGTCTTCATTCCAGGTGGTCTTTTGCTTTGAGTGACAATTGCTGTCTCGCGCTTGGATTTAGGCAGGGGAATGTCGCAGCGCTCACGTTCGGGCTGGGGCTTGAAATCAGACTCAAGCTCAAGCTCGGGCTCCGGCTCGGGTCCATGCTCGGTTGGCTGCATCTCAGCCCTCTCCACAACCCACTGGTTAACTTGCTTGGCTTTGTCTGGAGTTAGGAAAGGATGGGGACGTGCAATGCCGGAGATCAAGGTCTGAAGGTTTGCCGGGTCATTCTCTATGATTGGTTCCATGTCGACGAACTCGTCAGCCTTTCCAATCTCCTGGAAGGTAAAACCATTCCAGATGCGTGATGGCCAAGCTTCCTCGCTGATGGGCCGAGGATTTAGACGATTACCGGGTATAGTCCACACCTGAGAATCATTATTGAATGACAGACTCACGGTGACGCACATTCGACCAAAGTCAATGGTGGAACACATGTTTGGATCCTCCAAGACACGACGGGAAGCATCAGGATTCACGCTACTGTAGTTCTGGATGCAGAAGTGGCTATCGTTCTTGTGTGGGACAATCATGATGTTTGTGACATTGGGAGCGAGAAGGAAGGACTAGTAAGAGCTCGTCAGTTGTCAATGATAAGTATGGGTTTTGAGCAGCAAGCCTACTGACCAAGGGTTTCTCAATTTGACTCAATTTCGTCAGAGCATCCTCCACGTCCTCGCTGGTCCCGGAAACCCGTATGCCTTGTGTTTCATCCACTATTGCAATTCCGGTGCCCGTGGCTGTGGCAACACCTGCTAGGACGTCATGAAACTTGCTGGAAAAACACCCCAGACCCCCGTTGGGAGATTTCCAGAACTTGATGGCATGGTTTCTCGAGTAAGGAACAATATCCTCGTCGGAATCATCGTCCAGAGCTAAGAGACTCGGGCCTTGATGCTTCTCAGGTGAGCTCATGGCGGGCAGCCCCTCGTCAGAGAGCACTGCAGGGACATCCAGTTGACGCACTCGTGGCATCTGAATCAAAACAATAATCAGTACAAACAGCCCTTGACCTTTTCACAGCCTTGTTAGCAAAGAAAAAAGAAACGCTTACGTCTAGGAGGTCTTTGTCTTTCTGCTCTTCGATGAAGTCGGCAAACGCAGATGCAACCTTTGGGACAAGATCCTCGATATTGCCTTTGGCCACAAGTACCTATTGAAAATCTTGGTTAGGTACGATGGCATGAAAGGATATGGGAACCAACATCGTCTGTCTTGAAATACTCGAGCGAATCGACCTGAGGGATTGTGTTCCTGATTTTGCCGCGTCAGTTGAATGACAAGCATGCGTGCTATGGTCGATACACACTTGATTTCTTCGTCAATTTCCTTAACCTGTTCGTACTTTGGTCAGCAGAGGACTCATCCGCATCCTGTCACTACAATCATCAGCTCACCCCGATAGATTCGAAAGCCCACATTGATGCGAGCGTGAGTCGTTGCTTCGTTGCCATTGTATCAACACGTTGGAGACAGCCGTGCCCGCACTGGCTGAGATTGGGTTCAAAGGGAAGAAAGCTAGATTAGGCTTGATGATAATGAAGAAAAGAATCGATGTAGGGAGAGTGATGGTAAAGTGTGGGAGATATTGCGAGGCTCGTAGAAAGATAAGGTAGTGTTTGATTTCCCCAAAGAAGAAGGAGGACGACGAACGCAACACTATAGAAAACCAAACGAGAGACATGCTCAGCTCAGTACCAATCACAAGCTAATAAGAAAGAAAAGAGGTGAATGATAATTGGTATTCCTGTACAGTGGTTAATTTGTTAAATACAACTGATTAGGATTAAAAGGGTAGATGCAGCTAGTAAGTGAATGTAGAGTTCATCAGTAGGCGGATAAATGCAGGAAACAGTCAAGGTATGGACATTCTCCCTAGGGCGAACCTATTCGCATTCTCCTTGACACATCATAAAGGATAAGGACGAAGTGAAAGGTTTGCTAATATAGTAGGATTAGTGATTGATTTTCTTGTGGATGCAGTGTAGGTACCTCCTTGGGCTCGATCCAGAAATAGAGTAGACGAATCTCCCCTGAACACCATTCTTCAAGGAACATTTGGCTGACGATTCTATGCATTTATCTGGTATCTGTATTTATTATGGTCTATTTGCAAACAAAACGGAACTCGAATCAGAGACCGCCAAGCAGAGGAAAATGAGTATGTCCTAGGGTATCAAGCACTCCCAAACTCCAGGAAGCATTAAGCAACTGGACAGTTAAGTCTAACGAGTGAGCAAAGGGCCCAATGCGAGCAATATAAAGAACAATTCGGACATACCCTCGTAACATCGACGAGCGACATCATGGTCGAATGGGCCTGCTATGGGCGTGAATCGTAGATGGGAATATGGCAGAAGAATGGCACAGCATGGACTAAGTTAGAGGATCGATCTCAGGTTCGCTGAGTCGAGAATCGAGGAAGTCTTTTGCCAACAAGCTGTATCCCTCGAAGGCGAATCTGTTGCTTGCTTGGTGCCTCCTATGCAGGATTGACTATACGTAAAATGGATCGTTGGCTCATCGGGCGTCTGTAATCTCGTTCTTGACTTGGATGGCCCATTTCATTTTGTCTTCAGTCTCCTTGAGTGAGGCGAGAGCACTATCAATGTTGACTGCACCTTGATAGCTCCTCTCGATCAAGGCCCGCACCTCCTCGTCGTGTGCCTTTTTGTATGCTTCGTAGTCCGCGAAGAGCTGATCGAACCTCTCTCTAGCTATCTCGATCTCGCGATTTTTCTGCGCCATGACTGCGTCCAGGCGTTCCAGCTGTACGTCCCTTTTTTCATGTTCTGCTTTCAGAGAGAGGAAATCATCCCGTATCGCTTTGAGTTTCCTCTGCTGATCTGCACGTTCACGTTGTCCGGCTTTCGCAAGCACATCGTACTGCGTCCGAGCGTGATTGGCAACCTCCTGTAACTCCGCGCATTTTCGATTGAATTCATCACGAGCCTCATTCATCAGTCGCTGGAACTTATCCGTCTCTCCCTCCGCTCGTTGTCGTCTTTCTTTCTCGCTCTGTATTTCGGCCCGTAACTCTTCAATTTTCTTGTCCTTGCGAGAGATCGAATGTAGATTCGTTTCGTTGGCCTGCTCAAGATTCCGAAGGCGCTCGGTCATGTTCTGTACCTGCATTTTAAAAGCATCGTTCATCCGCTGAGTTTCTTCCGCCCTTGAACGATACACACTGCATTCGCGAGTCAAGCGTGCGATTTCTTCTTGAAGATTATGTATGACACGGCCAGATTTGCCCGTCGTCGCATGGCCAACGGCCGAGGACCATTCGGTGGTAGGAACATCGCCGTTCGTAGGATTGGAAGTATGTGGGGACGTGGATGTGGTATCTACAACATGCGCAAAGTCAAATCAGCATTCAACATTCGACGTGAGCAACTAGTTTCATTTATCACCACGTTGATATGAGATGAAACGACCTACCCGGAGAAGATTCTACGGCTGTAGTTGCCTTTTGGGATTCAGATGAGCTGACATCGAATAAACCATTGTACTGATGCATATTCAACTGGGTTTCCACATGAGGTAGGCTGACACGAGGGGGTCTCGGAGAATCTAACGCAGATGACGCAAGCGTCTCCGGGTCAGCATTGTCGCTTTCTGCCCTTGCAGCATTCTTCTTTGGCCGCAGAAGCCGGGCCATTGAAGGGGGTTGGCGGGGAATGGAATGCAGGGGAGGTGTTATCCAGGAATGGCAAGTTCGAAGCAGTAGCGACCCGACCTTCAGCAGTAGCAGCAGGGGACAGTTGATGGCAATCGCCTGCAACGCCAATGCTATCCCAATACCCAAGGAAGGTGCGACGCGAAGGAGGTGCAAGTTGGGCGATCCCGAAGCCCGGAATGCATGGGGATTGAGAATGGAGACGACTGGAGAAAGATTAAAAGACAAAGAGGAGACATACCCTTGTGGGGATCAAGGCCGGGGTGCAAAAGAGCTGCAGCTGAACTATTGACTTCATGAGTTCTATGCTTTGTCATCGCCGAGACACATAACATAGTCGCAGTGCAAATAGATAGAGATTGGGCTGGAATAGTCCAAAACTAGCAGCTGAGAGTTATCAACTTACTGTCACAAACTGCGCACAGTAGAGAGTAATTAAAGAGCAGAATTGGATACAGCTCAATGAGGGTAAATAAAGGGTATACAGGTCAAAATAAGTTTCAAAGATATATATATAAATGAAGGGCACTGCTGTCAAGAAACAGCAGTAGCGATCATTATCATTGGAAATCAATGAATGATGAGGTTTTTATAATCCAGGTCAGGTACGAATGAGCAGTGGGAACTGGTCAGGAACAGCACGTCCATTGGGAGAGCTAGCCGCTAACAACGGACACTAACAGCTTCCTGTCCAACAGCCCACATCGATGGTGAACCATTATTACTAACTTGAAGTGCTTGTGCCATCATCAAATTATCCACATCATCCCCAGGTTCATCTTTGCAGTCAAAGCAGTGATGAGTATACTGTGGATGAGGCTCGAAGGGCCAATCCAACAACTGTTCGATGCTGGAGCTGCCAGAAGGGTACAACAGAATTCAACAACAATCATGGCTCGGTTGGTCGGGAAAACTACACTCTCCGATGTCACAGGACTTTTTGATACAATGGGGACTATGTACAACGAACCAAAGCAGAAGCATTCGTCTGAAGCCAATGTGTTCAATCATTGGCGAATAACGATGACAGGATGTTTGGCTCCGAATTTGATCACCCAAAACCCACTCTATTCCGCGACATAGAACAAGACTCCTGCTGTCGCCAGGACCCAGACAAGGTACACGTTTTCAATAGTAGCACCGCTGGTTTCTAACTTAGTCGCCATTGCGCTTTTGCCGTGAGTGAAGTTTGAGTTAGATCCCTTGGACATATCTCCCACACTTGCAAATTCGCCATTGTTACCCTTGGCGACCTGCGTGTCCCACGAGTCGTCAGGTGAGGTGTTGTTGTCGTGGTGGGATGAGGCGTCGTCCTGAGGGGCGGGTTTGGAGCTGTTCTGCGGCTTAACGTCTTCTGTGGGCTTCGGAGGCTTCGGAGGACTTGGTGGCTTGCTGCCGTCCCCAAGGGTCATCAATCCAGAATAGTTCTCCTCGGCGCCTTGCTGGATTTGCAAGGCATAGTCAGAACCATCGGGCAAGGAATCGTCGGGAACAAAAGTGAAGGATCCCCCTTTCGCATCGGTAGTCAAGACTTGGACGTGGTCGAGGTTGTTCGCATCACCTTTGCGCAGATAAATGGTGACAGGCTAAGCAGAGCTATGTTAGTAAGGATTGATCATCTGACGGTAGGGAAAGGCATTCGCGTTTACGCACAACATCAGGAGCTCCCAACCAAGTCACCGTGGCGGGTTTGCCCTGGTAGATGTGGGATGGCCATGCTGTGAAGGCCAACATCTGAGCGGCACCCAGCTGAGCCAGGCAGACCCATGCTGCCAGAAAGGAACTCGACCAATACATCGTGATTTGCAACGCTATCAGAATTAGACGCCAGTGATTAATCGTGCTTGGGCAGGAGAGGGACCAACGTCAAAGCAAGAGGAGAGCTAAATAGTTGAATGGAGCCTAATGCACATAAAGATGCAGATGTACGTGAAATTTTCGAGCTTTGGAGATGCGACTGGTATTCAGAACAGCAGCTTGACCGGGGTTGTAGGTGGTATATGGGCGCCACCTGAAAGACAAGCGGCAGGCACGATTGACTGGAGTCTCTTCGAGTCGTTGAGTACACGGACCCCAAGTCCAATGACTCCTTCCTTATACGGGCGTTGGTATCTCACTAATGAACGAGGTAGCAAGGTCGTGAGGACTATGAATCCCGCGGAAAGAACGACTGAAAGATCGAAGTGATGAACACGCGATCATTGCGAGCTGTGGAACCACTTCATTTATGGAAAAAACAACCAGAGAGATTTGTCATACGCGTACTGCATTCTGAACGCATTCCAATCAACAAAAAGGCGTGTATAACCATAGGTCGTGCGCTGAGGAATGTGCTTCGACAACTCACACTCAACTGAACTTGCGGAATGATATTTGAATGCGCATTTAATTGTGACGATCATCCAAGAGCATGCTGAGGCCTTGGATTCGGCTCAAAGGGTCCGACTGACCGTAAGGTACCTTAAAAGGTAGATAGTAGGTAGTCTCCGTACCTGGCTGAGATGATCGGTGCTGGCCCCCGGCATTCCTATACGATTATCTCGATCTCTTCCAACCACCGGGCCTTGGATGTCTTAAGAAGCCATAATACATTCTGCTTGAAAAGAGAGTCTTGCCTGCGACATGCTCATTAAGCAAAGAGGGGAATCTCTTTCGACCAGTTTATCCACCTTGATTATCTCTCACTGGCTCAAGCAGTAAAAGAGCAGCCTCGCTATAAACCGCTCCCCTCAGCCATGCAACTTGAAAAAGAGTCCAACTACCAGCTTCCAGCTCCTGCGATCAATTGTCTACTCCAGTCTAATGGTGAATAAACAATCTCTTGAATAGATATCTGAATCTTCTTACTGTTTGACCCTTTCGTTGATTGGGATCGACATTCTCGAGTCATTTGTGTTTACCTGCAAGGGGTCGGTGACCCTCCATTGGAGGCTAAGAGGCTAGAGCGCAGGGGAATTAACCTAATTGGAGGCATTAATAGCCACTGTCAAAGCTTGAATCTACAAGTCACTGCTTGTTCTACCCGATGATCATCCCCGGAAAAGACGATATGGTTTGTACCCCTCCGGTTCTCCTTCTACCTGATCTCAGGGGCCCAGGCAAATTCAATTGCCAGTGATGCACTCTTCTCGACGCCCCTCATACCTGCACTCAAGATTCCTTATCTTGTTTCTAAAACTATGATCGAATTGATTCTTACAATGCCGTATGGAGGCACCTAGGTACTATGACAAGGTAACGGTGACATGCTCGACGGTTACCGAAACCGGAAACAATATCAATGTGGTGAAAAGACAAGCCCATAGTAAGTAAATAATTTAACCCGACGGGAGGGGCGGCCTAATGATGCAAGCTTTATCGCTTACTGTAATGAAAGAAGGCGCCGGATGCATCGATCTGTCCTCCATCCCAGTTGCAATTGCTTGAACTCCACCTGCATCAACGGAACCCTACCATGTTCCTTCCACACTTGAGATTCATACTCCCATCCCAGGCAGCCAGTATGTCACATGTACCTTAGATCTTCGTCTTCATGATGGAACTTCGCTTCATCAACTACACTTCTTCTCCCATATACGCTCGTTCAGACATCTTTTCGCCAATATCGTACTTTCCATCTTTTTCCCTGGTATAGTTGGTCACAGTCATTCGTTTAGACACACTCGTTCAACGATTCTTCGTTTTGGCCCTCATTTTCACATCTTTAGCATCGGATTATAATCTATCTCCTTCAGGCCTCCGACCCTTTTGTGGCATGACACAACTTCCGGCACTGGAATGTCGCAAACTGATCTAATCGTCGACCTCGGGCATAATGATCGACATCTGCGGACTCGCCAAGAATCCGAGCCGGTATTATTTGCTGCTGCATCGCAGAGTATCGATGGGTCACAGCGATTCTATCGCTCTTTAGACAGACCGGATGAAAGCCAGGAGTTCGGTCCGGAGAGGCCTGAATCGGCCCTCTCTGAACGTCTGGTCACATTGGAAGAGACGCGTGATGGGGCTTTGCATACGCTCGCTTTGTGTCGCAATGTCATCATAACCCTCGAATTGACACGCCTGCGCAAATCACGGACTGGATTTTCCTATTGGATGGCATTTTGGGCGCGGGTATATCAGAGACCGCTCGCTCGAAGCCTTTGTTCTCACATCGCGAAAGCGTTGAATAAGGTCGATGCGCTCTTTCGCGCGGTCTCTCAAGAGCTTCAACAACTTACGTCGAGAATGGAACACGCGGTCACTGTAGCTTCTTCTGAGAAGGAGATTTTGCATTTGCTCGAACGAATGGAGGAGGAAGTGAGTGTGCGTCAAAGACGGAGGCGTCAAAAAGCCCAAAGCATCACAGAGAAGATGCGCGCCAAAATCGAAGCGATACCCGTCAAAGTCACCAACACTCTGTTTGAGGATCTGAAACGTGGAGTGTTTGCCCTGGACGTCTTTTGTGACTATCATCCCGGAGACCCTGTTGCGGAGGCAAATGAGATGCTTTGCGGAAACGACATCGAATACCCTCTGCATCCAGCATATGAAACGATTGGACCATATCACTACCGCCGACTGCAGGAGTCGCAACAGTCTGCAGCACACGGTGCCTTCATGCCTTTGGAGACCCACTCCGGTAATTCATACTACCATTATGTCGAGAGCTTGATGAATCAGGACGATAGGGACAATGGCTACTCACCCTGGAGAGCGATAGAAGCTTTTTCAACGGACGATTGGTGAAATTGACATGGTTGGCTCGAAGGAGATCACACTGTTGGCTGATGATTTGGATAATTGAAGTATAACTCGGGATTTTGGTACGATCTCCTGCCAAGTCAAGGCAAGGAGTAATGACAATCACTTAGATAGAATGGATTGCTTTTCGAAAAAGCTTTTTAGCATAGAAGTCTATAGACAATCAAACGGGATTTGATAATACCAAATGATGCGTTAGAGGAAGAAAATTACCTGCATAGCCATGCAGATTTCGCGATTTGACCCGTCATGCAAAATTCCACAAGTTTCTCATAAAGCTACCAGGCGCTGTGTCCTGGCCTCCGTCTTCCTCGAGTAATCTGTCGGTGAATATTCGCTTGGGGATATGGTATTCAACGACTGGAACTCTCTTGAACGGCTTGTCTTCCGTACCAAGCTCCGCCTGCAGCATGCCTTGGTAGGTATAGTCCAGAAAATCTTCAAGATTATACGCCTGTTTTGTGAATTGTTCCGAGATAATCCGGGCAATCGCAGCGACATTGGGGTGGTAATGAGACTGGAGCGTCTCGATCTCCCATAGACTGCTCTCAATGGCATTCGTGCGGGTTGGGTCGGCCTCGTTCACATCGAATGGGTCATCCATGCCCTCGGCTTCGAGCGTGGCTTTCGTTTGCTCGTCGCGGACGACGCGGTGGAGCATGAAGGTGCACGTCGGGTGGTTCTTGAGTAGATTGTATATGAAGGGAACGATGACGACGATAGCGGTGGGGGGTGCATTAAGCGCGAGACGAGAAAGACGCTTGATGAAGCTGGCGATCAGCGCAGCGGGGAGGTGAGTGGAGGAGAGGAAGGTGTTCATCAGCCGGAAGAAGCGAGAGCGGTGTTTCGAGTGCAGGAGATCGGCGTCGAGGAGGGAATATAGTTTGTGGTAGAATTGGGGATAGTCTAGGTTCTTCTCCTGGATCAGGTGGAAAAGGCCGGAGAGGGCGAGAAGGGATGTTGCGCCGCCGACGTTGTATGAATCTGTTAGGAAGTCCATGAGTAGTTCTGGGCGGTTGAACCACGGCTCTATGGTGTGGACCATGTTGCGCAGGAGGGTCTTGCGTTGGGGATGGGAGAGGTTGTTCTGAAATATAGCCAGCCAGGCATCCTGTGCTCGTTTCTTGTGCGAGTTCACTGAGAGGAGCTTCTTGTTTTGTTTGCTGGATTTGGTGTAGAAGTTTTCAAACTTGTGTTCAGGACCGGGGACATTGTCGCATTCCGACAGCATTGAGATCAGGACGTCGAGGACTTCGGAGCTTCTTTTTGTCTCCGCGTAGTCACTATATCCAAAGTAAGCATATGACCAAGTTTCCCGGAAAAGAGGAATAGGGAACGCACGAGACTTGCACAAAGGTGTAGTATCTCACATCCTCGTATGCCTTCGCGAATTGATCCAGAAACTCCAACCTCAACGCCTGCCCGTTCTTGGCTTCGACAACAGCCTCGAATACGTTCTTGAAAAGACCAGAAAGCCAAACCTGAGTATCATCGCCCGGCAGATGTGTCGCACGTTCGTTGATAAGGCGCATGCATAGAGTCAAGGCAGTAACCTACCATTCCCATCAGAAAACTGCCAACTGAGTGTGGGAGAAGCCTGGATGACAAACCTGAGAGGAAGGATCCGCTTCACGAAGGATTGAGACCAGTGCCTTTTGGTATTCCCGACAACGTTCCTTCAACCAAGCAACGATGATCTTCTCGTTCTCTGCTGCGCGACTGGTTTCGGTCAGGTTGCCCACGGCAATCAATCTGCTGAAGACCCGACAGAGTGACACCGCCACGGCCAAATTAGGCTTCCCCCCATTCCCGTCCGCATTGAGCATCGAGATTAGTGTTACAATGTTATTGTAGTACTTTCGCGACTCAGAAATCTGGTCTTCCAGCTCTTGGATCTTGGCCATCTCTCCATCGCTTTGAGCCTCAGCGACTGCACGGCGCTTGGACGATGGAACTCCACCTTCTTTGACGTTCTTTCGCTTCTTGGAGCTTGTAGCTCCGTCTGTAGGCGACGGCATCTTGGTCGAAAAAATCCGGATATTAGTATTTGAGTTCAAATCGTGCTTTCTCAATCAATCCTCTTCTTCCTTGTACCATTAATTTTTTTGATAATTCCTCGGCTACCGGTTTTTCCGTCAGCCGCACCAAGCCCAATATGGCTAGCGTCTTCCGTACCGCCCAAAGCGCCATTCCGACCTCATTCTCGTCAGTTCCGTTCATCCATCACATCTTTCAAGGACTTCTCATCGTCACAATGGCTTCGCGTCTGGCTAAGAGCGCCATTGGTATGCCGCACACGATTTTTTACAAGGCCATGAAACATCCCATCACAGTCGCTAACCCCAGCTAGGTGCTACCCGGCTCCGGCCGACCCTCCCCGTGCGCAGTGTCGCTGCCAACCTGACTGCCTCTCGCTCGGCCTCCAACGTCCCTGCCGAGGACCCCAAGAAGAAGGCTCAGTCGATCATTGACTCTCTTCCCGGCAACTCCCTCGTATCTAAGACCGCCATCCTGTCCGCCGCCGCCGGTCTTTCCGTCGCCGCCATCAGCAACGAGCTCTATGTTATGAATGAGGAAACCGTTGCCGCCTTCTGTCTTCTCAGTGTCTTCACTGCCGTTGCCAAGTACGGTGGTCCTGTCTACAGTGAGTGGGCTCAGGGTCAGGTCCAGAAGCACAAGGACATCCTGAATGCTGCCCGTGCCGACCACACCAACGCTGTCAAGGCCCGTATGGACAACGTCAAGGAGCTGTCCAGCGTTGTTGATATCACCAAGCAGCTCTTCGCTGTTTCCCGGGTAAATTCGATCCTATGAATGGATATCTAGCCGGAATGATTTGTGCTGATACGTCGAAGGAAACCGCCCAACTTGAGGCTCAGGCTTATGAGCTCGAACAGCGCACCGCTCTGGCCGCTGAGGCCAAGTCCGTCCTTGACTCGTGGGTTCGCTACGAGAGCCAGGTCAAGCAGCGCCAGCAGCGTGAGCTTGCCGAGTCCGTCATTAGCAAGATCCAGAAGGAGCTTGAGAACCCCAAGGTCCTCCAGCAGATCCTTCAGCAGAGCGTTGCTGATGTCGAGCGTAAGTCTCATTCGCCCCGAAACTCTCTGGTCCATCGCAAGCTTACCATATACCAGGCATCATGTCTGCCAAGACCCAGTAAATGGACTCTACATGAATAGCCTCGTTATCAGCATCATGTATAAAATCATTGACCATTTTACTTTTGTGCTCGATTAGACATATCAATACCAGTTTTTGCCATATTCGCGCGCGGCCCCGGCCATCTAAAAGCGTTTCCATTTCCGTCTCGTCACTGATGACTACATTCGGATAATGAAACCCCTGATATGTAGTCCATGCTGCCCAAATCCCTATGCCTCCCAGATAGCTGCCCGGTGTCTTCTCTGTACCGAGATGTACTATCTTCCAGTAGGCCCGGCTGATCATTTGCACACTGCAATCTGTAGTCCATCGCTTACAATTATAACCATGCGCCTCCTCTTGGAAGAGACATTCCAATTATCGGTAGATATGTCTCGTCCCTTGTTCTGCTTCGGCGGACGCTCTTCAAACTTATCATAAGAAGGTTTAAGCCAAGGAGAATCACTACGCACACAAATAGAAACAATCCAGCGCGATTGAGAAACGAAGGGAATGCAAAGAACATAAAACGTAGTATATTATGCCATTAATAATGAAGCCAAACAGTGGTCCAGGAGCCAAGACAACCGACACTACCAACCACGGAACGACTCAGGCACACCAGTACATTTTATCCCAGGGATCCCTGATGATATTTAAACAAAGCACAGCCGCATCCGAGCCTCGTAGCGCTTACAGAACGCAAGGCTGGAATATATTTGGCCGTGAGGGTATATGAAGCTCGACAATTCCAATATACCCTATTTTCATACAAACATCTGCTCTCTTCGTCCGACAGACACACAAACGACCCCTCGGTAAATTGCCGGGTATCCACCCCGCAAAACACCTCGCCGCGGTAAGCCCACCGCAAGATGCCTCTGCGCGATATCCTTCACAAGAAGGACAAGATCAACGATTCGGGGAGTCAGTATCCGCCGAATGTATCTTCAAACGCTGTTCCCGAGATTAAATTCATTCGATCCGATACACTTTCCTATGAGGTTATTAACCCGCCGAGCCATGACGGTGACGTCAGAGACCACGTTCAATCGGATCTCCTAGAACCATCGCGACCATCTTCCTCGACGCATCGAAGATCATTGAACATATTCAGTCGCTCGAGGTCCCCGTCTGACTCTTCAGAGCCAGCTTCGCCGACTCGACCGCGTGGGGAACACCGGCTATCGCAATTGCTGCATCGCGATCGGCGCTCGCGGAGTGCTAGCTCGAGCTCAGTCAATATCCCGGCGGATCTTCCGCAGATTTCGGACGATAAATTCGACGAGCAAGAGAGGGAAGCACAATGGGAGAAGCGCGCGACGATTCTGGCGCAACAGAGCCCGCTATCTGGATCGCCAGCAGTATCGTGTCGTTCTTCCCCCAATACCCTGGAGACAAAGGACCCCGGAGGAGCGCGGTCCAGGAGTTCCAGTCATAGTCGGATCAATGATCCAGAAGGCGATGTAAGCTTCTGTGCTCGGTTGGAACCCATTTAGTGCATCAGCCAGTATCTAATGGTGGGCTTAGGTCAACATTCAAGAGGCGATTCGGCTTCACGAGGCTGGCGGCAAGTTCCTGGTTCTAGCACATCACTTGGGTCCATACTAATGATCTCGTCATAACAGAGCTTGAAAGGTCCACAGATATGTTCCGCCAACTGGCAGATCCGGACGGTGCGAACAACGCTTTGAGTCAAGTGCTCTATGGACTTGCGCTGAGGTACGAGCTCGACTACCTACCCCTCTTGTCCATATCGCTTTCAGTGCCTTCCTTAGTATGGGGGTTTACAAAGGGTCTACGTGATTCAGAGGAGTGTCTAACTTTGAGTCGTTACACCAGGCATGGCTGGGGATGCCCTCAAGATCCTGACAAGGCCGTGACATATCTCTCAGCCGCAGCAGCGAATTCCGCATCAATAGAGTCTCAAGCACTCCAGGCAGGTATGAAGAAGGGAGGCGCTGCCAAAGGAGAGCTTGTACTGGCCATTTTCGAACTGGGAAACTGCTATCGAAATGGCTGGGGCGTCAAAAAAGACCCGGTAGCTGCCCGGCAGTATTTTGAGACAGCAGCCAACCTGGGTGATACCGATGCGATGAACGAAGTCGCATGGTGCTATCTTGAAGGCTTTGGGGGCAAGAAGGACAAGGTACGCCATTATCGGACTCCCGACCGCTCGTCTGGGAGAGCCTTCAACCTCTAGCTCATTTTTGTTGTCGTCCTCGGGCATTCATGCTTTCTTCTGAAGCTTGAAGTTACCACCCGAGTTAATGTACTTTTGGCCTCTCGTTAAGGCTCTGCTGACCCATCGCTCGACGCTTAGTTCAAGGCTGCCAAATACTATCGACTGGCCGAAGAAAAAGGGAACAAATTAGTTGGAAACTCCTGGTACGTGTTACTGTCTATTGCCAATTATCTTCAAACCCCCTTTTCTGGCCTTTGGCACCTCTCACCTCACTCCCGTTACCTACTATTCCATTGGATCGCTATCACCAAGCGTGACGAAGTCAATTGTCTTTTACCAAAACCTGCGACTTCATGATGTCCCAGAGGTCGGGGGTTTGGTTGGAGCGATAGGCTCTCGTGGTTTATTTGGCAAGCTGCGCCATGCGAGCCGCCGTCACAATCGCAGCCAACCACAACGTCGCCCACACCAACTCCAGTCAACCATCTACCTAGACCCCATCGATCATCAGGCCGACAGCTGACACCCACATGCTTCTCATGACAGGATATGGAAGGAGAAATACAACCCCAAATGAACGAGCACGACTTGTTCGTGCTTGGCACGGACAAACCCAACGGGCCAACACCCGCCGAATGATACCCCCTTGCAGACTTTCTAACATACTCGCTCATTTGTGTTTGTCGGTGTCTCGCCCCCGTTGCCTTGGGGTTATTTACTTCAGTGTCATCTTGGTAAAGCTATCCATATAGGGGCTGCCTAACGAGACATATGCATAACCCGCATACCGCCATTATTCTTGTACCTATCTTGGTATTACCCGCAAAACATGATTTATGGCCCTTTAGTGGATATGCATGAATGGCAATGGCCCAATGCAGCCTCATCTTTGCACTGCAGCCCGATCGCTGCACATGTACTTTGTTTTCACGACCGTACATTAGACTACCTACTCTGTAGTCTACTCCGTTCATAGTGTTCACTATTCACATCAGCCGTGGCTCTGGGGGCTTTGATTGGAAGTCACGGAGATTGCTTTTCTGATGTTGGCTGGGTACATACTGGGGAGTCGCTCGTTGTGCCTTGGGTTTATGTGGTAGCCTGGTAGCCTGGTAGCCTGCCTGACTTGCTATTTTAATTTGAGTAGAAGCGAAGGATGAGCAGTAGCCGAGGATCTGCCCATACCTCGAGCTGGACGACGACAAAGGATGCTACTCAAGTGTGTTGCAGTAATACTACGTTACTGAGGGATTAGATGTCTACGATCAGGATGTAGCGTATGTCAAACATTCATATCATCAAGTCGTTTCATGACAGACATTCGAGGCATTTGCCCGTAGCATTAATATATACTATAACATGAATCGTAGGAACATGACATCGTATAATTTCAGGTTCAACAAAGTAAATTCGTTAGAAAGAGCGGCCGGGCACGAACAACGAGCCCAAGAGACAAAAATTGCATGAAATCGATCATGCAATCTTCCGTGTATGACCGGGTCATGAGAGTATATGGGAGAGAAAATCAGGCCACTTTCAGTGGGAAAGGTGCCTGCAGCAGAAAGGCAGAGAAAACGCTCAAATGACCACCTGCAATGGCAGCCCGGCTGTCCAGATCAAAACCAGATAAACAATAACATCAAGATGATAACAAAAAGTAACACTCGCTTCAGTCATATACATCGTATCATAACAGTCGTAACAGGATGGCCGCCCTCGCTCAGCCACGTCCACAATCAGATGCAATAGAATCACGCAAAATGACGAACGTAGAAACGGAAGCCGGAATACAAAATAAGAATGGAAGAATCCTGTCGATCGCTCGACAAACCAGCTCTGTCCTGTTGTGCCAAGTGTTCTGTTTTCAAACCCGTGAGGCCCACCCAAACCTAACATGCCAAACCCTGAGGGTAACAGGGACAGGAAAAACCAGAAAAGTACAGATGCAAGTGTCTTGAATGCTCGTAAAAAGCCATTCCCAGGCCCGATGCATGACAAAAGAGAACCAGATGCACGCCGACGAAACCAAAAAAAAGACAAAAAAAACATCGCTAAATCGTCAGACCAAGTCGAATAGTGGCTAGTTTGTAGAGTATATCCAGTAGAAGAAGAGTTGATGGTGCTGTCTATGCATGCATACAGCTAAAATCTGGCTAAATCTGGCCAAAAGAGAGTCGCATAGCTCGACAGCGTAAGGATGTTTGTCTGAAAAAGAAATCGTTGATAAAGGCGAGAAGAGAAGCGGTAGAACGAAACCTTTGTGCAAATTGCTTGGTGAAGGGCAGGCAAGCTGGATAAGGTGACTTTGGCTGAAATGCCGCTGAAAAAACGAGACGTGAGACTAAAGTACGCTGTGGCGAACAATCTGTCGGTTATACTATTCAGGTCTGACCGAAGCCGGACTGCTCCTCTTTAATGGGGGAAGCGCCATATTCCTGAACCATGCGTTGAAAATCGCGAATCACCTTCTCGGGAACGCGATCCCACATCAAAGATCTGGTGTACACGTCGGATGTAGCCTTGGCCGGCAGCTTATTTATAGCAGCATTGTCCCGCATCGCGGCCAAAGCCTGCTGCAGATTAGAGGGCTGAGACTTGTAGTCGACATGGGTCTCGTCGAATGTGGTCAAGGAATTGTACTGCTCAGCATTGAGGGAGAAGACCTGCTCTTTCTCCTGCTCCTTGGTAGGCATCGCGAGGGTGCTGTGAAGCTCGTCCAGGTTGGAGGAGTGAGCAGTACCAGCAGTCATTTGAGCCATCTGCGCTCCGCTGATCGTCGTTGGCATTGGAGCGGCAGACGAGGAGGCCACTGCTTGTTGAGTGTTCGCCTGTGCGAGCTCTGGCGGAGAGGCAGCGAGAACAGCCCTCAGGACGTTGGCAGACTCAGCGCGGTACTCCTCCGACAATTGCGGAATAGAACGAGCGGAGAGCGATGGGCCGTTGGAAGCAAGGAACGCGCCAAAGAGCAGACACATGTAGAATGCATTCCAGCTGAAAGGGTAGTCACTGCTTGTGGTACTCTTTTCGGTAACCCTATCGTTCGTGGACATCACCATTGCTGATGACTGCATTGTGGAGGTGGCAGGAGTCGATTCCGTCTCGAGTTGAAGACCGTTGGACATGGTATAGTCTTCCCAAGGCGCATTGTCCATGGTCAAATTCTCAAAGTCGGAGAAGTCGGTGTTGAGATTGGTGGTAGCCGATGATCTCATCTGTCTCTCGAGCTTCTCCACGGTCTCTTTGAGAATGTTGTTTTTCTTTCGAAGCTCAGCCGTCTCCAGAGTGTGCACGCGAATCATCTCATCCTTATCCATGTGCAAGCCGTCAATGTACTGGTTGATCTGCTGCTGGGCTGCCATCCACTCGCTCTTTTCACGGAGGAGCTCAGCCTCACGCAACTTCATATTTTGCAATGCTTCTTCAAGGTCGCTGATAACCTGAGTGAAATGTTTCTTCTCTTCCTCGAGTTTCTCGGTGTGGAGCTTTTTCCGCTGACGCGAATCCAATCTAGAAAACCATGCGGTGTTAGTACAACGAAATAAAACAAAACAGGAAGGGGACGTGTCTAATGAGGATTAGAGAGTACTTACGCAGCTTGACGGTTTCGGAGCAAACGCTTCTGTTGCTTTAATTCCTTGATCTCTTCCTCGTTCGTCGATTGATTGATCAGCTGGTCGATATTGCTCAAAGTTCGCTCAGCAGGGATCTCGAAGCGGGCGTTCTTCTTCCGGATGCCATCGCGCCGAACACTCAACGGCGAGCTGTTGCGATAGGTCGGGCTCTTTGTGGGGCGCGACATAGCATCGGGCATATCCGTCGATGCAGGCATCCAACCCTGACTGGACTGTGGGGACATAGCAATAGCACTCGGAGGCGCAAAAGCCATGCCTGGTCGATACGACATGGACGCAATGTTGATGGCGCTCACTGGCCCCACGGCGCCGCCGGAGAAGGGGGCAGAGGAATTGTTCTCCAGATCCGGGTGGAAGTGCTCGTACATGGCAGTCGGGGTACATGAGCCGGAATCCCTGGACAAGGACCAGGATGTCTGTTGACCATAGGCCGAGGCAGGGTGAGCACCATCGACCCGCATGAAAGGATTGGGGTTGGGATCATAAAGACCATGGCCGACTTGAGAATTGTGGCGTGGCTGGCCGTTGGAGACTGGTTGCGAATAATCCGGCCAGACTGAATCCCGATGCGAATACGCATCTGGCGCATGATCATATGAAGAACGTCGGTGGTCGGGAATGGTAGACAGTTCGGGGGAAGTAGAGTCCAGGATCTTGTCATCTAATACGCTCATCTCGTCCTCTTCCGGATATGAGGGTTTCGTCCCCATAGTCGATGTGGACTGGTGGTAAAAGTCAAAAGGTGGTTGTGAATATCTCGCCATGACTGCAGATAACTGTGCGTATGCTCAAATTCTGAAAAGAAAGTATATGCAAAAGGTCGCCAGAGCAGTGATAGCTATCGTAGATTGAGGGCAAATCAAGAGGCGGTGTGTAAACTGGATGTACGGAAAATAAAACAAGTCGAGGTGCGGGGCTTTGGTGGCAGATGAGAGGACGAAGAGAAGGAACAAAAAGGTCGACAAGAGGATCAAGTGTAACCGATGACGACAAGAAGAAGAAGGTAAGACGTCGAAGGCAAGGAGGGTAGCCGAAGAGAACTCGTGATGATCTTAAAATGGTGTATGTATAGAAAAGGAAGTAAAGGATAATCGTTTGAAGATATAGAGGGAGAAGGAGAAGATGAAGGAGAAGATGAAGATGAAGAATGATGTGGATAAGAGGACTCTTGTGATCACAAGAAGAACCTCTTTCGAGATGAGACTTTGAGGCTAATGGTTGTTGTATGATGGGACAAGGGCAAGTGACGAGGGAGGGGAGAAGGCCATATATCGTCGTCCCTGGTCCTTAAGCTGATACGATGAGTAACCCGATGGTGATTGTAGATTGCGACCAGATGGATAGACCCAAATATCGAGACTAAGATAGTAGTAGTATTACTATCATAAAAACTTCAGACATAAGCAAGGCAAGCAAAACATCTAAAAACCGAATATCGAATAATAACATGAGTTACGGGGGCCATCAACCACCACTCCGTACTGCTGAACAGATCCCGCTTCTACCTAACTGACTAACGAGTTCAATACTTCCTCTCCTGTGATCCTCATCCCATAGGAACCAAACACCAGAGAGATCCGGCGGTCAGCGGGAAAAGTCTAAGACAAGCAAGACGATTTCTGACCCTTCCCGAGTTTAACGGGCTTCGGCCATTGGATGCTTCGCGCACAATTGGGCAGACGTGCAGATGGCAGGGGAAAATCCGGCATCGCTGGGATGAATAATCAGGTCCTCGGGACTAGTCCGTCTTGAGATAGAGGACTCCCAATACGTTCTAGTTTCAAAGAACGTGCTTTTGCTTTTGCTTTTGCTTTTGCTCATGTTTATCTGATATCATACAGGATGGGTAATGATACTTATTAGGTTATCTGCTGTTGTAATATTAGACTGCTGGGTAGGTACCTATGGTTCACAACGTCTGTACCAAGATTTGTATCTTAGGTTAGGACCATTGTTGAGAAGAAAATGGTAACGTATCAATACGGAGTACTGATCATTGCCCCACCATGGAAAATGACCAAACAGTACATGTCTGTCAGAGTACATGATGTACCTCTACAATTCGGCCTTTACTACAGTAGAATAAAAGGCATGATGGAGAGTTGTATAGATCTCAGAAGCCATACATGTACCCAGCTCTCATGTACACTTGCTGAGTGCCTCTCATCTGAACTGCCTACCTAGTCATAACTCATAACATGACTTGTTTACCTTTTGAGTGGGGTCAATGCTTCTTAGTTCTTGCTTATCGATAGCCTATCAACATTACATTACCGTGTATAGCGAAAACAGCGGAGGATCATCCACCCCCACTCTCGTCTCGATTCTCGAACCATTCATGGACCGTCTGTTATGGTGAACTTTTCATAGGTTCCATCAAATCACCCTAAATGGTCGTTCTTTTGACTCAAGTTGAAGGAGACTCATTGATACGTTGGAGGCCATCAAACGAGTTCAGAAGATATTGCCGTCTTGGGCCCATCGGCCCTGAATCTCGGGTGATGCCCAAAGACAATTGACTGTCTGTGCGGTCATCATTTACTATTACTAACCAGCCATTGTTTGAATTGTCCACCGCTCCCATGATCGGCTACTTTGGAAGCATCAAGTATGTGGATACCTGGTACTGTCAGTATTCTGTACTCCGGGATGATGAATCACGATCAATCTGGTCCAGCGATCATACATTACCATACCGTTCTAGACTGGATCTATGCCAAGGTTGGAAAGGAATCCTGGGACAAGGCACTGATCAGATGAACAGACTGTCATACAAGATAGTATCATGATTCCCTCATTTCAGAACGGGAGGACCAATCGTTCGACAAGCAGTGTGACGTCCTCCCGGACCTTGAGGAAATGAATATTATTGATACTATCATACTAGCCCTGTTTACAGCTCCCTCGGTTCCTGTTTCCCAAGGATTTGGGTAGAAGGTCAAAAGTACCCTTGAGCTGTTCCTCGTTGGCCCTCATTCAGCTACTGATCCCTCGAGCTCATTGCTCGCTTCATCTACTTCATTTCGGAATCAATCCGGCTGTGAGTTATTGCTGGATGTCATAGTCAGTAGTTACACAGACGGACGGTGGGAGACCTTCCCAATTCTGGAACAGTAAGTAGGGCCGGCCCGCAGGTAAGTTCCATTGATCCCAATTCCATTCCAAGATCCACTCAGAGGCCCTTTTACTCGTTTCTGGTTAGTTCAAGATGATGGCCCTTGCCCGTCTGTGTGTCTGTCACTGCGACCTGCCCGTGCTCCTTTCACTGGAAGATGGCCACCCGCGGAAGCAGAGCGGATGCAGGAAAGCACAGACAGATCGGATTCGATTCTCTATTGGCAGCACAGACTTTGCCATTTGTAGGTACTCTATGATCATTCTCATTTCCTAGATACTGCTCTCGTGCATCCTGCATACGCAAGCTCACAATCTGTGACTCTGTATGATTACTTTTTTGCCTTGTAGCTTATTAGTTTGCCTGGCCGCCAAAGGCCTACACGAACAACCCTTCAGAGTTTTTCCTCGAGCAGCTGACTCTTTTCCTAACTCTGTCTACGTCCACATTAGCATCTATAAGCATTAGTCCAGAAATGGGCCTGACTGACCGACTGAACATACTTTGTTCGGCGGAGGTCTAAATGTGAATAAGGCACCATTGCTTTGCTGCGCGGAAGTCGGGAAATCCCCGTCACAATGCCATTAGCAGGCGGTCGTCAAGACTGCCACAAGTTCCGTCAATCTGGTTCTCATGCAGAAATATAAGGCGAGGTTTGGGTCGAAGTGTATTCCCTTGTCCGTTATCTCGAACCACTTGGCTAACCTGACTATAGACGAGTGACTGAAGAGCTAATCATCGGCTTGTTTCATGTCAATCCTAATAATAATAACGCGATACTCTCTGATAAAGACAGTTTTTACTCCGTTATGGATCGCAACTATGCCCTTACTGTATGTCCTGCAGATCCCGCCTGCAACTTGTGATCGGGACCCGGCGCCTGCAATATATTCGTCGCTGGCATGTGGCTCGTGCCACTATCTAGTGATTTCCATGAGCTCTTTACCCGCAGTTTAGCTTCTCACCACGAGTCCTGTGCAGCCATCCATAAGTCCTCAACTGGCATTGTGATAGAACGTCTAATTGGGTCTGCTATACCAGAATGAGACCGGCCCAGGAAGAGGTTGGCTAAAACGCCTTGAAATAAAGTCGCTTTAACTCTCTCCTCTCACGGACCATTTGAGGGGAACATGAACCGATCTACATCCACTTCAGCAGTGGCACCCAGGAATTGTGCCCGGCAGCGGTGTCGAGGCCCACTTCATTCCAGCAACCCTATTCATCAGCCAGGCGTTCAGCCTATTAATAATTGGCATATAGCATGGCAGCATGCGTCTCCATAGCAATGAGATGGAACAGAATCAGAGACTCCACAACCCCAGAAGAGCAAGTATGACTCACTCTTCTCGAAACCATCTTCTCTTCCATTTCCGAATAAGGAAGCACGACGGCTAGCTGCTGTTTCAGGTATCATACATGATGCTCGAAGCTATGATGAAGACCTCGTGATGCGATTGTCAACAGCGTGGAGTAGATAGATAGGCAAGTCGACTATCCTTGGTCAGTGCCACGCTTTTCCTGTCACTGGCCTTGAACCGGCGAAATGACACTTTGACAAACGCTACTAGAGGCCATACCCCGAAATAAGGCTGAAGTACTTCCACGTACTACAAATGAGAGAGAAATGCCATCATACAGACAACAGACACTTGAAATTGATACAGCGAGGTGTTTCATCTTTCCCAAATACAATGGAGCAATCAGATCCAGATGATACCTCAAAAGATTGACTCCATCTGTTCAGGGACCTTGAGAAAAGCGGGTGGAAACGAATCCGACGGATCTTCCACCCATGAAAGCTCAACAGGGAAAACCTACAGCACCTGACAACTGAGGTGTAAATATCTTTCTCTTTCTCCTTCTCAGAAAGCCATGTCTTCCTTTCCATACAGGAAACCGAAATAACGCCTGATATGACCTTCTTGCAAGTTGCGGCCAGTCGGCGATGACGAGTGCGGATGTCGTCCTTCTGGCGGTGTACATGCAGGATCGACCCAATTGTAGAGCAAGAAGAAGATTCGGTGGAGAGCCTGAAATTGCTATGGAGTACGTAGTTATCTCTTTCAGGCTAGTAGTTTGAAAGTAGTATCCTAAATACTAAGCAAGTCTGACATAACATACTACTGACAATGTAGCCCTGTTCTGCTTGACCATACAGTCATACCATGAATGTCAGGGCAACTTAGACAGGACACATCTTGTTAGATTACTGCTTGTCTAACCAGATTGTCAATTTCGCGTTTGTTCTTGCTACAATGGCGAAGTAAGGCGAGAAAATGGCACAACTCTCACTGACCTTCCATCCTATTGTTGTACTCACCGAAGTTCTTTTACAGCACTGCTCGCCATGGAAAATGAGATCCATACACATCGTGAGCATCAATGAGGCGTATAATGAGCTCATCATGCGGCTCCCAAATCCGAAGACTACTGAATCACTTTCGGACCCTCGTCACCGTATCGGGCCAGGGTTATGTCCTGGCTCGAGCGGAAGATATGATACCAGTGCCTTGAGATTGCCTTAGAAGAATATGAGCATTCTGGCTATTGTAGGATCAAGGAGCAGCTTTCCGAATGATACTCAATTTGCCTTTGCTGTGGTCTGCGAGGGCCCTATAATCATAAGCATATGGACGAATCGCTTCCTGGCAGATTTCTTCTAAGGCTTCAGGTGCCAACATTGTCTCTCCATGCATTCTTAATTCTTAAGTCATCACCCAAGAACGACAGCCTATGCGCCAATTTCACCTTGGTAGTGTTATATTCCTCAACTTCAGAGGTCGAGCGTGATGCAAGTTTACAATCTCTAGCCCGGTAGCTGTAGCTATATTTCTCACTGCTCAGCGCATCGCATCACCAACGACCAGAATCAGAAGCAGCATCGACTCTCGGTCATTTTACCATAGACAAAGGACATGGACATCAGCCCAGCCCAGCTTCGAATTCCAATCTCCGTCTTTGGCGGTCAACGCAGTTAAGGTACGAGATAGTAGACTACCTTACCTTACTCTACAGGTCAAACGCCTCCTCATCCCACAGTACCCGCCGAAAGATCGGTGTAGCTAGCAGGAGGGCTCCAGAACACAGACCCCTAGTCCTACTAACAAAATACAGCTTGTAGAATACTCTGTGGAGCATGGGAGACTGACACAAACAGATTCAGTAAATCTGCATATTCAGGTACAGAAAAACCTCACAAGACTCCTGGTGCCGGGATGGCATGGAAATAGTCTAGCATACGGAACCCTGTGCGGTGTGTCAACTCAGCACTGACCATTAAGATTTTCGGTCTGTGCGAGGTAAACGTGAAATGACGATATGACGTTGATGTGTCAAAGGTACCTTACTTACTGCCTGTACTTCGTGTCTCCAGTGGGTCTTTTTCAAGTCTATCGGTTTCAGCTTCAGGGACGGGGTTGGCTGCTTGACTACCGGAGTTCAGGCACAAACGTAGGCCTATCTGTCTATGCGTTGCGGATCTGTGTTGTCTATGGGGGCTATAGAGTAATTACTTCTGGTTGGGTCTCGCGTTTGTTCCATACTTCCGGCTCTGTTTCCATGATATGGTCTTACCCACTTGGGTGCGTTGGGTACCTGACTCCTTTGCTGCTGCTATGAGCCTATGACTCATGCCTTCAGGGATGTCTGGGGGACGGGGGACGGATAGTAGCCGTTTCCCCAGAGTCTGGGGAGGCCGAGGAGATCCCTTCAGATGATCGCAGAAGGGTCTGGCATTCGGCTTTGCTTTGATCGTCTTTGATGGTGTTGGAAGCATAAAGTTAACATAGCCAAGAACAAGCAACCATTCCATTGTTGACTATCTACTGTAACCTTGTATCAAACCGCAAGTATCCTCCCGCCCGAACTAAGAAGCAATCTCAAACGAGAGGCCACGGGTCAGGCCACCCAGAATTGTGAAACACCACGTAGCCATACTAAGGGGTATCATCTTCCGCCCGCTGAAAAGACCATTCATGAGCCATAAACACAGATGTCCAACCATTTACGTTGATCGATAAGATGGGATCACTCAGTCCCACTATGTCGCTCAATGCAAATCAACGATTCCTCATTACGAAGCTTGCGCATATGTGCAAGACAGTGTGTTAGCATGTACAGTTTAGAAGCGGATGAAGTCATGCTGCTGGAGGAGCTCATGCTCGCCAGTGTCAGCTCCTTCAACGTATTCAGGCTCATCCTCGAGGTCGTCAGAGTCAACGTCATCCGAGTCGATGGCGTCATACTCTTCTTCCTCGCTTGACTCGTCGGACTCTTCCTCGTCCACGGGATCTGCTTTACTCGCAGCGTTCTTTCGAATTTGTCCAGCCCGGTCGACATGAGGCAGACGACAGCGTTTCCTGTTGCAGACGCCGGTGGCGGCGTAGTCTGGGCATTCGTGAACATGTCGTTCCTCACATTCAGCACCCTTGTCACAGTATCCTAGATTTGCAAAATCTCTGCATACGGGTGCCCCAGGTGTCACTCGCACATGGGAGTATCGACAATCTGGATTTGAGCACCGATTCCTCAGAAAATGCACACAAACAGGGGACCTGTGGGGCGATGGTTCATGGGACAAATCGCAATTTTGACCAGCGTTGCAGTTACCAGTCTGCAAAAATTCCTTGCAAATGGCGACTTTGTTCGGATCGTGAATGAAGAGACATGAGGGTCCTTTGTAACAGGCACCTAAATGTAGATATATCAGATCAGCCCTGCTAGATCAAATAGTACTAAAAAGACTGTGAACAAGTGAGAGAATGTAAGATTGCGGAAGATCAATAGAAGAAGGGGAGGCCTGGTTGGGGAAGTGCTGGTACCCGTCGAAGTAAATCGTTTGCAGAGCTCGTTTCTCTTCTTGACTGCCGTCGGCTTTCTGTAATCACTGTGAGTTCTGAACGCTCTTGAAAAGATATCGCAAACATCACCTTTTGGAGGTCACCGCTCCCAGTCGATGGAGATTCCCGTTCTTGCTCCTGACAAAAGTCACACCAGCAACTGTTACTTTCTTTGGTGTGATGTTGGCAGTATTCGGGTCGTCTACTAAAGGTAAGCCAGTTCTTGTGACTGCTGCAGCACGGAAGGAATTCCCACCAGATACGCGAACCAGTTTACTGCCGCCTTTTGCGATTCTGAAAGGAATATCATTCAGATAGACCTGATATTCACCCTGGGGCTGGGAGGTGGCAGAAACCTGAGGAGCGACAGAAGTAGCATGATGCGGTCTGCCAAAACCCTGCGCATAACGGAGAACTTTGGCCTGCTCAATCCGTGCCTTTTTTTCGGCTTTGGCCTTGCGCGTCTGCTCCATCGCCTTCGCTCTAGCCTGTGCTTCCTTATCGTAAATAGCCGAGTTGATCAGCTGCATATGACGGTCGCGTTTCGCAACCCAGCCGTTCGGCGTCGCCGATCGCGATTCGCCAACATTCTCGTTCGTTTGTCCGGGCGTTGAACTGGCAGGGTTCCCTGAGTTCGCGTTATTAAGGACGAGAGTACGGTGGCGATGGGGAGCTGCAGGACGTCCGCGTCCATATGGCCGTCCGCGATACGGCGCCCATCCCGCACGCGCGCGGGTGTGCCGTGACACGTACGGACCAGCATGAAGCTCGCTAGGAGGATGTGCAGGTGCCTGAGGTGCTTGGTTTTTGTGCCTGTTGATCTGGCCTAGAATGGATCAGCTTGCGTGGGGAATGAGCTGATAGTAGTGAGGAAGCTTACCAGCGAGCTGGCTGATCTTAGCCATCAACTCTTCGTCTTCTGTCATGTTGGCCTAGCTGTATCAGAAAGAGCCAAAGTCAGTTGTGCACATATGCTCAAGACTCTATCTTTCTACTAGTTGATGAGGAGTTGCAGGAACAGTTAGAGAGGTAAGTGTTCTTGTTCCATTCTGGGGAAGGAAGGTCCATCATAAGCCTGTGGCGTTAACGTTGTCACGTGAGCAGCTCCAGTACTCCCTACTATTGGGGGTGATGGTTTGTGGCTGTTTCACTTCTCCTTGAGATACTGCTTAGAATAGTAATCATTTATGCACGCTGCTTCATGTCACACTATAATATTGATGTATTTTATTCACACTTGCACCACCCAGGCTGATGGTGGAGCTTCGTTATGTGATACCAGAATAGATGACGCCAAACGTCCTTTATATGTGCCCAGAAACCCCAAGAACGCCATGACCTTGCTTATGCTACATTGATCTTCACTTCTTAGACAATGTCCTCAAATTTGATGTCGTCGTTATCTGTCACCATGCCAGATGCATTGGCCTCTTCTTCGGAGCCGTCGTCAAAGTTGTAGTCGGTTCCAGGAGGAAGTTCCTCCTTCGCATTCCCGTAGGACAGCGCATTTGCGTAATTGCTTTCCATGGCCTCAGGCTTGAGTTCCCAGGTCATGGCAAAATCACCGGACTTGACCAGATGCGCGACCATCTCCAGAGTCTGCTTGAGATATGCCTCAGGCTGTCGCAGTCTCGCCTTAAGCGTCTTGAAAGGCCAGTATTTGTATTCGCGGAAGCACTGGTAAATAAGATCCAGTAGTTCGTTCTGCGGCATACGCGTGGTCTTGTTCTCTTGGGCCTTTGCCTTGACCGGTCTCGTTGCTTGCTGCATTCCGCATTAGTATAACCGTCGGCAAAGTCAATTGAGTCCATTCAAAACATACCACAAAGGCGCCCTTCTCTCCAGGCAACACATTTCTCGCCTGGAGAAGCTTGCCTGGAACCTTGTCAATGAAGACGGTTTCGCGTTTGGGCTTTAGTGCTTCGAGAGCTCTCTTTTCCGACAATAATCGGAATTCCTCGTTCTCGACGGGAAGGCAATTGAACTCTTCGTTGACACCTCCCACGAGGGCGGTTTGTTCTGCCGCAGTGTCAGCAGAACGTTCTTCACTCCAAGAGCAATATATACGTACTAGGCACGGTTCTCCGCACATATGGCTCCCATTTTTTCCTGCGCTCCTTTTTCCTCGCATCGCGCTTCATGGCTTCGTATAATGCCGATCGCGCTTCTCCAAAAACCACCATGCGATTTTCATGACCGGGTATGTCTTTTTCCGTGAATAGATAGGTGTTTTGCGTCGCATGTGATGTTACGTTTCCAGTGTTGATGGTCTGTCGCTGCAGTATGTAGTCCTTTGGGATATCGCGATTGTCTTCTCGTTCGTTGAGACGAATACTGACCTACAAAGAGAACTTGTTACGACCGAGCCAGCAAAAAAAACAATAACTGAAAGAAAGTCCAAAATCTCCAGAGCTTACCCGTTTGATATCATTTGGTGGGCCCTCTATTCTCATGGTTCCAATCTGTATCTCTTCATCGTCATCGAGACTCGCCCAATGCTCCCAGAGCGATCGCGGAATGCGCGAAAGCCACACATTCTGCCCAGCGTTTGAAAAATCTAGATCCCCATCATCATCGTATATATCCTCGTCGATATCAGCAAGAACTGCGTCTTTATTATCGGGGTCGGGCTTGATGTAAGGCGTCGGGGCGTCTGGGTCCGGCTTGACCTGGGCAAACATTATGCCGAATCCTCCTCGAGCAAGGGCGTGAGACTCTCAAAATCCTCCAGCAAGCAATATCAAATCATGCGACCGTGTGTATCGTGAGAAATGCGTGAAGGTATCAAGGCTTGTATAGGGATCAAAGTCTCAAGTGACGTGATGTTGAAGCTTGTCGGTGCAGCCGCTGAGAGCAGGAAGCTGCCGAAGAGCGGGTCAAGGCGGTGGCGCTATTGTCACCAGTGACCACAAAGACACAAAATAGGCCTGTGAGCCAGTCCGGCTCAATACAATTTGTATGATAAATGTATGGGTAAGATATGCTTAAGGAAGAAGGTCTGATTTAATTCAGCTACTATCTAGTTGATGAATTTATAGACAGGAAGGTGAGCTATTCCCATATACTAGAATAAGGGAATTATCGCAAATAAGATATTAAATCTAGAATTAGAATACTTCTTATATTCTAATTAGTTAAATTAGAATTCTATGAGATACTGCAAATCCTAATATAATTCTAATACTAAATCTAGCTAATATATCTTCTTAGGCTCAGTGCTTGCAAGCCTGTCAATGCTATTAAAGCTATATAAAATATATAAAATTACTAAATTAGGAAGGTAATCTAATCTTCTAGTAATTAATTTATTTTATTAAAGTTAATAAGGCTAATCTACCTTATAAAATTATAATATTTTTATTTTAGTAGAATCTTAGTAAATCTATTAGCTAGTATATTAGCTATTTTAATCTATTTAATAGCTATATATGTCACAGGCTAGAAGCCTTGAAATCTATAACCTAGATTTGGACAGTAAGAAATTACTAAGGAATCTAACTAGATTATAGCAGATAAATATTATAAGGAATATACAAATGGTAGCCAAGATTATATAATATAGGTAATTAGAATATTAAGTGCAACAGAGGTTATATAACTGCTAATATCTCTCCTAGGTAGGAGGATATTATTGCCTGAGGTAGATTATAAGTACTTAGTAAGCTTAAGTATTTAGCAGGCCCTACCTGCTATATTACCCCCCCCCTTATCTTAATATTAGCAACCCTTCTACTTATTAAGCACTGTAGTGTTACTTAGATTAATAGTTAGTTTCTATATTAGCTATTTATAGCCTACCTACTTAACTAAGTACTCTTTATGCTGGCCTTAACTAATGTATTTCTTATACTCTTTTAGGATCTTCTTAATAATGTACTTAGCTTTGCTGTTAACTAGTATTAATAGTAGCTAGTAGTTATTATTTAACTAACTAGGGAATAAGTTATCTAAAGTAGGGCATAGCAGGCTAATATAGAATATATTATAAATATCTAATAGTGTATCTAGCTAGTAGGCATATAATCTAATAGCTTTAAGGACTATAAACTTTATATATTATATATTAAGCTTCTAACTTAGGTGATCTATTTAGATATTTTATAGATTAAGCCATACCTTTAAGTTAATAGTATACTATAGACTTACTAGATAGATATAATTTAAATACTTCTCCTACTATTACTAAGCTAACACAAGCTCTAACTAGGCCATCTCTATAGCTCTCTTTATTTTAGAGATAATTATATTAGCTTTCTCCCTTGCTAAGCAGGCCATAGCAGTAGTAGTAGCTTCCTAATCTAATACTTTAATCTTAAGCAGCTCAATATTATATCTATAGTCTAGAAAAAATAGGCTAACTCCTATACTTATAGCATCCTAACTATTAATTATAAGCTATACCATCAGTAGTAGTAACTTCTAATTTATCTATATATAATTATAGAAGTTCTATAGGTAGGCTTTTAATATAGCATTTATATATTTAATCTATCTATTAGTCTGGGGATGGAAGGCTGTTAAGAGCTATTATTAGATATATAGCCTCTTATAAAAGTACTTCTAGAACTTGCTAATGAACTACAGGCTGTGATCTAATATAATTACACTAGGGATACTATAGTATCTAATAAACTAATCTATTAGGAGCTGCGCTACTATCTTAGAGTCTATTCTTTTATATAGTACTAGGATCACACCCTTCCTAAGCCTATTACTAATTACTATAATATCCTTACAACTATTGGAGGTAGGCAGCTTTATAATAAAGTTAATAGTAATCTTATACTACTTATACTCTGGAATTAGCAGTGGTTTTAGAAGTCCCTAGCACTACTTACACTATATATAGTTAGCACTGCACTTATTATAGTTCTATATAAATTATTAGATATCTACAGACAGCTCTAGCTAATAGAAATTCTATATAATTATTATATATAGTGTATTCTTCCCTAAGTGGCTAGTAAGTATAGAATTATAGGTCTCCTACAAGATTCTTATTTATAATAGCTCAGAATCAGGGACCTATTTATGATCTTAGTATAGTAGGTGGCCATCTAGTAATAGTGAATATTTAGTGATTAATACCTATATATATAACTCACTAGGGAAGTGGGCTTCCTCCTCCTTTAGAGCCTTTTATATCTTCTCTAGAGTAATATTATTGTGCTCTACTACCTGCTACTATTCTTTTAGTAGTAGAGTAACCTCCCTTATAGATGTTATACATAAAACTATAAGATCTAGCTAATTACAATATTAATTACTATATTCATCTGGGGGACTTCTATCTAACTTAGGCACTAAGTATTATATATATAATATCTATACACATATCTAACTAGCTATAATCTTTAGAGATACTAAGCAGTGATTATAAGCCTTAAGTTAGTTATCTTCTATGTCCTTTAGTATATCTTATTCTCTATGTAATAGGGCATCTAGATGCACATCTAGCTTCCTAGACTAGTAATGCATCTTATAGTTAAATTAGCTTAGTATATATAATTAATATATCTGCTATTCATTAAGTCTGCAGACTATCTTAAAGTACTTAAGGTTATAGTAGTCTATAATAAGGTTAAATTATAGCAAGCTAATCAGCTCCAATTCCCACTCTTTAAGGGTGTTAATAATTGCTAATAGCTCCTTATTATAGATCTTATAGTTATATTCTGCTAGTGTATTCTTTCTTAAGATATAGATGACTAGCCTTAGTATACTATCATCATTATATTATAATATAGTAGCTCCTATTATCTAGTTTAAAATATCTATCTTAACTACTATCTTCCTGTTAGGGTTAAACTGTATAAGAATTAGGATAGTAGTAAATATCTTCTTTAACTTCTTAAAGGCTGCTTTCTACTTATCTCCCTATATAAAGAGGGCTTCTTTATATATTAGTGCTGTTAGTAGTTATACTATATCTAAGAAGTCCTATATAAATTATTAATAGAAGTTTATAAAATTAAGGAATGACTATACACTATATACAGAGATAGGGGCCTGCTATTCTAATATAGCCTTTATCTTATTAGGGTCTATCTACACGCCCTTACTAGCTTCTATTATAAACTCTAGATACTTTATACTCTTAACTTTAAACTTATACTTATTAATGTCTAGCTGTAAGCCTATATCTTATAGATATTCTAGAACCTTATAGACATGCTATCAGTGCTTTATTAATAATCTATTAGTAAAGATCAGCATATTGTTAATATATATAGAGGTGAATTCATCTAAAAAGTCCTAGAGTATCTAATTAATATACTATTAGAAGGTACTTAGTGCATTTACTAATCTAAAGAGGGTGACAAGCCATTTAAATAGTCTAAACCATATATAGAAAGCTATTAGCCACTTATCTCCTAAGGTAATATAAATCTTATAGAAGGCAGTAATCATATTAAGCTTAGTAAATTACTTTACCTTAGAGATGCACTCTAAGGTCTTATTAATTAGAGGAAGCAGGTAGCAGTCCTTCTTTATGATTATATTTAGTATATAGTAGTTAATATAGAATTATAGCCTATCCCTAGGCTTATAAATAAATAGTACTAGCGCCGCAGCAGCTGAACTGCTAATGTAGATAAAGTCTTTCTCTAATAGTTCTATTAATATCTTTTATAGCACCAGGAGTTCTCCATATAATATATTATATAGTAGTCCCTATAATAGCTCTATTAACTTCCCTTTCTTATCCTTAACTAGTTTAATTTAGTAATCTATGCCTAGGCGGTGTAGTGGCAGCTTATTAGCTTTCTTATAGTTAAATACTTTTAGGAACTTATAGTAGTGCCCTAGCAGCTTTATAGCTAGGTTAGTATACTTCTTGATCTATAGGGCCTTCTTAATGTCTTTAATACTGGTAGTGAAGACTTATATAGTCTTATCTTTCTTCTACTGCTAGTTATAAACTACAAACCCTTATATACTAATCTACTTTATTACTAGTTTAGGCTCATTCTCAATACTCTCTATAGTGGAACTATTAGTAAATTATAATTAAGGCTCTGCTACCTCTATGACAGCCTTCTAATTAGCTATCTATAGGATCCCTAAGATTAGATTAGTTTTATTACCTAACTTAGGCATTATATATATATACACAGTGTGCTGGTAGTTCCCTCTAATATCTAATAAGAAGTAAGTAATTGCTAAGATAATACTTCCTATTATATTAGTATAGTTCTTAAGTATAATTAGCTTAATCTTAATCTGCTCTAGTTATAGCTTCTATATAAAGTGCTTAGCTATAACTATATAAGATATATATCTAGTATTAGGGAGAATTCTATAATTACATTTCTTATTAATAATTCTAGACATAATAAATTCTAAGGTGTTAAATCTAATAGTCTATTAAAACTTCCTATAATTAGTAAGTATATCTTCTTCTTTAGGATATAGTCAGCACCAGCTTTCTAGTTATATTAACTATTTAACTAGCCCCTATAAGAGTCTCTTTATAGAAGTAACTAATTTTCTAACTTACTATCTTCCTCTGTAGCAAGCTCTTCTACATTAATATTATCTAGCTTAGATCCTACTGTCTAGGAAGCACACAGCTATTTTATAATAGGGTGGTCTGATGGCAGGATAGCACTGAGATACAGGTATGCCTTAATTATATAGTCTATAGCTCTGTAGTATAGGCATCTGCCCTTAGTATAGTAATAAATATATTTAGCTTTATCCACTTACTTAGTGTGGTGATGCTGATAAGCTAGAGTTATAGCTATTAGTTCCTAATCTATTAAATTAGTTATATTGGGTGTTACTAGTGCTAGGGTTACTAGGGGAGATATATAGCTTATATAATTATGGCTTATAGTAGTAGCACCCCTTATATACTAGTTAGAGTAGCTAGCTTCTCATGCATGTAAGGCTTCTACTTAACTAGTGATCTATTACATCTAATAATAGTAGTCTATAAAGCTATCTTCCTTCTTAATGCTAGTCAGCACTCCTTTAACTTTATAGCTTAGGGTACTATCTAGATAGTTCTTCTTTATCTTATTAGACTAGAAGTAGCCTCTAGCTTCTATTAGTAGTTAATTTAAGTCTATAAGCAGCTTATTAAATAGATAGTTCTCTTAGTATAGTGCTTATAACTCTTATAGAGCCTTCTCAGCCCAGCCCTAGTCTTAGAATATAAGATTAAGCTAATTATATATACTATTCAACATTGCTTATATTATATTTAGATTATTTCTATACTAATTTATCTAGAGAGTAAGGGCTGTAGCAGCACTGCCCTTAAGCCTGCTAAAGGTATATTATATATATCTATAATAAGAACTAATTATAGCTTAGTTAAGTATTAGCTTTACTTATAGCTTAGACTAGAAGGTTTAGTATATAGCCTTATTAATACTATTATATATCTCTATATTAGGAAGTACAGGCTTTAGTCTCCTTACTCTATTATTAACTAGTATTATTATTAGAATAGATATCTCTAGCCTAGAAAAGGCAGATGGTGTAGCTGCTTTAAGAATAAGGACTATAGTATTTATAGTAGTAATAATAGCAGCGGCCCTTACTTCTACTTTATTTATATAGGCCTTAAACTACTGAGCCATATTATTATATATATTCTCTATTTACTGGGTCAGCTAGGCAAGGGCTTTATTTAGTATATTATTCAGCAGCGCTTACTGCGTGTTAAGTTCTCTTATTATTATTAATTAAAATTTATTATTCTATGCTATTAAATCTATCTAATCTAGTTAGTTACTTTGTAACCCTATCTATCTTATCTAGCTTATCTAACTTATCTTATCTTTATTAGTATATCTATATAATATACTAGCTGACTATAACAATAGCTTTAGCTTAATTCATTCATCTCTACTACTTTAATATATCTTACTATATCAGCTCTATCTCACTGGCTAGCTTTAAGGAGCAATTTCTAATATCATAGGCTAGAAGCCTTAAAATCTATAACCTAGATTTAGATAGTAAGAAATCACTAAGGAATCTAACTAGATTGCAGTGGGTAAATATTATAAGGAATATATGAATAGTAGCTGAGATCACATAATATAGGTAATTAGAACATTAAGTATAATAGAGGTTATATAACTGCTGATGTCCCTCCTGGGCAGGAGGATGTTGTTGCCTGAGGCAGATCACAAGTGCTTAGTAAGCTCAAGCACTCAGCGGGCCCTGCCCGCTATAATATACCCTGCTTACACCTCTTAATAAAGCTAATTCTAATAAATATTAATATAGTGTAGCTTAGTATTTAACTTAGACTTATTACTTATAAGTATATTAATTATTTAGAAGTTATTATATAGTATAGTAATCTTATACTTTAGATTAAATTTAATTAATTAGAATAACCTCTACTACTATTAAATATTCTTTATAGCTAAAGAAAGGGCTAGTAGTTTAGCCTTAATAATAAAGATAGTAATAGTCTTCTACTTTCTAGCTTACTAATCTATTATATTATTATATAATAGATAGATAAAGCCTTCTAAACTCTTATAATCTAGATAATTACTATATATAGTATTACTTATAAGTATAAAGCACTGGCCTAATAGGCCTATATAATATATACTAAATTATATAGCTTAATTATATATTTTCTAATAGAATTATATAAGATAATTTACTTTAGTAAGATGCTTAGGGCTAGGGTTCTATTAGAATATTATAAGATTTAATAGTGCCTTTACTATATTAGGCCTAGTAATTATTATAAGATAGATTACTAAGTCTATCTTCTATTAGTAGTAGTATATAAATCTAGTACTAGCCTTTCTATTATATAGCTACAAGATTTTGCCTAATATAAGTATAGACGTATAGTAGATAATTTACTTATTTATAGTCTAAACTAATTAATAATCTTATTAATATAGGCCCCTTAATTAAGCTATAATATTTAATTAATATAATCTTATTAAATCTATATACTTAGGAAGGTAGTAGTATCTTCTAAATTATAGAAATTATAGTATATTTATAGCTTAGAGATAATCTTATTTATATATCCCTTCTCTTCTAGTTAATATAAGAATAAGATATTATTAATAAATACTATAATAATTATATAGTTATTAGTAAAGAGATAAGTATC